>HG993128.1:0-600000 GCA_905231855.2 Eristalis tenax | reverse complement strand
GGCGTCCTGAACAGTATGGTTTCCGATTTCTGAAAGTTGATTTTCAACTTCCAGTCATCGCAATCTCTCATGAATGAATCGAAGTCACCCTGCCCGAGAGTAGTGATGTCCTCGATCTTTTTGCCTGATCTGTACACGATCAAGTCGTCGGCGTACCTGAGGAAGAGAATTTATCAGATCGCTCAAGTGAATGTTGAACAGGATCGGCGAATTAACGACACCCTGTTGGAGACCATTTTTTACATCAAAAATACCTGAGGAAGTCACGTTGCCTTTCTTGACGACGAACCGTCTACCGTCAAGCATGTTACATAGTAGGTACAACTGTGGCTTGCTAATGCCCAGCCAATTGAGATTGTAAATCTATCCATACGGTGTGAAAGGCCTTCTCCAGATCAATCAAGTAGACACCCGACATTGTTTCTAGCTCTTGTTCCATTGGATATCCGACACCAATCTCGACGCGGCGGAATAGTGTCATGCCCCGCTTTGAAACCGAATTGGTTATCCGGAATTATATTTTTTTCCTTAGACCAGTTGATCAAAGCTCTATTTATCACCTTCTCGAATACCTTGCTGATGTTCGAAAGGAGACTAATTGACCGGAGGTTGCAAGGATTCGAAGAATCTTTTCCTCTCTTGGATATGGGTTGTACAATCGCAGTTTTCCAATGCTCCGGATAATGTGCATTATTCAGAGCATTGTTAAAGAGGATCGTGTATATATTAACCACCACCAGGGGGAGATGTCTTAACACAATGTTCGGGATCCTGTCGACTCCCACTGACTTCTTCTTCTTTATTGATTCGAAGACCGCTTTCAGATCTGTCGTCGAAATGAACGGGGGATGAACCCCTTCGTCGGCGATGACATTATCTGCCATGTTATCATCATTGAAAACGACAAAGCCATTGTTCTTAGTGTTGCCGGTTTTGAACAACATCCAAGAAAACTTGAAAAAAGCAAAGGGGCCGATTGCAAGGAAGTCATGAAGAAGTTTACTGCCGTTTTCAACGCATTTAAAAATCAGACAGACCCTGACTAAGCCCAATACAGCTTACGGTCCCCGAATCGAGATTGTATGGTCTTTTTCGATACCGGCCACCATGGCGGCTATGTTTTCTTTATTTCTCATAAGTCTTTGTCTGGTTGGTGGATTATAACCTAAACGATTATACTACCGCTGAAACATTTCCATAACGCGACAAATTACCTGGACACTGAAATCATGTTTATGATCGACATATGATAAATAGCAAACCTTTCTGAATATTTGGACATCTGGATGTCATTGGTAACTTTGACTGCTGTAGAATAGTAATTGGTAAAACAGTCATTGCTATCCGGTTATTTTTAACCTGCTCTAAACGTAGCCATATGTATTTTATTAAATAATTGTAGAATGCAAGAGAACACGTTCAGCGACAAACAGATTATTAAAGCGATGTAATTTACCACACCTCTCAATTTAGCCACATCGTACAAAACTGAAATGATTAAAATATTATCTGCTGTATCGTGTCGGATTCACATCGCGATGCATTAACTTTATTGCTTTAACTGACATTACTGTCATGTTCATGTTGAACAAAACACAAACCGGCAACCCCATATTTTCACCATTCACCAAGCTACGTCTTCCCTGCTGTACTGTTTTCTCTTCATTTACCCCAGAAATCCCCATGTCTTGCTAACCAAAAAGTAAAAGGAGCACAACAAAGGACTTAGCAAAAGCGATTCTTTTCGTCTTCACCAGAAAATATTCAAATTAAGTCGATAAGCTTCTTTAAATCTGTGAAAAAGTGGCGGATTTTCCTTACGCTCTTAATGGGGTGTGATTTGTTTCCTTACTCCAGTTTTTTTTGTATACTCTCCTCCTTGTATTCTCTTGCGTGCCGGGCCGCATTCCTTCTGGGTCATAAAACGATTTTTTTACTAAGTGTGAATCCTCCTTGATCACTTCAAGTAGCCTTGAGTCAAGTTCTGGTGGGGGGTAGAAATGGGGTTGTTTCTTTGTGTTGCGTTGTGTTTCTTTACTAGCATTTGAGGAAGACGCACACAAGACACTTCGAAAAGGCTAGCGGCTTAAATATCGCAATTTCAGGGAGCTGCTAATTTTTACAAGGAAAACAAAGGATACCTTTTCGACTCAACTTGTGATTGACTTTAGAGTCGAAGAGAGAGAAAGAAACTTAGGCTAGAGTGGGTGTAATTACAAACACAAATAATGCCTCAAAGTCACCAAACAAATGTCTCTCTTTACTTTGGTGATTATTGATGAAGGCGATGCGGTAGGAAAGGACCGTGGAAAACAAAAGACAAATAAAAAGCTTTTCTTCCTCTTTGTATACCCAGCCACTCAGGAAAAACCGGAAAAACAATTGGGGAAATGATTTCAAGCATCCTTGACGTAAACAGTCGTTGCAAGGTTTTCACGGTGTTTTCAGAGGACGCAATCATTAAAGCGCGCTTTTCGTTTGCTCCTTCTCTGCATTCGCTCTGTTCAAGAAAAGTGAATTAGTACGAAAGGATAACAAGCAGACTGCGGCAAATAAAAGAAATGATTTCGTTAATTCAATAGCATTGTCTAAACCACTAAAAAGCCGGAAACAGTCTGGAGCGGTACGTGGTATGTACCGGGGGCGGGTGGGTGGGTTATAACCTGAAGAAATTGTTCGCTCCAGGCACGAGGTACAAGCAATACCAGAGGAGATGGCATTGGCATTGACGGTGGTGTACAATCATTTTAAATACTAATTCGGCTCGAGTCGTGGGTACGAATTCAAGGGGCACAATCTCGGAGAGCATCTTTACGTACAGTGTTTCGTAAATTAGTCAATAAAAACGTTGTAATTTCTTTTGTTATACTGGAGCTCAATTTAAATTCGTCTCGTTTTGTTTTATCGGAGCTCCATTTAAATTCGTCTCGTTTGTTTTCCAGCGCCGAGTTTAATTGGATGAAGTTTTAAAATTATGCTTTGCTTTGGGTTATACGCTGATTGTAATTAACTTTTCTTTTTCTCTTCAACAGAAACACAATGTAAAATGTTGTTTCTATGAATCGGTTGGAAAATGTAGGGTCCTTGTGTTATAACATTTTTGAGCGTTACGACAAATAACCTGCAAATAACGTATTCTTAATGATTTAATGTTTTTTCATACATTTTCATTCATTTCTACATACATATTTTTGCCTATATTATGAATTCTAAAATTAGTTGAAGAACAGCTAAACATAATGTTGGTTGAATAAATAAGTCTTTACATAAGTACCTTGCGTGGTCTAGCCGTTCATTGATTCTATGGAATTAATTCTCTGGATAGAACCCGATATTGGAATTTAGTCATCCCCCACCCTGTATCACTCCCTTACGGAACGTGCGAGGGTCGTGGAGTTTTGAATTTGCAATTATTTCTGAACATATTATCTCGTTTTAGTCCCGTAGAATTAGTCCAGTATTTTTCCAAACGTTATGCCAAGGCCCTCAAAATATCCCATTGCTTGAATGATGACGTCTTCATTCACAAGTCTCTTAGCGTCCAGACTTTTCCTAACATTTGTAAACAGTGATATCTGGAGGATCTGCTGGATGGAATAAACATCAGCCATCTCTCCTGGTGTAACGTTGAATCTGGGAAAAACATACCTTCTAAAAAAATTAATTCATTTAAATTTATTTTTAAACATATAGCAAAAACACCAACTAAAGAGAAAAGTTCTCCGTTTGGTGTGCTTTATGGGCCAGTGGAATCATTGGTCCATATCATCGTTCAAAAATGACGATGGGCAAAACGCTACAATCAGCGATGACGGGTAAAGAGATATGAAATGACTCGTTATTGCCAAAATATAATCTAGTCTACTGCGAAGAGTTTGTGATAATTAGACCAACAGATTACCACATGCGCAAACTCATATTCAAACGTTAATTCAAGAGAATTAGGTTCCAAATAAGTTTAATTTCATGATTATTAAAATTCTTTTTCTGTGTATTTACGCCAATTTAAGGTTCGACGCCTCTAAAAAAATAACACCCTTATGGAAGATTCACATGAAATTAAGACGCAGATATTATACGTATTATTACAGATAATAATTGCACACACATCACGCGATCATGTTCTCACGTGAAATCATCATGAAACATAGCTATGAAGTAGAATTTTTTAAATTCCTGGAGATATTAACAATCTAACCACGAATGATATGATTTAGCAGAGGAAATTTAATTCTTAGGTTTTTATTCTTAGATATGCGAAAATTGAAAAACTTAATATTTAGATTTAGTACAAATAACTGAATATGTGGAACATGTCACCATGTGAGTTCCCCTTCCCACCTACATATTTTATCTCTATGGTAAATGTACAGAATTTTAACACAATGTTCCTTCTCTTAACGTAAAAGTCACCAATTACATCAATTCTTGATTCCCTCAATAAAAAACGCAGCACTCGTTTCCATACCAAGTACTTACACACATGAGTACTGTGTCAGGTGATAAGATTCCTAAAAGCTTAATTTCACTGAAAGGGTAGGCAAATACAATGTGATTTATATTTGAAAGCTTAATATCTACCTTAAACCGATAAGCGACTAGTCACTGACTGACATATTCTTCTCACAAATTTTGTTTTAGTGAATATCCATATGGCTTACGGGAAAACCTATGTGTACTCATTCCTCTCAGATAAATTTACCACCACCTCTCTACCATTATCTTTACGATTAAATTATTTTCGTTAATTCTCCACTTTCAGTTTTAATTACTTAAGCGGATGGGATTATACTGAACATGACTGCTTCCCTTTCCGACACTACCAGACACTTAAACTTTCACGAAAGGTATACTTCCTCGACACTCGTATAGTTTCTGAGTTCATATGTTATTCGACGACTACCGATTCCCCGGAGGCTAAAGTAAGCACTTGAAATTAATACGGCCGGATTCAACTGCCAGAGCGAAAGAGCGAGTCGGTGTGATTTAATTATGAGTGGCATATTCCACATTTCCACTCAGTGCGCAACTTTCGGTAATACGTTACCAGGTGTTACTGCGATGATAACATACCTAAGTGTTTCTATTTCACTTTGTCAACCAAAGGGAACAAGTGTCAATCTGGATACCGAAAAACTTTATCTTTTCCAAGAAAATCAAGAAAACAAATTGAACGATTTCTGGATGCAAACGTAAAACTTTTTGACACTTAATTGAGTTCTTGGGACTCCTAGTATAGTTTATTTCGATTTGTGCGACTGCACTGTCAAACCGATGTAAATACAAGCCCAACGAAGGAAACTTTTCTTTGATGCGGTATTAATAATTAAGACGGCCCTCCAAGATAAGGTCGACTTTTAGAAATATACCAAGGGGCCATTAACATTTACGACAAGTACCACCACCCACCCGCCTCCCTCGATGAGCACTCGACATGCTGAACACATTTGCGTTCAGTTGGAAAATCGTTACTGTCACAGTCTCTGGTGACTAACGAACAGGATAAAGTTCCACTTGTCTGAGTTTTAATTTTAAATTTGTCCCGCCACATCCTAACAAACGATTATCATATCCTGATTAACATGACTAAGACACTCTTCAGAAATTCCTGGATGTTACCCTTAATTTATGCGCATCGTCGAATCCATGCAGCGTGCATAATTGTACTGTCTTGAGCGGTGAGTTAATGAGAAAGGGGGTGGTATTGCTAGCTAACAACCCCTACAATCCCGGCCCGATAAAGAATTAATCAGATCAGCAATTCGCAGTTTCAGAGGTGCTTACATCGTCAAGTAGATGACCAATCGCCCATCTGCAGCCACTTGGCAAGTGGAATTCTGCAATTCAGAACTTTTCCACCCTCCGACCGTCCGGAAGGAATGAAGTAGATAATTGCCCAGGACTATTGCTTCTGCGAGTGGTATCCTCTTTGTTTTTATTTTTCTGCTGACATTGTTTGCGTGTCCTCTCTAAGGTGATGTTTATCTTTGTCTTAGTTCCGCTCCAACTCCAACTCTGAATCCAACTCAGCAGCAGGATAATGATTCCCAGCTGGTTCATAAAAAGAAATTAACGGCATTTTCCTTCGAGTTTTTCTTGCTCCTGTTGCAAATCGTTTAATGAGGATATAACTACCCCATTTGCTAGCCCCAGAGAACCAACAAGAAAAATCCTCTTTGCCAGAATTATAATGGAGTCTACCGTATTATTGAGAAAGTTTTTACCCGCCCGGGTGTTCTGCCATTTCTTGTTATTGCTTATTTTGCTGCGACCACTGACGACGAACAACACATTCACACGCATCCAATACGGCGATGATAATTATTATCATAGCGATGATTACAAAGGATTCGATCACGGAATTAACTGCAACAGCATGTTCTCCCCGTTCTTAGTCTTGTTCAATGTTATGATACGAGTGGCTCATTACGAGGGTTCACTGAAATGACCACGAAGATTACTTTTCGGTTCGGTTCGGTTCGGGGTCATTATTGTGTGTCATCCTCAGGAGAGGCGATTCGAATTAATAGACGAGATCATAGTTGAACCCGTTTCATGTACATGTGTCTAAATCCTTGAAACGGTAATTCTACTCTTTTTCTACAAACTAAGCGCACGTTTGCTCCAGAGTCCAGCCTTTGAGTCCACCACAATTTATGTGATGGACGAAGTTGTGTCATTAGTTATGCAAACTGGGGGTGCACTCCATGAGAAGGATCCTGGGGCAGCTTTACAGTTAGGTAATTAATTGTCCTGTCCAGTGGGCAGACCGGTGTGGCAGTTGCCTTGTTTGTTTGCTGTGCAGATTGCTAGGTTGAAGCTCACTGGTTCGTTTGCTTCTGATTCTGCTTCTGCTACCCTTGTCCAGAGTCACGATGATCCATTACAAACCTGAATACACACATAAGCGCGCACACACACTCAATCCATTTAGCCAACAAACTTCCGAAAGAAACAAATTTCCGGTGCGAAAGCGAGGAGAGTGAGACAGACACCTGAACAATAGGGGTTGAAATCGACGATTTTTAAAGTACAAGGTCCTTTCGCTTAATCGACGCCAGGGCCGGTTAAAAAGGTATCGACAACGGAAGCCGCTGATGTCCGCACCGGCCGGCCTGCTGTAGGAATCGAACGACTGGTTATTTATCGTTGGAATTATCACCTGTTCACTGTATTAGCTGAATGACTATGGGGCGACTTTTCAATGGCAGGACATTTTTCAGCATCCATAATGGCTCGTCAAATCTGTACCCGAATAGAAGCACAGCACGTGACAATCTAGTTGGGGTGGTGGAGTTCGCATGAATTTTGGAATATTTTCCTCAGGCAGTAGAAACTTTTTTTTATCGGTAAACGAAAAAGTTTATATCCATAATGACATTTTGACGTAGTTAAGGTTTTCGCCTTATCTCTTAAATGGCCAAAAACATATCGGAGATGAATTTTAATGGCTTGTGCGGTCCATTTGGTACAATCTACCACGAACATGGTGCACATAATTGGATTAGAAGATAACTGGTGGAGAGGAACTGTGACATTGGATGCTGATTTGAATAGAGCTAAGTATTTATTAGTTTACTCTTTAACTACATATGATGGGTGTCGATGTAAAGATATACAAATCTAGGTCGAGTGCTAACTTTTTGACTATACTTTATTTGAAGCAATAACATGCTGAGAACATGGAGTTAGAACATACCGAAGGTAAAATGAGGTAGAGCTATTGGTTTAGGATACGTCCCTACTTTAATGCTCTATTTTTTTTGACGGTTAAAAGGCAAAAGGCATTTACAATATTAACATAGATTGGCGTTCATTGTATGAAAATAACATTATAGGTGGCTAGTCCTGGGGGTTATGGCGTCCGACTGGTAGTAACCATTAAAAAAGAAAGATTGTCCAGAGGATACGGCCTGGTGCCACGAGTGATCCGGAAATCTCTTGCGACCTGCAGTTAGCCTCCCAGTGGGTGCGCAGCATGGTGGCTATGACTTGATACCCGTAGTCGCCGGAAGAGGTGGAAATTATACCTGCATGTCTGATCTTATCATGATTAATAAATGACGACTCCGAGACCTGTCTTTCACAGACCACTGAACAGAACAGTGCAGTAAAAGTTCGCGAGTGATTCGGCTTTCTAAAAGAAAAAACAAACTAAAGCAGTAGTGAAGTTGCGCATGTGTCGCGGTTTCTTCAGAACAGCAGTCAGCCGACAGAGTAGAGTCAGTGCTCTAGCCGACGCTGGCTATCCCAAACGACAAGACAGTTGACCATAATGGCCAGCTTACATAGAATTAAGTTAGTTTTAAGACAAAAAATTAAAAAATCCAAAACAAAAGGTGCACCACGGCGTATTACATAACATATACGCCCTGGTGCACAGGTCTGTCTTCTTACGGACATAATTAAGTTAGTTTTAAGATTTTTGTTAGGTTAAGTAAATTTAAGGTTTATGTTAGGTTAAGTTAGTTTTTAAGGTATTTTAAGGTTTTTTAATTTAGTTAGGTTAAGTCAAGTTTTTCGAGTTTTCTTGGTACTTCAAATGTAACATTGATAGTCTTTAAAGACTTTAAAAAAAACGAAGTATACGCCGAAAGGCACATTATATATATTAATAAGATTAGCTTAGAGTACCCGCATAGGGTCAGTAAGTTAGGATTAAATACAATAAGTTATTGTTAAGATATTTAGGCTAGTTTTAAGTATATTTTGTCTAGCAAGTAAGTAACATAAATTACAATAAAAATAAAAATTACATGAAAAAAAAGGAGTCAGTGCTCTTGACGCTAGGGACACCGGTTCAATCCCCGCTAGGGACAAACCCGAAATAGTTTTCTTTCCTTTTCCTCCAGTCCTCTCCGTGGCCCATGGACGTGGCTCTCAGAAGCGGGCAATGACCGGTGGCAGCGTCAGGTCACCAGTCAACGGTGCCCACAGAAGGCGCAGTAAAGAGAAGGGGGAAGAAAACTTCTGACAACAGAACCAAACGCCGCAACTTCCATGCATCACCCGAGGAGATGCAATGGGAAGATCAGAGTGAGGCCGCATCGAGTACGGCAGCAGCCGAGTCTGGTGAAGAAGGGGAAAAGACGGTACAATACGTCTCTGATGGAGGGGAAGGCCTGTTCGCTGTCAGCAGCAACAGTTTCGGTTCTCTGCCCTAAGATACTGAAGACGAATTGGAACAAATAGATCTAGGAACCTGAAGTTCTTCTCCTTCACCCCAAAAGGCGAAAAACGCCAGTCACGTTTGTTGAAGCTTTCCTTGCCGCTCGAAGCGGAGAAGGTCTTCCAACTGCTCAAGGAGCAAGTGTGCGATGGTGTAGAGTTCGTCGGGGTCAAGCCCTTCTCCAGCGTAAAGGCAAGAAAAGTGGGGCGGAAATTGCCCTTTTATATAGTTCAGCTGTCGCCCACAAGTAAAGCGGGTAATGTAAACAAAATTAAAATGTTAGATTACTGTCCTTGCAAATGGGAGAGCATAACTGGGCGTGATGGCATTGTACAATCGCTGCCAAAGCTTCGGGCACGCCGCGTCGAACTGCCAAATGGAGCCTCGATGCGTAAAGTGCGGTGAGGACCACAGTGCAGGTAATTGTTCTCTGGGGCAAGAGGGAGCATCTGACAGAAGTCAGCTCAAGTGCGTACTCTGCGGGAACGCAGGGCACACCGCTAACTATCGGGGTTGCCCTAAATACCAAGAGCGGAAATCAACCCTCAAATAACCTACGCCCAAATGGCGTCTGGTCAGAGGAGCACGGAAAAGCAGCAACTACCGAAGGTAGTGCCGCAAGCCTCAGTGCCAAGAGCACATGATCCAACGCCTCACTGGAAATCCTCCATTGAAAGGCGTATGGATCGCTTAGAAGAGCTGGTAGATCAAATTCTGGCGCTCCTGCAGGACCAATCACGTCAACAGTCTTAATGGCTGCGCAGACGGAGATAACTTTGAAAATCCTTGCAAATTCATTGGTGGGGATCCCTCGAAAAAACGAGCTTTATAAACTGTTAGATGATCAGTAATTATAGTGTTATTAGAAGAGACCGGCCCAATTCCAGTGGTGGAGGCGGTGTTGCAATCCTCATTAAAAATAACATAAAACACAAAGTAGTGTATAGTAGTGAAGTACGAAGGTTTCAGGAGCTGGAGCTGGTGTCGGTCTACTCCTCCGGAAACCCTAGTTCCAGAACAACTATATCAGAGCTTGATTCACTCTTTCGATGTCTAAGGCTGGACTCGGAAGATAAGTATTTCATTTTGGCCTGGACTTAAACGCCCGAAATGGATATTGGGGTAACATAGTTTCCAATTACAGAGGGGACCAGCTCTATAGCTGGTTTTGCTTACACAGTGTCGAGTATAGACTCGATTTGAAAGCAACAGAGATCTCGTCGTTTCCGAGAAGCGGCTCTTATCTGGACCTCCTGCTGCTTGACGCAAGAAACCACGTGCTGGTTAACAACACGCTTCTTCGTGAAGTTCTGCAACAATGGCGATCTGAGAACAATGGCTTTGTCGTGTTCATTGATGATAACATGGCAGATAATGTCATCGCCGACGAAGGGGTTCATCCCCCGTTCATTTCGAAGACAGATCTGAAAGCGGTCTTCGAATCAATAAAGAAGAAGAAGTCAGTGGGAGTCGACGGGATCTCGAACATTGTGGTGGTTAATATGTACACGATCCTCTTTAACAATGCTCTGAATAATGCACATTATCCGGAGCATTGGAAAACTGCGATTGTACAACCTATATCCAAGAGAGGAAAAGATTCTTCGAATCCTTGCAACCTCCGGTCAATCAGTCTCCTTCCGAACATCAGCAATGTATTCGAGAAGGTGATAAATACAGCTTTGATCAACTGGTCTAGGGACAAAAATATAATTCCGGATAACCAATTCGGTTTCAAAGCGGGGCATGACACTATTCATGCCGCGTCGAAACTGTTGTCGAATATCCAATGGAACAAGAGCCAGAAACAATGTACGGGTGCCTGCTTGATTGATCTGGAGAAGGCCTTTCACACCGTATGGATAGATTTACAATCTCAATTGGCTGGGCATTAGCAAACCACTGCTGTACCTACTGTGTAACATGCTTACCGGTAGACGGTTCGTCGTCAGGAATGTCAACGTGACCTCCACAGGTATTTTTGATGTAAAAAATGGTGCCGTTAATTCGCCGATCCTGTTCAACATTTACTTGAGCGATCTGATAAGTTCTCTTCCTCACGTAATTGCGTACGCCGACGACTTGATTGTGTACAGATCAGGCAAAAAGATCGAGGACATCACTACTCTCGGGCAGGGTGACTTCGATTCATTCATGAGAGATTGCGATGACTGGAAGTTGAAAATCAACTTTCAGAAATCGGAAACCATACTGTTCAGGACGCAGTTGTATTAGGCCTCGCCGGATTCGAAAAAGAATTGGCGAAAGTTCTCAATTGTTGGACGACACGGGCAACCACTGGCGCAAAGGACTGTAGTCAGATACATGGGGATCTGGCTAGATCAGTATCTATATTTTAACAAACATGTAGGCCAGGGTTTTACAACAGCCAACTCGATTCGAGGGTGAAGGTTATCTGCTACATGCCCCTCATCCTGCCAATGCTTACTGTCCCGTGTGGTTCAATGTGAGTGCAAGCTTGATGGAAAATATTCGGTTGTTCGAGAGGTCCTGTCTTAGGGCTTGCCTTCGCCTTTATAGAACTCCAGAGTCCCAGTACAGAAAATTCTTTTCCAATGAGATCTTATACAACAGAGCGAACCTGATACGAGTGGATAATTTCCTAGTGAAGTTGATTCGAGGGCATACTGCCAGTGCGATGAACTCGGTCAATAACTTGATCTCGGGGGCTTACTACCCCAATTCATTATACCACCAAAGGGTACGTCACAACGGCTTCGTCCCCCCAGGAAGCATTTCTTCATCTAGACAAGCACAGTCTGATACAAAATATAAATGCGGTGCCGCTCATCTACCACATCGCCAGATCAACGATGGACGGGCGACTCAACCACGACAGTTGGGTCACACAGCGAGTTGAGGAGGGTCTCCTCCGGTTTAGTACGGCGGTATCCAGGCGGGACATCCGGGATGTTGCTATGCAGCACCACAAATTTTGGTGGCTGGGAAGAGAGGACACTCCCGCTTCGAATCCTTTCGACCCCGGTTAGAAAGGGTAGTTCAGACTCCCGTGTTGGGAAAAGTCGGTCCCCTGTCTTGCAGTGGATTGGATATGCATAATATCAGCTGCAACCTATGGCCGACGCACTTAGCTTACGGTAGATTAAGGTGTAAATAAAAATAAAAAATTAGAATGTATACATGTATACATAGTGATACATATATACATTATGTATATTAGGGATTTATACGTATACACATGTGTACAAATTTATATGCATATGTATATGTATATATAAGTAGATTAGCTTAAGTTAGTTTGCAAATTTTATTTTAAGGTAGATTGTAAGTTAGCGTGTAATTTTTAAGGAAAAAAAAGTACTGTTA
The DNA here is from genome assembly GCA_905231855.2 of Eristalis tenax. Lineage (NCBI taxonomy): Eukaryota > Metazoa > Arthropoda > Insecta > Diptera > Syrphidae > Eristalis > Eristalis tenax. Next base: position 587,483 of record HG993128.1, on the reverse strand, counting down.
TTAACTTTTTTTTTCAATTTTTACTTAATATTATTTTATTCTGGTAAAATGTGTTACATGTACTCCAATCATGTTAGGTTAGGCCGAAAAATTGATCATCATGATTGACATAATCAATTACAGTTCGGTTTACGTCGCGGTCTTTCATTAAATGTTTGCAGCAGGGATCAGTTGTCTCTGTACAATTCACAGATCTTATAGGTTCCACGTGAAAAGTGAGTTTTTTTAAGCTTTTGTGTTATATTTATTCTAAGTAGGTTTAGTCAGATAATATTATGCATATATTTTTTGAGATTTAAAATGAAATTGAATAATTTATCAACAAAACAAGTAAGCAAAAGTGGCGAAAGGCAAAATAAATACAATCATAAATACATCACCTGTTACAAAAAAAAAAAAAAACAACCACAAAAATATCAAGATACGAAGAACAACAACAAATTAATTAATAAAACCTATTAATGTCAAGCCGCACTCAGTCCATTGGTAATTTTTAAGGACAAAAAACGTCCTTTTAATCCTGCATAATTTATTGACTATAAGCATACTCACTTTTGACTCAACAGGTCAAACACTTTCCCCCTATTTTTTCTGTAAATCAAACACCCTTGTGATGATTCCTGTCCACCCCTTAAACGGTCTTAGGTCTGTACGGTTTTTCCTTAAGAAAAAGAGAAAATCTTCTCGGAAGTAATTTTTATTTCGCAGACAATTTGCTTATTTTGTTATTTCCGTCTCCGTTCGTGTTTTTTACGGATGCTCTGAAACTGTCAGTCGAACAGTTATCCCAAAGGGCGACTGAATTAAAAAAATGAAAACGTAAATTGTGGGGAAGCAAAAAAAAAAAAACGAGTAGGTATCCTTTAAGAGGAAATTACTTATGATGGATTGGATGAATGATTAAAAAAGAAGCAAGATATATAAATGTTATACAGGAATGCATGACTGCCAGTGATGCAGATTTCCATGTGAAGTAAATTTTGCAGAAGTCATTTAGCAATAATCGACAATAAAACTCATTTTTAAGCGGCATGTGTGTGTACTCTCGAATCCAAAACCGAACACCACTGACCATAAACATCCATTAATACAATGGCCAAACGTCCGTTTAATGGGGCGCTTTATGTCCTGATAGGTTTTCGAATTCCGGTTTCATGGACGTATTGGAATGGAATCGGTTGCCATCGCTGGAAGAGGAAAACCACTCTGAAATTGTGGTAGTAGCGATGGTGTTCACTACACGGTCAGCTTCTGGGAGACCAATGCTTTATTGTGAGGACCAATTTTAATCGTTATTTGCATATATGCCCCTTTGGATCGATTGTTGTTGTCCTCGTTTATCTGACTACAATCGAATGGATACTTAGCTGCTCGCTGTACCGGCAATCGAAATTGGAAAGAGATATTGCCGTTGCAGATGGTCATGTTTTGGGATTAATCGTTGGTTAATTGCATTTAACTTTGATTTGTTAACTTCAATTGTTACAACGGTTCTGGTTTTCTTGATGGTGATCTTTTTGAACTTTTAAGACTAGTTCACCTTTCGAAAACAAAAACCAAACCCAAAAACCATTGCAATAAGTGGAATATAAAAAGAAATCTCGTCATCATCTTAATAGCAAATGCAATAGCCATAAGTATGACATAACAACAAAATAATGTTATGCTTCATTTTCTTTATAATACAAAACCACTCACACTTTTAAAAACTCTCCCATCATTAGTAATGAGACTGAAGGGAAGAAGAGCCTGTAACCAAGCATCGCTTTGTCGCCGGGATAATGATACTGATACTGATGATGATGAAGCGCTTATATGTAGTATACGACTGAGTAGTTAGCGACCCTTATGTGTGAAAATGGTTATATTCGCTTTAGACACACAGACTTACATTTCATTGCGTTTGCCTCCCAGTGTCCCCTACCAGTTATGTTCGCTTATTTTTCTGGTTTATTGGGCTAATTCAATCACCAAAGCCACAGCAAACGAAGCATAACATAATAGCCTTGTGCATGAGAGTGTCGTCTTTTGGATTTATTTACGCTCAATCAGATATCTGAATTTTTTTTTTGTTTTTCGCTGTGTTGCCTTGCCGCATACTCAATGGATGTCCTTCGTTGAAAATCTATTCATAAACTGAACACTGAAATTCCTATGAGGGGTTCACTTCATATTTGGGAGATACTGTCTGTAATGGAAAATGTATCGATCTGGGGATGAAAGAATTGCTCATACGCACGCATATGGATGTATATCTGTGCTCTTGTTTCTATAGGCTGTTACGAATGTGATGATCTACGAAAGTGAGTAAGATACAGGTGTAGTCCGGATATCAGCTTTTATCAATGTATTTACAGGACAGTAGTTTCTTTGTTGCACATTCCTTTACCAAAACAAGAAATGTTTTGTCATTAATTCACTGGTACGATTTCTTAACCAGGAGATGAATTGCATTATGGCCTACATCCATAGGAGTGCAGGTTTTAATAACTGCACACAAAATAACTGGGACGAATCAGCCTATGGAATACAATTAGGAGACACCATACCCCAACTGAAGACTTATTTTCATCGACACAAATTGCAGATGGGCAGAAATGTATTCATGCAGATCATCGAACACTATGTGGCAGGCAACTTAATCTAAAATTAGATGAAACACTACTGCATTATTTCGGAACATGTTCGGTACTTGCAGATACAGTATTATCAAATATTTTTCCAGGGTTAAGAACAAATTTTCGGATATTTTATCAATAAAGCAAAAATACATTAAAAAAAGACGTTAAGGAAAACTTGATATCTATAATTGATTAAACCGAATGTTCCTACCTATTCGGTATCCTATTTTTAACCACATTCCTTAAATTCTATGAAAGTAAAGGATGACAGTACATGATATGGCAAAATTCAACGCACAATGCTCTAGAATCTATTCCTTATAAAGTTATGTAGATTTGGTAAATACTAAGAGTTTAAGGAGTTGTATTTTTTATAGAATCAATGTATTTGTTACTGACCACATTAGTATGCAGATACCGAACTATTCACAATTATATTCAAGAAAAATGATCCTTCATACTATGCCAAAAGAAAATATGATTTATGAGCGAAGGACATGCGACTGCGAATTCGTCTTCACACGTTTGTATGCGTCTGTACTTCCATATAAATTAATATCAATGTATCAATGTAACATGGGGTTCGTTTTGAAAGAAAAGCCTGGATTAGGGTGTCTTTCTCTCGCATGAAAAGAAAATAAAAATTGAATCCTCTTCATATGTGGGTTTCATGGAATATGAAATTTATTGCGGAAATGATAACAAACGAATAGTACGGGAATTCTATTACGTTCTGTTCTACCAGATATGGGGATTATAAAGTTCTAAATGAGAAATGTCGGATGTATAAAAAAATGCTGCTACAAAGGACAACAAATATCCGGAAGGCATGTTGCCAGTAACTAGTGTTTCCTTATTTAAAGTTTTTCATCTCCCTGTTTTACTGTCTGTAGAGGAAGGTCTTTTAAAAGGAATACATGTATGACATATATTTAATAAAAGTTTCGCCCAACGAACAACAACAGGAGTAACAGCAGATAGTGTGTATCCTGCTTTTTACTTATGCATAGCATTTCCTTGTCATGTGCGTTGGAAGGCAAGATTCATGTTTCTGCTTTTATGTACCCACATCTGTCCGAGACATTCATTATACGGTCACACAGGCAAATGACAACGGACAGGACTACTGGCCGAAGCGAAAAGATATTAATTGAATAATTATAATGGTCGTCGTCTTGTTATGGGTTATGACATGGGTTAGGGTAAGTGGGATCTTGCTAATTGTCTGCAAGGATACGCACGGCATCATCTGGTGTGAGTGAATTCGGGTTGTCTGCCATGGTCAAATCGGATGAATGTGTATGTGCATCGTTATTGGAAGGGGAGTAACACTTTATCATAATTACTGAGGTTCTTGTGTGATAGTTTTGCAGGGGCATGCAAATGTGATTAGTGCATAGACACCTGTGGCGCAATACTGTCACTTACGAATGGTTCCAACTCACTCAAAGAATGTAGGGGACCATGTGTACAGGGAATATGGCGAAATTAATTTAAATATAAATAAGCATGCACTTCATAGGAGGTTAAGATAATTGTACGTAGTAGCATATGTTTATAGAATAGTCATTCAACGAAATAGACTTTCGGTTAAAAACTACTATCAAAATTGCACTATTTGCAATTCAAGTACACATTCTCGATTCCTAGGCAAATAAACTAACGAAACGCCCAAGGTGACTCCGATCTCTTATGAAATAATCCCCCTTTTCATTCTGTCATTAAATAAGATACCAATTCTGTGAGGATTATTCAAATGATAACGATTAAAGACAGCTTCAATATCTTTGCTATCCCAATGTATGGCAGTCATTTTTTTTTTTTTTCAAAAGCATTAATGTCACAACAATTTTAATGATTCTACATTTTCCTGCTTATTATATATATTTTTTTTAAATCGGTGGCAAAGACGATTTTATGCAAAAAATATTTTTGGCAGCTAATTTTCCGCCATGAAAAAGAGATTAACTGAGCAATTAATTTGTATATTAAAATGCAAACCTCGTGCTACAGAATGCCATTGCAATCACATTTTTTGTTTCTTTTAAAAAGGGTTAACTTTAGAAGTCAAAGAAGGGAAAGGAATTAAGGTAAAGGATACCACTCTGTTCAAAATGATATTGTTATACCTTCCTCGCAAAGGGGTTAAATTCTTTATTAGAAATTAATGAAAATAAATTGTAACTCATTCCAGTGTGTACGCGAAAAGCTCCTTCCATTTTTGGTTTAAGAAATTTCACCCCTTCCACCCTGACTTTTTTTCCAATCTGGGGTAACGAGAATAAAATTGAAGATATAATGAACAAAAAAAAAACAAAATAAATCACAATGTGCCAAGCTAAGTAAACAGAATTTCCATAATAAAATTACTTTTTCATTATTCTTCCTTATAGCTTCGTGGAGATTCCGGCGATTCCAAACCACCCCTCAAATCAATTTTTTGTGTTTCTTAAAAATCCAACAGCGGATGGCAAACCACGCGTAATTACCCACAATTATGATAAAGCATAGACTTTTTCGAAACCGGCGTGGAGCGGATAAAAATATCTACCCACCCCATGCATTGTACTAATTTTGCTTTCCGGCCGTTCTTCGATTGAGTAAAAGTGCTTTCGTTTCACATATTTTTGAAAGGACTCGATCAGACTCGGATAGAAACAATGGATATGAGAACAACTCAAACAGAAATCTTGGACGTTCAATCACAGCAAATGGGAGAATCATAACATTTATCAAAATTATCACACAAAATCCTAAGTACGTTCACCCAAAAACCTGTAATGTAATATAATTTATCATAATTGTAGGAAGATCTAAGGGAAGCTCTAACTTAAACCCTTTTTACATGAGACCACTGACGGAGGTCACAAGGGTGTGCTGTCAAATTTCTCGCCTTTCGTTTAATTAAACAAAAATGACACCCTCTCATTTGTTTGGCACCACCAAAGTACTTGTGGCAACTCCCTTTCATAATATAATTTCCAGACCAAAAGGACATTAACAGAAGTCATTACAACTCCTCATCGCTTGCCGCACACCATCGCCACAACCACCGCACCACCGTACCATGAAATTTGGGTACATTCTGATGAGGAGACAATCAGTACCATCATCGAGAATGGGTACGGAAAATGGAAGATTTTAACAACGTGTTTCGTTTCTTATCTTTTTTAATAGGAGTCATTTGAAAAGAGCGTCATAAAAAATAGCGAACATTTTAGAATCTTTTAGCTAGGTCTTCATCTATTTGATGGAGTCTATTGGACGGGAGATGAGTATTTATGGTGAAGTGCGTGTCTCGAGTTATGCGAGCAATGGGCATTGTTCGCTATTTGTTTGTTTATTTTTGACAAAAGAAAGCCTTATAAATGTGACAAGACCTTTTCTTTGAATGTTTTTATTTTACTTTTCTTCTTGGAAACGGTGTAAAAGTGGGTTCCCCTCATTTGATAAGAGCGATCTATAAAATACCATCGAAACGGAGTATTCAGCTTTCAGGTGCTGTTATTATCTTTGTTTACCGTTAGTCAATTTGATTGAATTTTTAATCTCAATGTCATATTCATATATGTACATAATGCTTTGTTGTGAAAATCTCTGCCACCTGGAACCTGTGAAACTTGCGGCATTGTGTTGTACAATACTTAGACCTGGGAGAAAGTGGTTCGTCAGCATTGGTAATGACTAGAAAAATGTTGATCGTGCTATTATGTTATCACAAGTGGATGGTACCTACAGTTATTTGCCGACTGCGAACGGCAAAATCGTGAACGTGCGAGAAGTTTTTAGACAAAAAATACTCCTTAAGCAATGTCAACTCGAAAAGTTAAAGTTGGTAAATTCGGGGATTGAAACTGGTACTCCTGTAGTAGAATTCGACGCACCAAACCACTAAGGCGCGGCGACTATTTTTACTTACATTTTAAGCTAGCTAACCACTAGCACCGGCCTTGCCATAGTCAATCATATCGGAACCAGTCATAGCTCCCGTTAACAGAAAGAGATTCTCGTTTTTTTTTAGCTAAGTTCCTATTCACAGTTGAAAAAAAAAGAAATTTGGAGAAAGAAAATATAGCCTCAAGAGTACTGTCTAGCGGTGCAGGGTCATAAGTACACAGGCCATATGTCCACAATGGACTGAGTCTATAACGCAAAAAATCAAACATTTGGCCTCATTTCTTTTATAATCTGTAAATAACGCCAAGTTCCCGATTTGGCTATATTTCTTTGGAAAACAAAATAAGACCAATTTAGCTTACTGGCGATGTTTCTAATTTCTATTCATTAATTTGTGTTGTGAAATAAGATCAAATGTAAAATCTGTCCTTATTTCACATAGAAAATGGGCTGTCTGGAGAGAGTCTGGTGGATGGCTCGCTTCGCTCGCTGACAGGATTTTAACCCTTTTTTCCGTAGGGTTTAAGCTGCCCACGCGACATCGTCGCTCCACTTAGGGTATGTCAACAACTGTCAGGCAGACGCCTTGATCTAAAGATTAATTGCACATATTTAGTCTGCTAAACACAGAAGGTTAAATTCCTGTCCGCGAACGAAGCTGCAAAAATGTAGCCTAATTTCGATTTTGAAATGGAAATAGAACCAATTCGATATAATTTCCAAGGCCAAATTTTACATTCCTTTTGGCCCTATTATGGTCTATCGAAATCGCACTTTTATGAGCCATTAGTCCATAATTGAAGGATCATAAATCCACAGAAATTTCGTTAATAAGTCCACAAGTCGGTAAGTTCGGTTATAACTCCACAATCCAATTATGGACTTATACCCTACCTAAGTGGGTCATAAGTCCATTGGGGACTTATGGCCTGTGGACGTATACTCTGCACCCTATCCAGCACACCTTGTTTCCTGACAATATCACAAGTTTCTTTAAATCTTCATCTTTAAACAGTCAACATGATATATTACACAACCTACTCGTCCGAAAGCAAATGCGATAAAATGAAAAAAATAAATACCTTGAATCTTCATTGATAACTCGTTGATAGATGTAGCCTTGATAGTCACTATCTGTGTTTATCAAGCGTAATATTTTTTATACTTTATCCTATCACCAAATCCATGTGTTGTGTAAAGGTGTACAAACGAACGAACTTGACAGTAATTTTTCAGGTTAACGATGGCATGGGGATGGTACCTCAGAAATAAAATCCATTATATTACAAACTGGGGCGAAAGGTTCATGAGAATGATCTCCTACCTCAGTCTTCTTTTACTCCCCACAATTGCGACGGCAAATAATAATTTATTTTTATTATCATCGAATCAGACAAGAAGATTCGCCACCAACACCCCATAAATACTAATTTCACGAGTTATAAAGAATAACATTATGTTTTGAGATACACCATTCACATTTGGGCTCACTAACTGCTTCAGGTTTCAAGGAGTAATTCCTATTATTGAAGGTACATTCAGACCTCCAGCAAGTTGTTTCTCAATCCAATCGGCCTATGGAACGTTTGCGCGAATACTTTATCAATTTAATTTCCTCTTTTAAGCGGGCTGCACAAAATCAAATTGGTTGTCTAGTGCGAACTGGCGCGGAGTACACATTGACTTTTCCCGGTTCACGGGATACGGGGGCACATGGGCCGTGCCAAAGGCATCTGGCTGAATAACGCCTCATAAATATTGTTAATGGCCTTACGTGTGTTTGATCTAAACTTGTTTTATTGGTGCGAATCTTACACTTTGCAATTGCCAAATGGTTGCGCGAGGAGTGAGGGCGTTAAGCAATGCGTGTTTAACCTTTTGTCTACCGGCGCGGCGGTGTTTTCCCTTGGTAGGGGATGGTTATTATTAGCATTAGTATCACTTGCTGATGTTCAAAATTACATGATGAATGGGCTGAACTCGCGATGGCCGTGTTATTTCACTGGGAGGAGATATTTGGCGGCATGATTTGCATCTTCGCAGGTGCAATTAATTGCATGTACATTAACTCATAAATTATTGCACATGGTTCATTCGAATGTTTTGTGCATGGCGAAGGCTATGTATTATTACAGGTTTGATATATGCTCATGCAATTAGCAATTATTAAGGGTTGTAGAAAGTAGTTAAACGCTAATTTCTTTCTTTTTTTCTAAAAAATTTTTTTTTAAATTTTTGCAACTTTGCGGAATATGAATACCAGGCAAGGGTGGGAAATGATCATGAAGAAATATATCATTTGAAAGCATAATAAATACAAAAATGAAAACCTTAATCATCAAAATTAGTTTTGTAAGCTTAACAGAAAAAGAATGTTATTTGCGATAGCTATTTTTTCTCTGTGAATTTTGTTTTACTTTTTCGAAATTTTGTCGACAATACTTGGTTTTTTCTTGCTTAAAATGGGCTAAAACGTAAATATATTTTTTCTCAGGAAATGAAACAATGTTCTAACCCCGACGTCACCCGATGTAAGAGTCACATAAACATGGTGCGATTAAAAAAAAAACATTAAAATTTAATTACAATTAAAATCTAAAAAAAAGTATAGGTAAAATGAAATTTCATTTCCTCAAGAAAAATTTTCATTTCCTCCTCAAAATAAAATGTTTGCTTAGTGCGCATAATGGAAACCTGAGCCAAAAATCTTTATACAAATGTGCATTTGTACAAAATTACATCCGATTAATTAATAAACAGTCACCGTGCGTCCATTTTCTATTTATCGAATAAGAAAATTAAGTGGTCGCAATTGTGGTATTATGACACATTCAAAACCGCTTTCTCATCTTGTTTATCAATAATAATTACAACAATGGCAATCATACATATGCATATACACCCATTTGTATTACATAAACGAACATTCGCACATATTAACAGGTACAAATAACCCCACGCCCAACTTAATATCAAAATAATACAAACCCCTTTCTCTTAGCCTTTAGATTGAACAGAGCTCTTTCCTTTTTCTATTTTAAATCAAGGGGACCCTTTTAAAGTGGTGCGATATATTCTTATTTTTCTATAGTATTCGATCGATTATTCCATTGAAGTCAGCTATTAGGACAACGTTCTATGTATGCCAGTATTCTCCTTACTGTCAATTATCTAGACATATTTTCAAATTATAAATCTTCACATCGCCTGCAGCCACAATATCTCATAATAGCCGGACAATCACTGTCAGATGCACACACACTCAATGGGAATCGTTTAACTCGATTAATTAACCACCCAACATCTAAATGAATCGCCGCAGGCATCTGGAACAACAACTAATCCTGTAACTGGCCGTCGCCAGGGTTGATCGCCCATATAGCCGAAAAACAGGCCACAACAACAAATGTATGCACAACCCCCAACAACGCGTAGCAACACTACGCACAACTAAAGAAACGAAGCAAATCGAAGGATAATGACAATGATAGATTTGCTAATATCTGTCATTTACTTGTGTGTTGGGTGGATACGGATGTGTGTCCTAGCATTGTTTTACAACAAATTGAGAAGTAGAAACAGAGATTACCCCCGATTAACCTGATTGTGCCCCAAACTGTTCGATTAATAGGGAACGATTAAGACGCTGCAAATTCGATGAGGATTACAGTTGTGGAAGGGATCCTGGGGGTGTTTGATTACGTGTCGTGCTGTGTACAACCTACATACGCATATACAAGCCTATCTTCAACGGCAGCCCGTAAAGCCTAGGGTGGTTGAAGCAGATAAATTAAGTCATTAGTTAAACGAAAGTTTATTCAACAAAAATAAATTGCTTGTAAATCGCGAATGGAATCGAGTATGTATTCAAGTGAGGGCGCTTATCTATCGGATTAAAACTTCTCAAGAAACGGAGAGCAAGGAGAAAGTATGGCTATAGTATAAATACGAGTCAGGCAGTCAGACTCATTCTGATTGATTCCTTGTGGAACAAAGACGTATTTCGTCTGCATCTGATTAAAATACACAGTTCGTCCTGTAGACAGCAATAGTTCGAGATGTCGCTCTCTTTTATTTTGACACTCTCGTCCCATTCTCTTTGTGTTATGATTCGCAGGACAAAAGGGGAGAAGTGCTTTATTGGAAGTTTTCCAAAGTTTTTGCTTTTTTCGTTTTAAGACTTGGGCGTGAACGGAAAGAGTATTAGCCACGCCTGCACAAGGACAAGTCTTGGAATTTTACTCAAAATGTGCGCAACGATTTTATGTTCTTCTTTTTAAGGATATTTTAATACATACACATTTACATGCATACAATATATAATGTATAGACATCGGAAAGCTTTACTACACAATGCTGCATTCCTTTTTATTAATTCATCACGTTTGCTTGCAAGATATTTGCAAGTAAAGCACTCGGCAAACATGAGACATACCCTCAACAGTGAAAAATCGAGAAAATCAAATCTGTAAATTTGTAAAAATGTCAAAACGTATTAGAAAAATAAAAAAAAATAATAAACTTGGATATGTCCAATGTTGCTCACAGCAATGCATAACCATACCATGTAGAGTGTGTCTAAAGTAATTTGACTGATCCACGAATATCGTGTGTTTAACATTTTTTGGGGTCTCTTAAATGGTTGACATGGCACATGTTAAGGTCATTCTTTCACTAAACAGGTTAATGTTTTTCGTCATTCCCTTTCAAATTAAAGGACGAAATATTAAAAAATCCGGACAATGATAAACAATTATAAATTAATTTTACCCTTAAACCTGAATGGTTATCCTTCGTCGATATGGGCGACTTCGTTGAAAAGATATGGGCCAATGATTGTGACGGTCCATAAACGGCCAAACAATCAGTATATTATTCCGGGTGCATTGACAGCTCTTGAATTGTCTGAGGTTGTTTAGGCAAGTTTTAATGAGCCCTTTCACCAGAAAAACGAGCTGAATACAATTTAAGTAAAATTATAAGCGTTGTTTGGGTTTTCTAATTTTCCAAAATTGTCTATGTTCGGAGATAGCTACAGCATTAATGTTTGGACTGTAACTATCCCTTTGAACCTTAGGAAATTATCAACTCGCAGAAAAAATGTCTTCAATAATGATATTTAATCTAATTTTTGTAGAGATTTTTCTCGATAATTAAATGCCTCTTGGAACACAAAGAAGGAAACATTTTTCTTGATTTTGCTGAACATTTATTATGTCTGACAATGTTTTGTCTCAGGTTGCGGCTTATGTGCATAGTATTTACAATGTTATTGACACAAGCTCCAATCATCGATCTACAAACATGTGAGTTAGCATTATATTAACATTTTCGAATTATATTTTCATTTTCGAAGAACAGATTGGGCAGTAAGTTCCCTGGACAATACATTATAAGTCTGCAGTCATTAACTCAAATGTTTTAATTTTAAGAATAAACCAAAAAAGTAGATGTAATTGCACTCAACGCCCGCCTCCGAAGTCGGGATAGTGTGGACATTCGTGGCACGTGACCAAAAAATCGAAGCATGTCCCTTCCTCTTCGAAGAAGCAGCATTGTATATTGAAACATAAAAGTTAGTAATAGTCCTTTTACTGATTAATATTTTGTCATTTGACATTTATACTATACAATTGGAGTGAGTCTTCTCGGCATAGAGTTCATTAGCTTCTCATTTCTTCAGAACCTATGGATTTCCATGCTTCCACTGACTGCCAACTTTTTGGCGTTTTGATTCTTATTATTATTATTATTTTTTATCGGATTGAGGTCCGCGGATTGGGGGGACTACTATAAGTTCAATCCTTCTAGAGACAAGCCATTCCTTTGTCAATTTGGGTGCGTTTTGAGTCGTTATCTTGGTGAAATGTCTACACCAGCGGCATGTCTTCTTCAACATATCTTAACAATACATTTTCCATTATACCTATTAGCGTAAGATTTCTTCGTCATAATTCCATTTACAAGGTTTTAGGGACCAACTCCATACCAAGGATTACATGCCCATACCATTGTATCACCACCATGCTTGATAGTCTTCTTGCTAAAATAAAGATTCCATTGTTCTATAAAAAAAGGCTTTCATGGCTCCAAAGGATATGAAGTATGTTGTTTTTTACAGCTTACCCTTGTATTCATTATTTTGTCCATCACTATTGACGTATAATAGTATACAAAATTGTACTTATTTCGACTGAAAGATTTAAATTGCTCTCAGCTCAATATTCAACTGGCGAGCTTACGACTATCAGTGAAATTGAAATAAAGAATGGAAGAAAAAAAATGGTCGAATATTCAACGTGCAATTAATACCTAACTCACAGAGTGTTTTGCATTGTTGCGAGCTTCCTTTGTAATCCGATGATCCTTTCTATTATCACTCAGTGATTCATGTTCCACCATCAGGAAGCGCACCACAGATGGAACAAGACACATACACCATTGCATGTGTACACATTTACTCTGTACATCACCATGTGTGTACGTTGGTACAAAATGCTCAATTTTAAAACTAACACAGCACAATGCGTCCATCATTAATCATTGGTAAAATCTGATTGGAGATAACATTTATATCCAGAAATTGATTAATGAACCCCATCCCATTCCAGCCATAGCCTACTTCAGCTACACTTTCCATACCAGAGAGGAGTCGCATCGGAAATCCAAATCCACATCCGCACTCTGGTAAAGCCAAAAACGAAACAAATCGTTACCACGTGACAACGGAACACAAAAGCAGCACAAAAACAGACTTTGGCGGAGTTTTGTTTTACAATACCCACAGAGCTGGCAATTCAAATTGCCGACCAATTTCGTCTGGTGTTTTACGCCAATCAGCCCAATTAGGCACAAACAACCCCCACCCGTTCGGAGTGAAAAACTGGTTTTTGAAATGGAATGCCGGTTTTGATAAGCACTGTTCAGAGTTTGTTTTTGAAGGGGTGTGTGTGTACATGTTTGCTGTTTACCGAGTGTTATTTATCAGTCGCTCTCGAAAGCGAATTTTCTTTTGTGTCGGGTTGTGGCAAGTATTTTCGTCATTCTACCCATCTATACTTGTATTTCGTAGATTCCTGGTTGGCGGGGAGAATGAATTAATTAAATACATTTTTGGAATGTCCTTGTCCTTAATTTAATTTGTGGAATTTGAGTTAGATGACAGTTTTGCTGGAATGTCTTTGATTTGAGATGGCTTACTTCAAACGACAACGAATACTCAAATTCAGATGCTCTAATATTCAGTGTATGTCGTTGCTAATGATGGGGTTATCTTAAAAGGGCTAAGCAATACGCTTACATATTAAACACATCCCCACATACAAAGTACCTTGGCAACGATAAACAAGTCATATAATGCAGTTATACCTTTTTTTAACTGATTATATTGTTGTAGAACATTTGGCAACTGATATTTAACCGGCTCGTTGGTCTAGGGGTATGATTCTCGCTTCGGGTGCGAGAGGTCCCGGGTTCAATTCCCGGACGAGCCCAAGTGTGTGAAGTTAAATTTTTTTTATATTTATTAATAAAAAAAACACATTGCAATTTGTAATCAATTTTGTAATTGAGTTTAAAGTGCAAAATCCATTTGAATACACTTGTGTGGGTCTTGTTCTGTGTATCATACATATGCAAGTAGATACAGTAGAATCTCAGAAAGATGAACAAATGTAATGCCGAGTCTGTTATTTTTTTTTAAATTGGTCATCGAAATGAATCATTAAATGGAAATATGTAACTCACAATGTAAGTTAATTATTCAAAGACGACCTCTTCTTTTGGAGGCTAAACAACAAGTGATCTTCCGTTTATTGAAAATATATTTCTACCTTACATCTAACATACAATTACCTAAAATGTATCTTAACCATATGTGCTGCCCAGACGCTGCATCAGCATTACTTCCACGTTCGGTTCGCACACCGGTGTTGACTGCGTTCTGCTGACGCTAAGTCTGTGCGCTACTGTGAGAACATTTAGTTCCCACAGAACCGAACGTATTTGAGGCACTCGTGTTAACTTGCATTTCAATTTTTTAGAAACAAGAAACATAAGAAAAGAATATACGAGTAACTTGATGAATATAAAATATGAAAAAGTCTTGAAAATGTCTGAATTGCCTTCTCTCTGGCCTCTGTTGGTTTGATTAAATCGACAACCTAAACTTTATACTGCGGATAAAAGTTTCTCTTGAGCATAGGAAGGAAGTAGCTGTAGTAGCAATTTTATTTAGACTTTGTAAACTTTACACTTTTCACAAACTTGGTACAGTACAAATTATCGATTAGATAATTAGGCGAATTGGACTTGTCAGCCAAAAGAAACAATTGTAATTCGTTTCTGTTCTAACAAGCTTTTAGATATAATATCTATGTATATAATAATACTTGAATTTTTTTTAATCACTGTGAATGTATCTATTCAGCTGGACAATGAACTTAGAGCAAGAGAAACATCTTCCTCGTAACTACAAGCGGATAAAATCTTTCCATAAAATCCAAAATTCACATCACACCAATGAATTGAAAATCAAAATGTTACATAGAAACAGAAATATATTGAGTTTGTTTTCGGGGGTGTCAAAATTTCAACACTTTACCTTAACTTAACTTGTTCAGCTTATAGACCCATTCATCTTTCCGAGATTCTATAGAATAATAAAAATGCATTTGCGTTTGGTTATCCCATAATTTTATTAACAAACATCAGTTTCGAAAAAGAGTTTATGTATATAGCAAAGAATAGATAAAGAGAAAGAAAACCCATTCGCAATGTGCGTTGCAGGTGGTCCGAATAAGATCGTATTTCTTCCTTGCAGTTGGTTCTTAGTAACAAACGTCCACTTTAGAATTTATTGAATTATTCTTATGTAGATTAGCATTTATCGATTAGAACATAGGTTTGGTGTCTTTCATATATCCTACAATGTCCAGTGCTTATATACGCTTTTAGGGTACGGTGTGTATGTAGTAGCCGATTTAGCCTCGATGGTGATTGACATCGCTGATCTGGTCAAACAACTTATCGTTGTTTCATCGATCTCATCATTCATTATGCTAGTTTAGTAGACTTAGCGCACTGAGGTAACATGTTTCTCAGGTTCCTGATTGCTTCATTAGGATAGTTGTTGATGTTTCAGAACAGCGTCGCTATCTATTGGTGCAAGGGGATTAAGCGTCATATGCTCGATGTTCTGTCGAATATTGCGAGGTTCTCTATGTTGGTTGTAGATAAATAATAAACATTGAAATATTTTTTTATATTTAAAGAAATTTTATTTGTACACGAAACACACTATTCTTGTACACGGTGACTAACAGCAAACATTTACAAAATTACAGTGAGTGAAAACTAACATAATTTAATCCAAACTGCTTCTATAAGTGTTTCATTAGAAACCATTTAATTGTCTGAGGCAATCCTATCTAAACAATTTTAAACATTTTTACTGCACATACACATGCACATGTCTCTCCTTCTCAAGTGTACGGATAGATGTTGATTTATCAGCCCTAGCAGACACTAATCCAGTTCCACTAACAACGAAAGTCTGTGTTTCGTCCCCCATCGCTGCATAAATAATCTTCATTAATTAATGTTGTTAAATTATTGTTGGATTTAATTTCTTCCTTACTCCCGCATCACCCCGCACAGATTTAACGAGTAATGAGTCTCCACTTAAATCCACAAGTACACACACTTTGACAAAAGGTAGAAAAGTCCTTAGAATGATTTCATTTACGTTCATAATAGCCGAGATTAAGAGCGTGCAGGAGCACTTCGGTGTGATTAAAAGGATTTAAAATATTTTTCAGAAATTAGAACGAACAACCCGGTGCGCTCATATACACATGATTGGTGTAATTGGACTTAAAAGGCGGACCGGGAATAAGGGATGAAATGAAGTGTATATTTGCCTTCAAAAGGGTAGAGGATCGAAAATGCTTTCTAATGCCAATTCGAATAGTGTCATTAGTTACCACTACCCTGTAGACAGCACAACTTTAAAGCAGCAATAATATTAAGCGCTTTAATAAATTGCTAAATAAAAGAGAGCAGTTGAGGGGTGCGTTCGTCTCTTAAAAAAATTATCTCACTCGCAATTAAGTTGAACATCAGAGGATGCTGCTCAAAATTCTAAATTTCATGAGATTAAAAAGTTTCTCTTCACGACGCGTTGGGAGTTCAAACTTTGGGAACGTAACTAAAGGTTGAACATCTTCATTATGCATACGCGTTATTGTGCAAAGACGTCATACATTACAATTCCTAAGTGATACAACGCAGACAAAATGTATAACGTAAGGGAGACTTTTGCGCTATGAACTTGTTTAGACCCATGAACCCTGCGGCATCGCTAACAATGAAGTCATTTTGAAAACTTACCACCAAAGCCTGTGGCAACTGACTTGTGGTATTTCAATTTCAACTAGATGAAACTTTTCAAAGATAATGACGCACATGCATTCAGACAATACTCGTTATCCCAGAGCGTGAGTTACATATTTCCGCCTCCCGAAAAGCCATATATCATCAATTTCTGAAGATTGCGATTAGGCGTTATCGAAAGAAGGAATATCATCGCTGAACGTCATACCAATAAAAGCCATTTTAACAGCAGCCGCAGGGAGCAGACTTGTCAGGATATGGTTGTGTGAATGTGTTACTCATAAAGGAAGCCCCAAAGGAAATATTGAAGTCATTGCTTGAATTCATGCCACTAGCCATTTGTTTTTATTCACATGCCCTGATAGAGTTTTCTTCTCCGTTCACTTCGAATACAAAAGGGGCGATGAGAGTGTTCGATAGTACGACGTGAAGCAGATATATCACTCCTATTTGTGGTGTAGCGAATGCCTCCACTGCTGCCAAATGGAATGATCGTTTATGAAAATGGTAAAGTTTCTTATCAGTTTTCTGTTGTTTTAAGATTTTTTTTTTATTACATTCAATAAAAGTGTGTTCATTTTGGTGCGCGAATACAATGGATACAAAGTTTGATTTCCAGTAAAAATGTTATGAACCCTATAAAGGTTTTGTGTTTCACGGTTCTACTCTAATCAGACCGTATTATTTTTAGCTCTTCTTTAATTTTAGTTTATGCTAATGATATCTATGTGCATACATACATACGTTTAGTATGCAACATTATGTGTGTTTCCTGACTGATTTTTGGAATTATTTTGAGGCATGTTCATGTTACATGTTATTTCTTTCAATGAATAAACGTTTACTCAGTTTATACAGGATGCGTATGGTCGACGGTTGTGTTTTTGGTCATCACATCATATTTATCAATCATCAAATATTAAATGGACAGCCCTTTTTCCAAAATTTAGATTTGTTGTACGAATGAAAAGAAAAAAATAACCCGCCCAATTTTCTCACTTTTTTATGCAAAAAACTTAATCTTAAGAATATCCTTGTGCTTTTGTTTTAAAAACGGGAGCCAAGAGAGTAATGCTAGTGTACTTCAAACAGATTTCAGTTCCCAGCAAGTTGTTTCAGGATTTTGTTTTCGATTTAAGCGACTACTTAAATGATTTAAAAGGAAAAGTGCAATGTTGTTACAAGAGCGTAACGAATTAATAACATCCATCTTCCCTAGCAATGAAAACAAACATTTTCTTCTCAATTTATCATATATTTTATTTTATTATTTAGATAATTTGTTTATATTCATGGAATTCATGAATACCAACATCTGAGTTTCTTTGGTGTGAATATCTATGTATATATATTTATATTACATTTTTGTCCGATTACTAATGACGTCACTCTTAAAATTCATGCAAGTAGTTATAAAATTACTGAATAATATATATATTAATATTAAATTTTAATCTCTGGAGAGTATTTTTGATACAGTATTTGATTTCAATGATAATATTGATTTACACATGATTTTTAACTGATTAACTACATACATATACATAGTATGTACAATAGTTTTTAAAGTGTATGTACTTTGGTCACGGCCAAACATTTACACTGAGAAAATTGTATTCTACAACTACTCTAGTTTAACAAGTTTTTTTTCTTTTGAATGTTACTATTATACATACGTATGTATGTATTTTTTATTGCAAAGGTTTGCAGCCTCGTAGAATAACTTAAAAATAAATAACAATTTAATACACGGCATAGATATTTACATTAAATATTGGATAACTCCTTTCATAGAGGCCGATGGAATATTGTGAGTTTGGAGTTAAAAATTGCAAGCAATTTTTATTTTCACAGTTGAACTTCGGTGGGGATGACTAATATAAAATGTTTTTTAAGTTTATTAGTATAATTATTAAATATTTGGCACAGACTTTTTTCGAAGTTATAATTAATAAATCTTATCCAACCCCAACGAACATTGCACATCAATCGATTCTTATATTTACAAAATTTATTAGAAATTAAATAATATTAATAGTAATGAAAGAATTAGCTACATCAGTTAATTTTGTCGTTTGGGGTTCATTGACAATTGTGACCTTTGCTGCTGGATTGATGCATGGACTTGGCCAAGCTCTTGTCAGTCCCTTGCGTAAAATTTTCTTTGGTACCGCTTTGGCAGCCCGTCTTGGGCTTTTTTTTAGCTGGAAGCCCCCAAGGCGCTCTTCATATGGGAAGGTGTTCCGAAAGGGCTACCGTTAGTGGGTGTTTGTGGGCCATTGTTATTATTATGATCACCTGGAGTCCGAGAACCGTTTTGTCCACCGACTTGTCCATTGGCTCCACCTAGCAAACCACCACCACTACCAGTGGACGGAGAATTCTGACCAATTGTACTTGCTTGACGTTTGATGTAGGGATGATTCGCCATTGAAGCAAATACTAGCCGCTCTTCATAGTCGTACTCGCAGAGTATTTTGTTTTCACACAAATAGAAACGATCGCCAACGCAAAACCTAATGAGAAATAAAATAATAAATACGAATTTAGTTGATTATTAGAATTTAAGCAATTTGCTATATATTAAGAGGTAATTTAATTTTAAATCTAAATAATATATTGTTTATTAGCACTACAGGTTTCCCATTACGAATTACAAACAGACGAATTACAACTGCTCGATCTACCTAATACCGTTAAAAGTTAACTCTGCTATATTGCATCAACAGACAGACAACAACTCTCCACGCAACAGTCAAAGTTAATAGAATGAATAATTCAATATCTATACTCGACAGTGTTATTGTTTTTTATTTTCCTTTCTTCCATTCAGAAACTCAAAAAGCTTCTGTCCCACTCCACCCGCAGGGACACTCACCGGAAATGTCCTTTTTACATTTTAGAATCAGTTACAGTCATTTTGAGAGTACATAAGACCCCATCCTTCAGATTGTAAGCCTTTTTGTAATTTCCGTTCGGACTCAAAAACAACGAGAAAAAGTTCACTACCTTCATCCCATTGTCGCTAAAAGGGTTCACAGTCACCAGTATGGATCACAATGGTTTGATTTAAAATCGATTGACAGTACGCTTAAAATAAAGAAACAAACCATAGATTTGAATATCAACATGTGGCAGAACAATGCTGTAGCTGTGCACCGCTTACAACAGAAAAATTGACCAAAAAAAAACGATTGTTTCCTTTTCAGGATGTTCTGAAGGGAAAGGAACTTTGTAACATGTGGGTTTGGTTTGTCATCACATCAACGCGCCCCTATCGTCAGAAAATTATGCAAACTTTGCTCCGACTGGCTGGGTAACTCGCCCGCATATTGAATTAACACGACAAGAACCGTCATCGAGACATCACCCCCACATCGATACTGTTGACTGCATGTTGATTGAAACGCTTCAATGAGTTCAGAGCAATTGAATTAATTTTTAAAAATTGATTAGCTGTGGCCGATGTATACGTAACCGAAATATATATGTTTTCTTCCTTTCAGCTGAATGCAAATAACAGCGAGTGGCCTTATGTTGAGTTTCCTGCTACGGACTACCACCACGGTCGACCGGACCCAATTCGTTTCAATTTAAATATTTTATTTAGTTTTTGCAACGGAAAACTGCAGCAATTTGTATGAATTTGTAATGCGGATCTTGGTGCTGGCGGGCAGCTCATAGCTCGTCCTGTGCCATTCAATTGCCGAATTGCGATATTCTCATGAGTGACATTTCAAGAATTGGATCCGAAATAAATTCAGCGATTTTTCATTAGTGCACCCACGGGGTTGGTAGTTGCCCTACCGTCGTGGATTGGCTCTTCATGAATTCACGGGTCGGTGCCGGAGTGCCGACGATCCGACAACAATACTACATGCACAACCCTGCGGCCGGGCCGCACAAATCGAATGTACAATAAAAAGGGTTGAATAATAAATATAAATGTACTAGGCAGTGTAATAAAATTTAAAGGACTATTGAGGGATTATTTTATGGCAGATTAAAAATGGATTTATCTTTCACTAAAGGGGCAGTACAAATTTATTCATACAAAATTGCAGCTAACTTACCTATGATTACACTGCTGACACGCAAAGCATTCCAAATGGTAGACGTTCGTTCTTGCCCTCATGACCATCTCAAAAGCGGGTATTATCTTGCTGCATGCGGCACAATGTCCTGTGTTGCCAAAGAGTCTGCAAACACACGAGAAAATTAACTTAACACACTCAATGAAACACCATTGTATTAAGTACATACCGTAAGTAGTCCCGCTTGCAAAGCATCAGGTTTCCTTTAATGTACAACGTGGAACCGACTTCACCCAGTCTACAATCACAGCAACCGCACTTGAGGCAATCCTCATGCCAGAGCATGTCGAGAGCACGCAGCAGGTATCTGTCCTGAATGTGTTTACCACACCCAGCACATAGTTGATTATTGTTGTTTGGGTTGTTTGGACCCGATGAGGGTTCCGTTTTGGTGACGTCCATCGTCATCATCTAAATAAAAAAGAAACGAGCGAGAAATACATTCAAAATTAGCCACAATCTCAAGAGAGTAATTAAAAAGTAAAAGAAATGCGAATGCTGTCGCCCAGGACTCAAGGAGCACTTTAATTAAATACGTTCAACCACTGGAAGGACCTATGTAAGCGTCTTTTCGTAGATAAAAGAAGTACATGTAACAGCCTCACTCTGGCTTTGTTTTCCGAATTCGAGTGTCTTTTCGCGAAAGGGGGGATACGCAGAGGTTTTTCGCCCTGTAAATCACTTTCAACGAGCCGATGTTAATAAAGATCTCAAATGCTGAAGAAATAATTATATCTCTTTCAAGGGAAAAGGGTTCTGAGTGTCATCTCATCTCGAGCAGATAATAAAACGATGGGCGGACAGGGAAACTTTGATTGCCAAGGAGAGTTTGAGTTGGGATTTTTGTTCCCTCCATAAGTTACTAAGTCCGTATAATATTTTTTTTACCATATCCATAGATCCAGGTGCGACTGTTGGTTTTTGGCCGGCATTCCCTGAACTATGTTGTATACCGCTTCGATAACAACCGTCTAGCGGTGTTAAGGGACGCCACGTCGACTTCCGTAAATTATTGCTCACAATCTCATAGAAACAAAACACAAAAACAGAGAATCAGAAGAAGTAGAAAAGCTTGAAAGGAATGAAGCACGTTCAGCACCTTCACAGCAATAAAGTTGATTCGCTGCGCACCATTTAGTGGTGGAGGTGAGACCAAGCCAATACAAAGAATGTGTGTACAAATAAAAGACTTTTGTTAGTCTTTTTCTGAATGATTTATGTTCGTTAACGAAAGTTGTGTGAACTTTTTACCAAAGTCGAACTCCCACATCAGTCTGACAGTATGACTTCAAATGGAACCAACAAAAAATTCTTTTAAACGATTAAAAGAGTTTGTGAATCAACCCTTCTCTTCTCAGGGGTGGTTTCACTTGAATGGAATTGAATGGGATAGACTCTGTGCAAGTGGCAACTTTTTTTATTTTAGAATCCGGATTCTGGTTTTTAATTTTAACAAACATTTTGAAAGAATGTTTACACCGAAAATCGGACAGTACGCAGTACAGTATGCTCACAGACATTTCATTGGAATATCAAAAGCATTTGTTTAAAAATTAAAAAAATACCGAATTCTAAGCATTATTTCTGTTGTTGAAGACTACAAAAGTGAACTGGCGATAGTCGTGTTTTGAATTGTGAAAGTGTGAATTTGAACGTGTGAAAGATGATCTAAGTAGATTAAACGAAAGAATCTCAAGAGTGCTGGAAAACAATTTAAAAAAAATAAACTCAATTGGAAAAGACATTTTTGTACATATTTACATAATATGTGTATTAGAAACCAGTCTAAAGTCATTCTATAAAGTCTTACGTCAAATAAGTAATTTTCTTATTTGTTTCTTGTAGTTTTTAGTTTATTTTTATTTTACATTCTTTCAATTTAATGCTGATAAGGCCGCTTCCACTAACGCGCACGAATTGCTTTATTCTTATGTCCTCAATGCATGGATGAGAAATCGTGGGAAATAGACAAAATTGAGAATTGAGCTCTGAGTTGCAGATATTGATATTTTTCGTCTGCGTTTTCCTCAATCGTATCGTCCTCGTTAGGCTGCTTTCGTGCTAGCATGATAACATAAGAATAAAGCAATTCGATGAAAAAACGAAGAGAGATAAAAGAGAACACGAAAAATCCCAAGCAAGCCCCGGAGTACACGAGACAGGGCCTACCCCTAGCACGTCACATTTCCCTTGGCAGTAGATGGTAAAGTTGCAGACGCATTTAGTGTAAATGGCCGACGAATTTAGCGAGTGTGAAAGCAGCCAAAGCTACCAATATTATCGCCAATATTATTATAGAGCACTCAAAAGTAACCATACAGCGTGCCGATGTATGTAAATTACATCGGGAATTATCGTATTTAATCGTTAACGTCTCGTTAACGTGCTAACATGAAGTCCTAAGATTATGCGTTCGTATCCGGGGAACCAGCGAGGACCATCAGATGGCGATGAAGAAAAGACAATGGCTACATGGCACTACGTTTTTTCGATTTTTTATGAGTCAAATGAAGAATTGTCTTTAAGTGTGAGTGCGTAAGTACAAACCTCAAAAATTTTAAAATAAAGAAACACAATTGATTACAAATTATATTTTGCCTGCGACTTTTCCATCTTGTTGGCAAGGGGGTGAGTCAAAAGGGATAACACGGAAGAAATCACGCACACATTGAAAGAATCTTGCTCAATACGGTACGTATATACGTACAGATAATACACATATACAAGTGCCTTGCACACAGGCAGTGCATGCTCATTCACAATATAACTGCTGCCTCTTTCCAAAAATGACTTGTTTCTTCCACAAATACGCGATTTAATATATTTAAAAAAAACGTTGTGTCATATAGGCATAACCGCCACCAACCAACACAAATTAAAACCATCGGAGATTTCACACTACCTTTGTAAGTAAAATAAATATTCAATGATTGTAAATGTAACACATATTTTCCGTATTCCAACAGCATTCACCTCTTAGAATTTAATTTTCTCTTCGCAGAGCATACTTACGGGCTGAAAAAGTCAGACAATGAAGATCGGAAAAGAAAACTAAAAAAATTAAGTGATTGAACTCATGAACTCCAGCAAGCAGGCTTGAATTCTATTCTATGATGGTGAGATGTGATGATCTTCAGTGTTTATATGCATTGTACATACATCCAGGTTGGGCTGGACTGTACTTTGTCATCACCCCTCTTCAATGCGACAGTACAGTTCTCAACACATGTTTACACGTTTTAACAACACATCTGCAAGTCGAAACTATAAAAAAGCCTTTGCCTTGCTCGTGCACAACTCGCAGATGCAAAAACTTCACTCACACTTGGGCTCGTCCGGGAATTGAACCCGGGACCTCTCGCACCCGAAGCGAGAATCATACCCCTAGACCAACGAGCCACACTCACTTCGCCACATAAACTCATGCTTCTACTGAAGTCAACTTTTAATCACTCTTCCTATAAATTAAATCATTCACACGAAATTTAACTCTATGCATTGGTTACTTACCTCCAGAACTGAATGAATACCAGCGGCGTTATTCGAAATTCCCTTACACACCAACACCTCACGCAAATAGAAATCTCATACAATATAAGAGTATACATACACGTTGGTTCAGAAAAGTAAACGGAAAGACAAATTTGTTATATGTGAACTTGGACAAATGAAATCATCCAGCCCCTTTAGCTCAGTGGTAGAGCACTGGTCTCGTAAACCAGGGGTCGTGAGTTCAAACCTCACAGGGGGCATTGGGAAAAATGGTTCTTTTTTTTTCTTTTCCTCGTTTTGTTTCTCTTTTTGCAACATCCCGACCAGTAGTCAATTATTTAGATGTCAAAACGTTGAACTTACTTTACTCATGATAACTGTGGGAAAACAAAAAAAAAAATAAAAAGTGCCCTCGCATCCAAGCGAAAGTAATGCGCTCAAATATGAGAACGACTACTCACATGCCCTTATACGAACATGTCAGTATCTAAACCCTATTTTGTTGGTGCAGCCGTCACTGGTGTAACGCGAAGAGACTTATTTCACCGTGAAACATCACCCAAGGCAAAGCAAAGTAAATACCTTCGGCCTTTTCAGGCAGAAACTGGCTTGCAGTGGAACAGTATCGCGTCCGGACCCGGCATGCATTGTGCATTCTGAAGTTCGATTGTGTGCATACTTCATGACGGCAAAGGATACTTCGCATTCCGCGAATATTTTCCCCAATTCGTTGTTTATATTTTCTCAAAAACAACAGGAAAAAATCCCACTAAATGGTTACATGGGCGATATTCGCAGTACGGTTATCTTCATCATGTCTCTGTCAGTCGAAATATTAGCTTTGAAAGTGCTTTAATTGTTGTCTGTGCACTATGTGATGGTTATCACACACGACTCACGGATTTATTTGCACTTGTGCTCGCTCAGTGTGCTCTTCTTTTTTAGTCTCATTGCATTACCTCTTTCCCTTTAAGCCGTAGGTGCAATGAACTGGATGTGGTGCAATGGGCATATTAAACACATTTATGGGCGAGCATTAAGCAGCAAGATGTCACCATTTGCCACTTTTATGGTACTTGAGCTACTGTTTTGCTAATTTAGCTGCTCTCAGCTTTAGCTGCGAGCGAACAGGCCAAGAACTTCTGCCCATTCTCGCATTCATCTTCATTACAATGTTTACTTGCCACACAATGTGGTAAACTCGTGATGGCCAGATGGAAAAAGTCACTTGAACAGAATGTGCTAATTACTTTGTGGAATGCAAACAATGACTTGATGTCGTTGCCAGTTACAAAGACTTCAATTCATGGAATCCCACATGAATTATATCATGCTTGGGACCGGAATCTAAGCGCACATATAGGCGAACACTGGCACTTACAAACAAGGGATTTCGTCGTCGTCGCTTATTGAATTAGACATGTGCGAGCCGCTTTTCCGACCGATTAATTTGCATAAATTGATTTGATTGAATTTTTATGAAGCAATCGTCCATAAGCCAACCACGGTTGCCAGTTCTATGTGATGGAAGATGGTGGTGAGTACCCCAATAGGGAGAGGCTTAACACGGCGATGGCTGAAGCGAAATATGAATATATGTATGTACCAAGCCTCTGACGTCCACTGTACGAAGTTGGTTCCGTTTGCACTGATGTAAAATGAAACACTGATTTTAACGCTGTTAATTGAATAATTGTTAAAACTCAACGATGGTAGAAGTAATATGCTACCAATGCGAATATTTTCCGTTGGAAAATGATATTGTGCATATCTCATCATTGACTCAAACTTGTCTAGATCTTTTAACGAGTGTTAAGTTATGTGGCGAACGTCGAACCTTTTGTTTTTGTTTTGTTTATTAATGAATTATACATATTACTTATTTTTTTTTAAATGTTATGAAGAGTCAAGATTTAAATTATCAAATATATTCATTAGTTTTATATTTTGGATCTGTAATTCGGTATCTTAGGCATTTCTTGTTCAAGGATATTTTGAGTCAACATGTACACGCACAAGTACATATGTATAATAGGGCACGAGCTGGAATAGCAGGAATTGGAGGATGTGCTTGAATTTTGAAATTGACATTCTAATTAGTGTGAAACGAAGAAAAACGTCAGTCAGTCAATCGAAATGACCCAAAAAATAAACAATTCGAAGCATTTTTTACTTTTTTTCTGTAGATTTAATTTATGAAACAAATCGTGTAGCTTATCGTTTTTGTACATTTTATTATTTTTTTTTTTTACCAATGAAATTATCAATTAATTATTTATTCCTTTTTTTATTGTTTTCATGGCAGCACTGATTTTCGAACTCACATTGTGAAGTTCGCCAACTGTAATAGGTCGAAAGTGTTAGTTCGCCAATTAGAACAACTCACATCGAACGTTCGATTCGCCAACCGTAATAGTGGGTTAATGTCTTATGAAACAGAAACTGTGAAACAGAACAAATTCAAAATAATTTCTAAGACTTTAACAATAAGTTCTTGACTGTGAGAAAAGTTCTTACGCTCAGTTCTCCTCATATTAAATAATACCCTCCCATTTTAAAAAGAATGCGCACATACACATGATTAAAAAAAAAACATACTATATTCATACACGAAATTATCCATTTAAAATATCTTAGACGAATTCTTCTTCCCACTATCCAACAATGGATTTTCAATTAATGTTTATGACATTTAATTGACAGCTGCAAAGAGCGGAAGAAGGGAAGAGCACGGACTCGATCAAAAATAGACCAACCGAAGCAAATTAATTACCACTCAATTGAATACAGTATTCACTTGTCAGCTAATTACATATGCCTGGTTGACTAAGTTACGCCGATTATTGTTTCATTTATTCTTTATTCTTCGCTGACAGCAACACCAGAATTATCATGACGTTTTTTGAATATTCATTCAAGTAAAAATGACACGTAAAGCGGCAGACTTGACAGCACTTAAGCTGAACAGAGAAGGACTGAAGAGAAGAAGAAAAAAAAATACAATTGTCGTCCATGCATTGCTGAACTGGTAAATCGTTTTTAATTGGGACCAGTTTGCCCACCACATCAGTTATGTTGGCGTTGAGAGATGGAAGAGTGACCACAAATATTACAATATTACATATTATGATTTACTGTGATTTTTAGCGGACGTAACTAAATATGTGTACATGCACACAGTAGACAACTTGGTATTGTTGGGCGCATTTTATAAATTAAATAAGACTTATCAATTCATTCACTTGGTTCATTTTACTGTAAATTATCATTGTTTGTGGTGGGAAAGTTCAATGAAAGGAGGGTCTTTGGCTGTTGCTTTTCAGTGCACTAAATTGATCACTGTCTTACCAGACCATACTGCACACACACTTAGAATGCAGTGGTACTTCTTCAAGCAAAAATCGTTAATTGATTTAATGACACATAGTGATTACACTTTCAAAGCAACAGGTTAATCGCTGGCGTCGACTATGATAAGACAATCAGTATGGTCAAGACAATTTCTTATTATGTACATGCGTATGTATATGCACTAAATACTTTCTAGACACATGAAAGTAAACTTTAACTCAAGTAATTTACTATCAAGAAGTCTTTTACTACTGATTGATATATGAAGGGATTTACGTCATAAATAACTGTTTATCAAATGCGACAATGTCTTAAGCTTGGTTTAGATTAGGGAGATTACGATATGAGTTTTTGAATTCAACGTAAGTGTCTCCCCACAAGTGTAAAGTGGGTTACTGCGTCTTAACTAACAGCTAATTTTCATATTTCATTCAAATACATATATTAACATCAACTGTTTCCGTTGAATATATTTTTAATTTATTGCGCGTTCTGTTTCCGTCTTCAATTCCTAAGTTGACAAAATTGACTGTCCTGTACTTTTTGAATACCCGATTAATAAATCGATTATCGTGATACTAAACTTTTTGAGTTTTCAACTAATCAGAAAGAATTTACACTAAAAAATACGATTTAATACAGTGTGTGCAATGTGCATTCAAACTATGCATAACGTACATACACATAAAATATATGTACAATATGTATACATATATATATAACGGCATTTATATGCTATATAAATTATTTATATGACTTATTAACACACTACTCATATTTCAAATACATAGCGACACCAGAAAAAGTAACAATTTAAACTCATCATAAATTTGGTATACGCGACAGTTTTGCAGCAATTTCTCGTAACTAGTTTCCGGTAGTTTCCGTGTCAGTCGACAATTTTCTCCACCCAACCCGTCAATTTTCCACTTTCCACCGGCTGACCAACTACAACTTGACAAACACGACAAATCTGAATATTGATTGCAGTTAATTAAGAAAAAAGGACACTCTCGGCAAGAAAGTTCCACATACATTCGCATGAAAGGGTGAAAAAATAACCAGTTTTACAATGAGTTCTTTAAGCATACAAAAATGTATATATCACCAAGAAACGTATAAAAAATCCTTTAATTGTAGTATTTAATTATTTTCGGTCACATGCCAAGGAGCTTATTCCTTCTCAACTCGACCAATGTAAACACAATTCAAGGAGAAACAAGGAAACCCTACCGTTCGTGTAACACTCAACCTCTAGTTTATAGATCTACAGGACCAGCCGTTGGTCTTGGTCATTCATCATGCAGTTAAATTCAAATCAGAAACCATTTAAGCAATATGTACGCTTATGGTAATGGAAATATAATAGAAAAAAACACTGAAGCCCTAGAAGAGCATTTTAATTTTTATAAAAAAAAGAATACCCTGTGAAAAAAAATTAATACACAAGTAATTTGAATTTTCCACACGTTCCACTGCGTTGCGTCCCCATGCCAATGTATTGTGTCGCTGCAAGTTGTGGCCCGGCCGTGGCCAATTTTCTCTGCCTCTTTGTTTAAAGTTTTCTTTTGTTTATGTTGTTGCTCTAGGGGTTTGTACGAGGAATGGTCGTACAGTTCAGGTCACATGATATACATACATACATTCATAGTCAAGTTATTCGTTTTCTGGGGGACACATTTCTTTTTGGTTTACACATTTTTTCATCTCTGTTTTCTATTTAATTGTCTTGTGATCCCTTACAAGAATTGAAACCCAGATGGCCGATGGAAGGGCGCTACAAATGTATGCATAGCAACAAATCACATAATTTAGCGTTAAATCAGCGAGGACGACGGCCACAAACCAATGCCAACCCTTTCAAAAACACACATCTCACATGTGCATTTAAGCGGAAACGAGTCCCCCACCATAGAAACAACATTTGTGGCCACTGGGTAATATGGTAAAATGGTACAGGATCCGCAGTAACCGAATTAAGGATAACTGAATGACACCACCATCCACTGGTATTCGAGCAAACGCTGACGGGGAATTTTTCCACTCCAGCCATCGCCAACGCCATCGCCATACACCAACGCATTGGAACGAATGCGTCCACTACACAGGCTCCACATTGAACACGGTGTTTCAAAAGGCCTGAGCAGATACCCTGGCACCCGTCGATGCGGAGGGAAACGAAAGTGAAATGTATGCAAAGCGCTATTTATTCGGTGGTTTTTGCGCGATGGAACGTAACCGTGCTGCACTGAACGTATTTAATGACACTAATTAGTGGTGAGTTTCAGATGACAAACACGAGGTGTCGTATTTTCAAAAATTTAATTATTTCAAAACACACACACATAGTCATAAGCAAACGCAGATGCAAACAGACAACAGTATACTGGCGATGATGTCGAATGTCCTTTCCCATGTCCTGTGTGCACATCGATAGGTCCGTGCGTAATAACATCAAATCGTGCCAGCAGCGGCAACCTCATCAACCCCTCTTGGCACGATTCTGACAGACTGTTGAACACTTTTCGTGTTCGCATAAAATGCACAACACGCACCATGAGCTGCCCTCTGCCGGCACCGCCAGGCACAACCATAGTATTGCACGTTACAGAGTGCAACCAGATTCAGGCATTGCCATGCAATATGCTGCCGCCACCGCCACTAACACTGCATCACAGGAGTTGCAACGCACGTACCTTATTTAATGATGGGGGCGATAATTGGTAATTAATTTATTTTGCATATTGTAGATAACGTGCAATGGATGAACTCCACTTTGGCGGATCTTTTTTCGCAATCATCTGGCTGTTTGAGAGAGGCACCCGTTGGGTACCAAAAGAAGGGAGGACTTTATTTACTAACGCATTACGGGAATTAATTACGTTAAACGCAGAGTGTCGAACGTGATTGTTGCGGTGCAAAGGGACAATGTTCGTTCGTTTCCAAACTGGTTAATATTGGCGGATGCAAGTCATTATCGGTAAATTTTTTGAATGAAAAAAAAAGTTGGTACCTGCGTTGCAAGTATGGTGTTTGCTTAGTATCACCAACCAAGGAAAATATGGTGGTAGGGTAAGTTTCTGAAAAATGACACATTGTTAATAGAAATTATACATAAAGTGTCATACTTGGGCAAAGTTCAAATAAATTGATGAGATTTGAATTCAAGTTTTCACCAGCGTTAACCTGCAAAAAGGGTTCCATTGATTAAGAATAAAGCATTTATCCGGATTTATTTAACTAAATACCGCGAAGCTATCAAGAACTTGTAATGCTTGTGTATTCTCGAGAGAAAGGGAGAGGAGCATTCTGGATTTATTTGTGGGAATCCCAAACATTGTATTTCAATACTAAACTATTTAGAAAGAATTACCTTGTTTGTGCCTACTAACAAACAGTATCACAACCAGTTTATTTTGCAACAATTCCACCTTCTATTTTCTCCCAAAAAACTAAAATTCACAAGCACATGCACATTCCAAATATTTCAGGACTTCGCAGAATTGGCCACATGGTAGTTCCAAAAACATAGGGTTTGAAAAGGATTTCTGATGATACCATTGAACTGATTCAATCATGATCTGACAAAGGAGGCTGTCCTCATGCCGAGACTGCAATGGAAGTTACAAAGTGCACTTATCAATGACTGCATGCGAAGGTATCATCACTCATTCAATCACACGTACTTGAAAATTTATTGCGAAAATCCTCAAAATCATATGTGAATCGTTTAACTTTCGTCGGGGGTGACAGATGCTATTGATTGGTATTTATTGCCAATACGCTTCATTGGTGACACGAGGGATGAAGTGGAATAAAGCTGACACCACTCTTGTACACACGTCCGTGTCAATTGTGAGGTGGTTATGTCATGTATTTTCTTTCCACCGGAACAAGATTTATTTGCCGGAATGTTGTTTTGTAAACCTTTTATTGGGGCAAATTCATGCCCTTGTCGCAGCTGGTGGGAAATGAACTTTCATGAAGTTGTGAAGGCACTTTATTACGGACTGTGTGAAACCATTCTTGGCTTTTAACTGAAGCTATGAAGAGGATCGTATATACTCTTATTGAAGAGTGACAATATGGTTGACTACTGAGTGCGATTTGCAATGAGCTCCTCCACTATCCGTTTATATACAACTACTGTGCTAAGTACAGGCAATTCCACTTTCATTCCGAACAACTATCTGTTATTTAATTAACTGAATGCGGAGTTTTAATTAATGCCTCACTTAGTTCACACAATTGCATTTAATTTTACACTAATTAATTTAACTTTAATAAGACACCGCTTCGTACACAAATCAATATCTCACAGAATTGTTAATGTTGAACATACAGTTCCAATTGCAAAGGTTATCGTGATGAAAAGTGCATTTTGTTTATACGTCTCCTACTCAATAACAAGTTTGATGTTTGCACAACAATGCGCAGCATGTTGAAGTGGAGCTGTAATTCCATCTTGGCAGTCATAATTATTGTCGTTAATTGTTACTGAAGTGGTTTTCCATGGTTAACTGGGACGTCTTATGAACTTAAGTGTAGACTATGTTCTCTATTTGCTTTTCGTTTCCTTTTTCTTTTTCTCGCAACTAAAATTAAGAAACCATGAACACATGTTCACTTATGTTAAGTGTGAGCTTGTTATAACATTCGATACGTGTCCATGGCGGTATGTACACAGTTATTCTGGTCGGTCGTTAAGAGTTTGCTGGAAATAACTTTTTATTCGATTTCCAAAAAATCGTCCTCTCAATGAAGTAAACATGGGACTCATAGATAAATAATGTTAACATCTCAACTTCAAAATAGTTGTGTGGTAAGCTTTTAACAGAAGTATTTAAAAAATCTACAGAGTTTTTTTGAAGAAGCTGTCAATAAACTACTCCATATTGTAGTATTCTTATATTGTCTAACTGAACTTTATGCATCGAGTCACTTCACATTTTACCTCTTCGAAGTAATGTACTCAAATTAACTCAAAGAAGTTTGATCAAGTTTGAGTGCCTGAAAGAAAAATCTTAAGCAAATCACGATTTATTAAATTTAAATCCTTATTTTTATGTATTACTTTGATATAAAAAAAAACCTAATTTATATCAATAAACAAACAAGGTGTCAAAATAGAATAATATTTTTTTTTTTCCATATCAAATATGTGAATCACATAGCAGATATATACAGACTCATCACTCTTTTAAAAAATTGTTTATTCCAATGATAGAAGGGGATGCATTTTCAGGAGCATGTAAATAATTTCCAGATGGGTGCATAATTGGTCATTTCAGTAAACCTTGCTGCGTGTGATAGATGCACTCCACCGGAGTAAGTGCACTGTGAAGTGCAGATAAGTGCAAATCGAATGAAAATGCTTCGCGTATGAAAATTGTGGCAAATGATATATCGTGTAAATACCGCCATGGCAATCGTTGCATCATTGCAAAATTTGTATCTGGCTCACGTACTTTGGGGAATTATATGGTACAGAAATATTGATATAAAGGTTGGTAATGCTTTTAATCGCAAATTACGTGCGAATGACAATGGACGTACGCCATGACGTTCATTTCATTTCATTAAGCATCAGTTCTGTTTGTTCCCTGCGCTTGTTATCGAAGAATTGTGATTTGGGCAAAGAAAAGTGATTTGGGAACAGTGATTTGCCGCGTTCATTTTTGGACTTGGACTAGCTGAAAATGATGCTGATTATAATTCTATAAGTTAATATATTTTTTAATTTTCCATAGCTCTCGTCTTCTTCATTGTATGCAATCTTTAACTCTCAGGATGAGATAAGATACTAATTTCTATATTCCTTACCTTCACTATATTATTATATATAGAAATTACAATTACTTACTACTACTAATACTTACTACTGGAAAGTACTATAACGCCGAGTGATAGTTGAAAAACCGAAGTATTTTCATCTATAGTCAATAGTATTTATTCGATTTGTCTTTCATTTCCAGCAAACCAATCTTCAATGTAATTGTACCAACAAACCATAAAATCTTATTTGTTTTCACGAAATGTCAAACTCTTTTCAAAGCACCAGTATCAAGATTTGAACGGCTGACGTGTAACAGGTACACAAACAAATTTTTACTTCGTGTTGTTTCTTTTCCAAATATTTATCCGACAAACAATTTACTTGTGTGTAAACGACATAAACCATGCAAAGTGTTCTCGCTTTCCACTATGTAAGTGCGAACTGAAGTGTTTTTAAACCTCCGGTGAGCTTCGGATTGGCATAGCACCCCGAAATCACCAGACGAATTCAGTAGTGTAGCGGAAGAAATACCTTCGGTTCACGATAAATTTTCATTCAAGCTGTATACTATAGTATTATTCAAAGGGCTTCACTGTGGAGCCACCCGCCGTAGATACTCATAGAGCACTTCAAACGAATTTAACAGCGCAGGAATGTGATTTCACACTTTGCCACAATTAATTAATTGCCACAGACATTACCGAACCGAAGCGACGCGAGCAGAAACAAAAGCGAGACGAATCCATTTCGGTAGATATGAATGTATTGTATACGTATGTTTGCATGCAGACGTATTCTCTGGTTGGCTAAAAATAAACCCATCCAACAAAATGTGTGGAAGTCTAACTAAGTTTTGTTTCCCCACAATCAATGTGTCCGTGTCGCCTCATCAGGATGCACACTTGAAAAAGGGAAGCTTTTGTGACATGTTATCTATGTCCAACTGATTGTTCATGACATCTAAATGCTCGAAAGAGGGTTTATTAAATTAGACGTTTTCAAGATTGAAAATCACATTTAATTTAAATGGAGTGAAGATTGGCTGGCTGCGACTGTCAACCAACTGACGGAAACGAAAACGTTTTGAATTTTTGGAAAGCTGTCTTACAAATCAATGGTTTATGCACTTGATGAAGATATAAATGTCTACTCTTGGTATTTCGAAACTCGATGATTCAAAATTCTCGATAATTGTTAGGTCCCTTGGAAAAACCTTGATAAATCGAAAAAAAAAAAACATTTGTGTTTTGGTGCGTTCGTTAATTCAAAGTGATTGCTCAGTCTAACATCCAGCAAACAATTTTTTGTTTGTTTCAAAAACACCTGTTGACCTGAAGCCTTTGCCAGTCAAAATAATGCTCGCCGTGGCGTAGTAGGTTGGGTGCGTCAACTACGTCTGGTTCGATCCCCAAAATTAGCAGTCCTCACTTGTTTCATGCGTCTAGGACTTTAGGTGTGCGTATTAATTAGTGTGAGTAAGAAGCACGTACAGCGTGCATGCAAAAGCGGGATATAAAAATCCTAAAAAGCCTATTTTCCGTTAAGCAATAAATGTATGTATAATATTTTTAACAAAGAAGTATAATTTTTAGCGATCTCAATCTTTGGGATGAGATATAAGTTTCGATTGATTTTTGATTTCGTATTTTGTTGTCCAATTCGTTTGACTTATTCCAAATGTAAAATCTTCTGTGCCACCAATCTCAGAGTTAGATGCCTTGAACTTTTCAATATAGATTTGATAAAGAGATTATTATTGTGTGATTGTAGGTGAATCTTCATAGAAATCATAGAAATCTAAACATAGTTTGCAGATAAACAGAAACTTAAAATTTGATTGCGTACATGCATTCAAGCATATCAGTTTAATCATTATATTATTAAGTACATTCCAAAAAACAGTCACTAATGGTAGCTAATAAAAAAAAGCAGAAATCAATGTATTTAAAAAAATAGTTTTTTCTTCAAACCTCAGTTATTGCTCTTCCTATCTGTCCTATCTATTTTTCTCTAATTAAAACAAAACTCATTAATTGCTAAACTATCAAGAGATAGGGGCGGCACGGGGATGCTAACTAGCACAAAGTCGCGCCCCCCATTAAAACCAACGAAGTGTTGTTTTCACAGTTTAACACGATTCTTGTTTACACAAATGAACAGCAGAAATAACATTTCATTTTCACATTTTCCTTTTGATTTCGTTGATCTGCAATAAATAAGGCTAAAGATTAGAGTTCTGTTCGATGAAGATTTTGATTTCACTCACAAACACTGCTCCTATGTGTGCATTTAGTGACACTAACAGTTGTAGGTAATTAAAACGGGCTTAATTGGTCCAGGGTTGTTTTTATTTTAATAAAATCATAACCATTCTTGCCTCAGTCCCACGCAAATCCCAAAGCAATGATATCTCTCTTCCCTGCCGCCTTCATAAATTTGTCTCACATGGCAGTCAGCATGTCACTTAAGCGACTGTCACTGCCGCCAAACGCATGTGACACATTGCTTCCCATTAGCGAACAGTATAATTACTGCGTTTACAAATTCTGTTCTTTTTGTCCAGCAGCATAGTCGCTGCACTACCTCATCGCTCAGTTCAGATACTCTTTCTGTCTGACTTGTCATTTGGCACATAGACGACGCGGAAGATGCGAAACACAGCGACTTCGAAGATCTCTGTTAAGAATAATTTTTCGTTCGTTCCGTTTTTTGCTATGTACATATATAAATTATTCTACAAGTCTTTCAGTATCTGTATGTATACATATGAAGTTCCACAAATGTATGCATGAATATGCATTCCTCAATACGTATGTGCATATTGCATAAATTGTGAGATGAAGTTCTTGTTGCTTGCCACACTCGTCGAATTAAGTGAACTCGCAGATTTTGTTTTTCTCGTCCCTTTTTTTGTTTTGTAATTGTAAATAGTAATTAACGAAGACACATTGTCTTTAAGATGGCATTTTAGCATGCCGTTTAGAGTGGAGTTGTGGAGCACAAACAAATGAAGATAAAACAAATTCGCGTGACATGTTTCATAAAAGATGAACGATTTATTAATGCCAGAGCGGTTGATGAGGTCCCTCTTTGAGTGTCGCCACCGACTGGAGATATTTCTGGTTTTTATAGATTTAAATTTTGTTTACTTACTATGAATAAACTTATGAGCAACAATAAAAGTTGCAAGAATTGATAAATACTATCAGGTGGCATTACCTTTTACTTGCACCATAAACTGTGGTACTAACAACCCAAGTGAATTGCATGTAGAGGATGCAGAGTTACTCTTTAGGAATGGGAACACAATTGCAATTTGCAATATTTATTTGAGCAATATTAAAAATAAACAGATTCATATTCTTACGCATTACCCTTATCAAGCCATGCAAATGGCTTAACTACCTATGATATCCACTATTTTACATGTGAGGCAATTTGTTATTTCTGCTTATCCACATATATGCACTTCAATTATTTCCTACAACATTGCTACGATTTAATTTGCAGTAATTACGGACAGAAAAACAAACCCACTTGCTATTGCTATATTTGAATGCCATTAAATGTAAATAAATTACTTTCATACATTTCTTAGTTTTCTTAGTGCATTTATATACCAGTTTTAAATAAATTATTTTGTATGGATATACGAACATTAGTTATGAGAAAAATATGTTAATCTTAATGTGGGCGGGTTAATATGCATTTAATTAACGAGGCAATTTTCAATTTCTTTCTTATCGGAATTTTTATTCTCAAACGATAACTATCCAAAATCTAATTTCAAATTCAATATTTTACATTGTATTTCTGGGGATAACTAGACGAATATTATTTGGTAGAAACTAATGCTTTCGGTCACAATTGATTGTTTATTAATACTAACAAATTTGTTGCGGATGCATTTGGCGACTAACTATACCCGAGAAATCATCTTCGTTCGGTAAACTATTATACAGTACATCTTTAAATAAGTGCAAAACTATGTTGATATTAGTGATCACAACAATTTAGGCATATCAATCAATTGATTGAAATAATTCAAAACAAAAGACTACATACTTCTGTCTGGGCTATATCGGATGGCAAATGGAACTATCATTGATGTGTCGTCTTTTTGAAATGAAAGAACAAATCTAGATCCAAAGATTTATTGACTATATTGTAACATGACAGCAGTGCAGATAGGTATATAATTCTAAGGAAACTAAATCATCTATTTACACGCCATACTATGTGACAGTTTTGAAGTTTTTAATAACTCTGTAATTAATAAGCACTTTTTGGATGGTTAAATATTGATTCAAAACATATTCGCAAGATTTTGTTATGAAATTTGGAAGACTAAACATTTAAAAAAATGTTGTTAGCATAGTAAGAGATATGCACACTTAGAAGCTAACAATTTCACTTAGTTGTGCCAAAACATTAGAGTCGCCAGATGGCGAATCATTGAATGAAAAATAGTTACACATTAGTATCAAGTTATTGTTAAGGAAGCGGGGAGATCATTGAACTAAGATAATAAATGATCACTGCAGTTTTAAGTAAGAAATTGGAAAAATATAATATGTATTATCATATATTTTTCAAAAAGCGATAAAATTTTCAGAAAGCTGACACGTGTTAGAAATAAAATTCAATTTCGATTACATATAATATTTCGAGGTGTAACGATATGAAAACACTAACACTTTGTGCCCCGCTATCCCTTGGAGTATACTTGTATATATTTTACTGTGCGACAGATGTATTCGATTGAAGAAGTTTATAAAACGTGGGGTTATTTTTTTTTATGATCAGCGTTATTACTGAGTTTACAAGGCCATTTGCACCCTCATAAAGTGAACAATCTTTTCGCTCGACTTATCCCTGATTTAGCCATATAAAAGCGAATCATTAAAGCTCTTTAGTGCTATTAGTAAGTTTCTTATTCTTATATTTTTATTTTCTTATTCGTTTCTTTAAGCTAACAATTAATTAGACACATACTTTATAAAATGTTTGCATAGTTTCAAAAATACACTCTAGATAAACATTTGTTTATAATAGTAAATATTTCAATAGAACACAACGTTTTAAGCATCAAAGAAAATGTACATTTAGTCTAATAATTCTTCTTCTTTGTATAGACCTTCACTCCGGGTTGGAACTGAGCTTCAACAACCAGTCTTTGCAAGTGCGGGTGCTACTTCACAATTTTAAGAGATATCATTTTAGTCTGTTTTTATTCAGTCAAAAACAGACCTCCAAACTGCCTACAAAACTAATAAATCTAATAATTTTAGTCCTTGACAATGGCCTCAAGACAGTCAAATCTCGGTCAAATTGGGTTACATAGTATTGATTTAAAATAAAGCAACCGGCATCGTAATCAAAATAAGCATGAATCGTATATGGAAATCAAATGAAAAAAAAATACCACAGAAAGGTTGGTTGCTCAACATGTTTAATGACTTTTCCAAATACTTAAGTAACTTTCAAAGTAAACGTAATTGATGAAGTTAAACAACCAGTTTTCAAATGTAATTGAATTACTTTAACGAAGTTTATACGATCCCTCTAGAAAATATATCCGAGGTGCACACACTAAACCTATTTATTTTGTCCATCATATGTGCAAAATATTAATTCACAAATGCTACCTTACTAATAATAAACGAATGCATTGAAATACCTCTACAAATAACGCATGCATTTAAGTAAATATATGATGGCATAATGGTAATGTTTGTTCCCGATTTATGATTTTATCCAACACCTCGGAGATAACTAATTTTTTTAACAGTCGGTAAACATGCATTGTACATATGTATATCACATTTAATGCTTCATTGATTCGGTATCTATAAGTTGTTAGTAACAAGAAACGGGTTCAACAGGAATCTAGGAACAGAAATGTCGTCTCGTGTAGGTTGTATATGATTGTTTGTTCTTGCAATTGCAAAACTGATGCCTTCAATTACACCAAACACCCATATTGGAACAGTACACGAAAATTGTATATTCATCGTATTGACTGTTGATGTTATCATATTTGCAGTACATGGAATTTAAACTTGATTTTGAGTATAAACATTTTCCGTAATTTACTCTTATGTTAAAGAATTTCATTCCATATAACATTTCTTATTTTCTTCAAACCAGATCTGCAGCTAACTCGAATGCAATTGAACACATTTTTCAGCAATTAAATGCAATTAATACGTAAGTTCGTGGGCCTGTTATTCAGTATCTTTGCATGGCATTTACATAAAATTAATTAAATTATTCATTTTCAATCCAAATGCGTGATGAGTCCATCAGCAATTCCTTTTGTGCAAAATGCAGCGAGTATGCCTTTTCTGCTGCTTCTCATTTGTCAGGCAAAGCGTACAGAACAATGTGTTGCAGTGAGTAAAATGAAGGAGAACTCGTTAATTAGAGACCCCAAGCAAATTAACTGAACTTAAGCACCTGTGCACGCACATATTAACGTCTGCAAATGTTATGGCAACACACTCGTTCCGAACATGTACTAACAAGTATTATTATTTCTTTTTACTTTCTAATTGGTTCGAAATTAATTTACCAATTACATGAGCAGATACGCCAGAGTATAATTAGTTTTGCGGTTTAAAATCCAAACTATATCTTAACCAACAACTGCATACAATTACAATTAAAATACAGAAAGTGAATCATTCTCCACATAACCGTTTTATTTATGTTTTTTTTTTTTTTTGTATTTATAGTTTTGTTGGAAAAGTTTGTAATACTTACGTATATTGAACTCTCAGCTACAATTGTGAACGACTCAGTTAACAAAACAAAACAAGAGAATTTTCAAGTGCTCAATAACCTTTAACTTGTTCGATGTTAATGAATCAGTGCGGAATTTATGTATGTATATTATTCTGTTGATTGTTTATTTACTTAGGACAATTTCTAGCAAATTTTCGAACTGATAAAACTGAGAATTCGAAACAAAGTAACTCAATGTGTGCGTTATATAGGTCGGAACAAGTATAAATCACTCTCACCCAAGTTGTTTATATCACTCACAACTAAATTCACACTTAATTTGTATTTTTATTTACTTTTTGTTTTGTTTTAGACTATCAGGCTATACTGCTGCGATTACTATTAGATTTAGCACTACTAATTTAAGCCGGCATATATAAGACGAAATACTCGTGTGTACACAAATTACTATTATTTATCTTTGTATTTATAAATTAACTTCTCTCCTTAATGGCATAATCAATTTTTATTTCAAATGCACTCAAGAATTCACAATATAAACTACGGTGAAAGTATCGCAATAATACGAACGTACTCCGACAACCGACCCACAACGTCAACGATTATTCGACGAATGACTCGTGAATCGAATGGAATTCGGTCTGCACTACGATACGATAGAAGCAAAAGCAAGACTGAAATCCTCCTACTGATTCGGGAGAGGGCGCAGATGGATGCAAGAAAGAGAGATAAAGTAAAAAAGGAAAGGCAAAGCATATAAAAATAATTGAGAACCGCGTAAGCAAAGGGGATGATACACAACACCAATCGGCGAACAACTTCCAATGGATTTTGAGCAGATTTTCGAGGGCGGTTAGTAGCAAGATTCGTTTAGACAACACGCTAATGATAACATGCGTGGTAGAGAGCATTCCATTCGAATTTTGTTGTTATCTTTCATCCGTTTCCACGGGAAATTCCAGTTGGAAAGTGTGGTCGGTGGGAGTGAGGGGGTGATCATATTTGACAGCCGGCTTTCGGTAGCCTGATAAAATTGATAAAACGCCGGTTCGCCGAGTAGAACTTACGTAGACTACAAGTCATTAAATCATATTCTTGTGGTTTTAATTGCATTTAATCAGTAATTACTATGTGTATTTCGTGTTATTTTTATTTTATTTTTTTAATTATTTTTCTGCCATTTATCAATTGAGTTTTGATGACAATTGTTAGATAAGATTTCTTTGTGACACATATACATATGTATGTTTCTGTGAAAGGGAATTGATTCAATTAGTTGCAATTGACCTTTGATAAAAACCTCGAAACAAACTCCAATTAAATATATTTAACTATCAGAAGATTTTATTTCATTTCCCTTAGAGAGATACTGCATTAAAATAGGTGCACCTTTAATTTCAGTGCTAAAGAAAGATATTAAATGTTTCGGCATTTTATTTTACAATGTTACAAACATGGTATCAATGACGATTCAACATTGTTTACATCCAAAATGGTAAACTTTTTTA
Source organism: Eristalis tenax (assembly GCA_905231855.2). Lineage (NCBI taxonomy): Eukaryota > Metazoa > Arthropoda > Insecta > Diptera > Syrphidae > Eristalis > Eristalis tenax. Next base: position 545,605 of record HG993128.1, on the reverse strand, counting down.
AACTAAATCTGCTTATTCAAATCTTAAGGACATATGTGAACTATAAACATCATACATTCCTAATTCGTAGTTGTAAATATACTACTTATTCACCCACAAAACAACCTTACTGGCAGCACTTGCTGAAATCACGGCTTTCCAGGGAATGGAGAAATTTCGTACACGTGGTAATCAATTGTAAACAACTCGAACTCTCTGCTTCCAAGTTCCAATTCCTCTCTTTTATTCTCTCTCTCTCTCTCTCTATCTCGATTTTTTTCCTAAGAGCTTTTGCTCCATTATGCTCTCCCCCCATCAATGCATACATTTGGCGTCCCTCCAATCAACAATAGTTCTTTCCATGCTGTTGTTGGTTGCTGCTCTTGCTCGAACTGACAGAATGACATGTGCGCGGGATCAGGCTGGCATGAGACATTAGGTGAATCGAGATTCTCGAATGAAATGTATGCGTCCGCCTTATCTAATAAAAGGACCTATCCTCTTGTGGGAGGAGCAATGTCCTTTGAAGATGGTTTATAAAAAATAAGACTACGAATAAAAATATGAACGCGTAGGAGCTGAAGGGTAAGTTAAGGGTTAGTTAAAAATTGTATAATGCACTTTAAGTTGCTTTACGTGCTCCTATATCCGATTTTTTTTGCTACATTCCGTTATCAATTCTTTGATAAGGAACTTTTGGAAAGTTACCTTCATATTTTGATTAGAATACTTCTGAAGTATCCATTTCTTTTTGGAAAATACTTTGTGTAAATGAAAAAAACTTTCGTGTAAATGTATAAGGTGAAAAGGTTTAAATTTTTCATTTAAAAATTCCATTAGGTAAAGTAACATTTCTCTATTTTTATATTTTAAGCTTTATTACCGAAGCTGAAGTATATTCCATATTATATATAATACGAACGGTTTAATATATTCATATTTGTATTGTATATACAGGTCAACTATATATTGTCAAGAGTTTCGCCTGTTCCCTGTTCATAATGCATAATATAGTTGCGAACTGTTTTTTAAAATAAAAAATACATGCGGCCTAAGCTAATAAGGAACTCATTAATGCTCTCGTATACTCTCGTTTGTATAATAAATACGATACAACAAAACTACATACAAATTGTTTTCCATTTTTTGATTTATTTAAATCATAAATCATTTATTTTAACTTTCGATGGTGAATTATTACTATAGAATTTTATATAAAAAATCGCACCAGCAATAATTCGCCTAAAAGAAATAAAGTTTATTTCTCGCTGTTTTTTTAAATGCATACCCTTTTCCCGTTCCAGTAAACGTCAAATATATATAGATATTTTAAGTTTACTGAAAATATTCAAATCAAAGCATTGATGTAATTAATTTTGCGTTTGGAAAACACTCACATCCATTTAAATCAATTGCTTTGCGATTTTTTTTTTACTATTTCAGTGGCGGATTTTCTGTGAATTTAGGATTAACGATGAGATTGGAGACAAGAAGAGATTCCAAGACCTCTGTTTTTAGTATTGTATAAAAAATGCATTGCACAATTGATTTAGTCTTCCAAGTACTGTACAGTTGTTGCTTATTATACTGATAACTTATTTAAATTTTGAGTTTTTATATAATTCAATTTACATTGCATCTTTTAAATTAAATTAAGACATAATGTTCCTTATTACAAACATTTTTTTTAAATAATACTAAGCCTGAAGTATTGTATGCATCAGTTCAACTTTAAATATACTAATTCTTGTTAGAGATGTACGGAAAAGAAATTAAGTTTGGCATTGGTTTAATTTCCATTTCCAAATCGAAATAAGGCCACATTTGATTTGGAAACAAGGCCAAAAAAAGTCTGGTTTATTTGAAGTATGAGGTTGGTTTAACCCGCTCACGCGACTTCATCGCTCCGCATAGAGCTAAATTTTATAGTTCTTTTTCTTCTTTTTTTCTTTCTTTTACTGTTCTACTCTGAGTTTGTTGTGTCATTTTTGAGTGCTTTTGCGAGAAATTATAGTGCTCAGAGTGGTCGAATTTTGTGTGTTTGTATGGCAGCAGAGTAAATTTCATACGTGCAGAAATAAATTTTGCGCGCTTCGCTCTGTGGATTGCATTTGCAAAGCGAAATGAGGATATTATTTTGAGATGATTGATATTACCCACACTCATTTCGAATTTACTTGCCTAAAGTTACAGAAAAGTTAGTCATTTGAGAGAAATGAAAGGGGTTTGGTCGAAAAGCCGGTGTTATGAACCCAAAAAAGGTCACTAAGATTTCGAACTGTCTTGAAAAAAAAATCCGAAAATTTCTGAACGTCATTTTGCAAACAAATTGGAATGTTAAAATTGTTTAGTGATATTGTAAAGTGAAGTGAAGAGAACAGCGGGTTAGAAAGCATGTAAATTAAAAAAAGTTCGAGATCGCAATGCAAAAAAAAAATTTTGATGCGAAACAACGGGCAAAACTTTTGTAATCAAATTTTGGTGGTTAAATTTTGTCGATGGCACTCCTTAGGTACATAGAGCTTACATTAAAATAAATTAGGGGTGCAAGCGTGGAAGTTTCTGTTCTGAAAACGAATACTTATTTTGTTTTGTGTTTAGTGTTCCCAGATTTCCAATGTTTGAATGTCTCCGATGCATTTTAAGTTTGTTCTTTTTTTTTCAAATATTTATTTTTTTAAATTTACTATGATTATGAACTTTGATCTGATGTCCGACCTGAACCTGGACACTTCATTTGGGCCTATCAAATCAAAGAATGATTTTTAGATCAATTTTAGGTCAACATTTGAACTTGTATAAATCTTTAATGTCCCAACTTTATATTTAAAAAGATCTGTTATACATGCGTATTTATCAAGCACTATTAGTATTTTGTTTTTATTTAGAGAAGTAACTATATCTCAGCACTTCTTTTGTATCCTTTCAAAATTGTGTCTCTTTCCTTTCCAGAATAGACAATAGAAGACAAATCAATCGTCGCAGAAGTGAACCAAACATCCACAGACAATAAATCATCCATACAGTTGATTCCGTTGATGTCGGTATCCGCAACGATACTAGAGAGTGTATCTAATCAAATCACTTGGTCGCATCACATCACAAGCAGCATCGAGCTGACACATTCATAAAAAATGGAATAAGTCATCTCTTTTGTTCACATCCTGCGGGAATGCTACGGTATAGTGGTAGTGGTGATTGTAGCGGTGGGAAAAAATGGACTAAAACCATTCGCAAAATAAATAGCTGTTAAATAACATTGAGCCGGAGGGTGTCACTATGATGTCCTTACCACCAAAGAGATCTTCAGCATAAACGTTTCCATATACAAATACATATGTACACACATAGCTACGTACATCCAAGCATATGTACCTACAAACGTTTATCCCACCCCTACGTGAGCAGGAAGAGCTAAATAGACTAAAATGAGTATTTGCCATTGCGACATTATACATCCGGGTAAAAATAGACAGTTTCCTTTTATCCGTCCAGGACACTAAGTTCAGTGAAAGGGATGATGATGGAAACTAACCGTTTGTTCTCTAGACCGACCAGATGTCTGTCCAGAAATGAGCAATTAAATGTTGGTTTAACGCAATTTTAGATTAGTATTCTTTACGAGAACACATTTAATTTCATAGGTGTTGCCTTCATTGATTCGGGCGTAACGTTAATCACATTTAACTTCAAGAGATAATTATACATAGATCATTGTTACAATCTTCAATGAATTGATACGTCATATATCTAGACTGAGGAGGATTTAATGCAAGCATTATTCTTACCAATGTACATGTACGCATAATAATTTTAGCATGCGAAGAATCAGAGGCAGAATATATAGTTGGATAATGTTATTCTTCTCAAATTAAGGTCTTGGACAATTTTGCTGACAACCAAACTAGGGCAATTGTAGTTGTCAATCCTAAAGTCAAACATTGTTGAGAATAAGCATTCCAATCCATGGAAAATGCTAATCGAGCCATTCAAAACCAACCCTTTTGCTTCCATTCAAACTTACGAATGGGCACAAACAAAGAATGAGACCAAATGATTAATTGTCTTGTTTTCTCCTGCTTGCGGTGAGCAATTGCACAAACAATGATTTAATTTAAAGACCCAGGATTCCTGATTTTTTTTTCACGTTGAATCATGGTTCTTGTTTGCTCATAAGTATTCAGTTCACTTTTTTCAATTGAAATAAATTTTAATTAAACTCGATATCACACGAAGTGCGCAACAACAACGGATGAAGGCTATTTATCTTAAACACGTTAACGGGTAAGCCACAAGTGAACCCTTTTTCTTTTTGTAGTCTTGAGTCTCAATAGCGGAACCCTACAATCTGATGGCATCAAAAAATAATTTTTCATTGCCTGACAGCAGCACAAGGGTTCTCTAATCACATTCTTACTTCACTCTCGCTTCATGGTAAGTAGCCCTCGCAGAGTAGTAGTTTAAGGGTTGCGGAACTAAAAGTCAAAGAATTTGTTCATGTCATCCACTGGTGAATGCATAACCAAAGGGGAAAACTGTGGGACTATTTTTAAATACAACAAATATTATAAAAGCTTAGTTTGGGGATAGTACGATTTATCAAAATTACTATTCCTGCGAAATGTAATGGGTTTTACCAGTTCCATGAACATAACATTGACACATAGCTATTCCCAACTACAATCCTAATTAAGGCGGTCAGGTGATAAATAACAGAATTCTTAAAAAACGAAGACAGCCATTCGCATTAGCCCATACTGGAATACAAAAGGGTTAGGTCCCAAAGGAAACATTATTTAAAAGAAATCCCCTACGTCCAGTGTGGGCGATGCGGGGCATAAAACTTTCCAACTGAGAATATCCATTTTGTGTTCAGGAAACTTGTATGTTGGCCCAAACACACACCCACACGTATATTTCTCTATAGAATAATTTGTGTATCTTTACTTTGCCATATAAATCAAATCTTTGTCGTATCCGAATTGCTTCAAACTTTCCATTGAACACTGCGGGCATTTATTCGATTATCGTGGACTTAACTTCGTTTTGTTTACCTATGACAAAAGAATAACTTGCAGGGTGAGCCCATTGTTTACGAAACCTTCATTGAGGAATCAATTTCAAAATATTATATGTTCACAAGAATGTTTCGACAGGAAATTGTCCCCCTTTTCTCTTTGGTCAATTGCTGAGCAAACAGCTTTACGGTTTGTTTCCTTTTTCTACAATGCGACTGAAGACGGCAGCTTGTCAAACACAAGACTAACTGTGAATATTGTTTTTTTATGTGTACAAATATTAATTTTGTTTCCACATAATCACTTTTTTCTCGAAATGTAAGATTTGCCCTCGAAGCATAAAAAGGCATGTGTGAAATGTGCTGAAGATAGTATCGATGGTGGGTGGTGAGTTTCTAATTAAATAACGAAGTATAGACGTGTGCACTTCACCGAAATCTTGCCATTGCCATCTAGAAAGGCCTATAAAATGCTGATGGATTAGCAATGCATCGATGAACTTGAAGTGAAGTCAGTTCCAAAAGTGCAACCTACTGGTTGGTATAATGTTCGCCTCCCCCTATGAATGCCTATGTCCACTTGGTAGCTACAGTGATGAATTATATTCTACCAAATAAAAACAAATTTAAAATCATGACTCTTACTGCAGTTTTTGAGATGAGTTATATGATGGCACGTGGCACATGGAAAGTTGGTCACCACGATAAGAAATAGATGCCACGTGACCTGTTTAGAGAATTGGTGGTAATTTTGCGCTTCAACACAATATAATAAGAGGGGGCGAATAGTTTGGTCGCGCACATTTGCACGCCACAGCAACGTCTGAATGAGTGAATAGCTAGATGAACAAAAAGATAAAGTGTAAAAAAAAAAATAAGTAGTATATCCTCTAAAATTATGGTAGGTAGGTAGGAATATAATCGACAATTCATGACAAAGTATCCTAAACAAAATATGATGGCCAAGTCGAAATACTTTAGCTATTATATATTAACCAACATTTGATACCATACATATTTGTATGTTCTTATAAAGAATCAATATATTAGCTCAAAGATAGCAAGGTCATGGCACTTGAATACTCGATTCATTTTTCTAGTTTGCAGAAGGGAGTTTTCTTCGTATTCAAAATGTTGTTCTTTTCCATCCGTAAAGACAGCGTGATATAAATCAATCCTCTGTAATTGAATAAATAGGATTAATTTCTACCAACAATATGAGGGTTCACATATATCCACTATATCCATGATCAGAAAAATATATGAGTGAAAGCCTTTGACTTTGGTATACTCTTTTGGGTTCCGACTTGTCTAGGTCTAGGTCGGGACTTAGAAGTATTAGTCATTTTATTGTGATTTCGTACAGTTCACACTTTTGACAATATTGGTACAGAATAAATTATCGACTTAAAATTAGATAAGTCAGGCTAGGCACATAGAAGTAGTAATACAAAAAACAAGATATTTGTTGAATATTTCGAACGTCAAGGGATAAGTGATCTAGGCGAAAGTACTAAGCTTTTTGGCAGATTTTCCATAGTGTTAGTTCACATTTTCAGATTATAGACTCTGAAGTGTCATATCGCAACCTCAGTACATACTATATAGTAATAAATACTTTTGGGATTGTCAGTAATTAAAATACTTTTTTTCTCTACGTACTTGGCGTTGCCACAGTTATAAAAATGTACGGGTTATACTATTTTTTTTTTATAGAAAGTTACAGGCAAATGCATATTTCTTACACTTTGGAACTCCGTTTTCTCACTATTTTGTACAGAGGGTGCGATATGAAAATTTAAATTAATCAATGAACATTTGTAAATGCAGTCACTCAAAAAAGTAAGTAGTTCCACTACCTCAACAAAATATTGCACCATTGAATCCAGCTATTATGGTGGATGTGCATTTTCCCTTCATTTTTGGTTTGTGATTCTGTGCCTGTAGTTGTTGCGCTATCCTTATATATTTTCTTGTTTAAAGAATATTACCAATTCGCATAAAAATGTGTGTATTAAAACACAATGGAATCGCTTGCCATCTTCTAATTAAATGCGTCATGCGTAGACATACATAGCTAGTTTCAAAAGATAATAGATAACATCAAAATTACTTCAGTCGATTTTGTGCTGCCAAATAAAACATATGTATTTGAATACTATACAAAAAATCAATGCCATCAGTAGAAAGTATGATTCGCTATTTGTAGCGTATTATCAAACTCTACTCAAAACAATTGTCCTTAAGCAAACTTTATTGTGATTTGGTTGTGGTTTCTTTTATCAATATCACATACACGTACATAGCTATCCTCATACATTTACTATAAGTATTGTATGTCGTATTTGTGCGCTTTTTAAGGGTTGAAAAAAGTCTCGTAATTCAAAATAAATCCGATTTGAAGGTCATTATATCATAAAGGGAATGCTTTAGGTATGATAGTTTCAATATTTTTGTTCATGCTGGGGTGGTATAATTTATTTTCCTTTGCAAGCATATGGACGCATGTCGACTCATATATGGTACAATACATACATACTTGCATGGGAAGGGAGAAATCCTGTTAGCGTTAAATTTTCGGATTAAATATGAATCGTGGGAAGCATCTTTTTAAGTGGTATAGTTTTATTAAATTGCTGTGTGGTGTTTGTTTCTTTTAACAATTTCTTGTGAACTATAGGTTTACAATAAAAAGTACAATGTGGATTGCGCTGCAGCCCGTAGAGGGCCAAGGCCTAGCTTATGTTTTCAATTCATTTTTGTTTTATTAAAATTCACTGTCCTTAAATGCTAGACAAAATTACTTACAACTAGTTTAAATATCTTAACAAACGTTCCTGCATCTACCCTATTGACCCTATATGGGTACTCCAAGCTATCCTAATCTTTATTAAACTGTTTCTTATATACATACATATGACTTATGGACAATTTTATTTTTTTTTAAGAATTTATCATCAAAACTTTACAGTTTGTAATCTGATAACATTTCATTGAGATTACAAAATGTAATTTGTAATCTCATTACACATTACAAAATGTAATCTGTTTTCTGATTACTTTTCGTAATGATTACAGATTTCGTTGCATCGCTGAGCATTGCTACTTCTCAAAATCGTAACCAAGCTACAAAACGAGGACATGCGTAAACGTTGACGGATGGAAATATCTGAGTTATCAACATTACAAGAATAGCTGATTACTGCGCAGAAAATGTGTGTATGTAGATAGATTGTTAGGAAGGTGCAATACTGACGAAGTCAATACAACACGACCAACAGCAGAAATTACATTATAAGTAGACGTAAGTGAATGGGAAGAGTTTATTTCCGACATCTACCGTAATCGTATACAGAATAAAGTTGATCAACTTAATCATTGTTTTTTTTTTTTTTTTTTCATTTTGTATCTTCTCTTCGTTGTTTGTTCCACGGTTGTTGTTTCGTATTATAAACAATATCTAAGTGTTGTGTTGATGATACAAAGTAATACTGGAGGTGAAACCCCAGCAAAAAAATCCAGCCCTCGTGCTATTTTTTTTTAAACTATTTTATGTTTCAGTCGTAATTCCAGTCGAGTTATCCAAAAGCCAAAAAAACCTCAAACAAAATAACTGTGCGAACAAAAATAAATTTTCGGCAACAAAAGAAAATATCCTAATCCAATCAATTGTTGTCGTGTAAACCACGCGTTGGGGATGATATATATTATATCTTAAGTATGATAGAGATGCCCAACTTCTTCCTTTCTTGCCCCTTAAAATTTTTGACAACCATTTTTTATAAAGCCTAATTGACCAGTAAGAGAACGGCATTTACGTTATTTCGTGAATAACTGTCAAAAATTCATGAATAACCGTCAAAATGTTCATGATTATCCGTCAAATTCGTCGATGGACTAGGGGTCAATCAGCTGTGAAGTTGGGTATCTCTATAATACTTCATTTCTTGCAGAAAGTTTGTGTGTCTGACCGACAAAGGCTCCTAGATGCTGAATGTGACAATTTTTAAGTCGTTACGACAAAGTTCGGAAGTTACGAACACTTTTTAAGCGAGAATAAAATTCTCAAGATAAGGGTGGTTGCATTAATCCGGTATGAAACCATTTCAAGTTGTGTAGTCGTGGATATCAACCATCCCATATATACATTGTAACTTCCATATATACACACACATTTTTCATATTTTGCTTTGGTGCAACCATTAATTTTTTTCTACGTCTCAATCGAACTTATACGAACGACTGCCTGAGTCACCAAATGAGAAGGAAACAATAAACATTTTCGCACTTTTCTTATTTTGTCATACCCAAACTATCCATGCATGTACATATACACAGCTACACACAAATCATTCAAATTTGATGAAATTGTGAATATTGAACTTCTGAACGGATTAGTCGATTTAGATAAAATTTCAGAGCTAGACTAATTACATAATGTGTTACAAGATATGCTAATTTTTTTCATGGTTCATGAAGTTTGACTTCAATTTGCACAACAAGTGAAGATCGCCCGCGGTACATAAACGGGATTTCCAAGAACTTTTTTTTTATGAATCGCTTGATATCCCTCCACGTTGTGTGTAAATGGTTAAGAAAAAACCGTTATTTCCGTCCGTTTTGCTGCAGCACACCTTGATAATTCAAAGTTCAACATGTATGCACACAGTCAACGAATTGTACTCATTATGAAAATTCAAATTCTTCTCAGTTCTGGTTCGAGCAGTCTTATTATTCTTTTAAATTAAAAAGTGCGGAGTAAACATTTATTATACGGAATATTTTCACTATATATATATATATATATATATATATATATATATATATATATATATATAAGAAAGAATTCAAAAATGATCTTAATGTAAGGTATTTATCAGTATTTAATGAAATGAGTACAGTACTCCCCCGATAATAGCACGAGGGTATATAATTTTATTGCTTATAACCGGGTTTTCCATTACATTCCTATTAAGAGGGGACCCTTGTAATAGCACATAAATGTGTTTTAGGGGGTATTTTCTCAAATTTATAAACAAATACATAGTAAGATTTAGTTACAACTTCTTTTTATTTATTAATGCAAAATAAAAAATAAAAACAAAACACAAAAATATTACATTGGGTTATATGTACGTATCTCAGTCTTAAAAAAGAACATTTTTATTATATTCAAGTATAAATTAAATTGTTAATATGTACGTACATTTAATGAAAAAAATCTGAAATTTTCGTTTGAATCATTGCTTTTTCAGTAGTCAAAAAAATACCCTCTATTCCATCTTGACTTCTGATAGTAAAGTTGTTTCGAACCAGGTAAAGTTGCATGAGCTTTAAGTGCATCTTTCCTTGAATTAATTTCAACCACATTCTTGCCTACTGGACTTTCTATCTCCAAGTCCTCACCACCTGTTACTGAACACTATTCAAATGAAACCTCATCATCACAAATTTCTTGATCGGTTAAACATCCGAAACATTCTAATTCATCATCGCAATTCAGTAGCTCGTCAAACTCTTCTTCTAGCTCGTCAACACACCTCTCTTCCAATACTTCTTCATCCCCAACGACACCATCTTTTACAAACCCAGCTTTCTTAAAACAGTTTTTATAGTCTGTGGTAACAAGCCAAGAACACGTCAGAAAGTACCGTGGATACACACAAAATTCAATGTGCAAAATCAAAAGAGTAAAATACCAAGCAAAGCACAATTTTTGTTTAGATTTTATCTCATAATATATGCTTATAAGCGGGTTGTTATAAAGCGGTTGCAATTCCATAGGATGGCGTTGGTAAATCTCCACTGAACACAATTTGTTGCTCCGGGGAGTGCTGTAATTCGAAAAGCCCTCACGTCAACGTGGTACTTCACAACGAAAAATAATGATTATTGACACAGAAGCGGAAGTATTGCTAATATGCGCTAAACATTTATATGAACGTGAAGTAAACACAAATAAAAGAACTCAATTTAATGATTGGGTAGTAAATTTTAAGAAACTATTGCAGAGGTAGTTAAGAATATCTGTTTATTCCCAAATAATAAAGGTAGTGCAAAATGGAAGTACTTCAGCGAAGAAAAGTATTTGAAGCTAAGATCTGAAGCATTTAGAGTTGTAAAAATAAAAAATAGTAATAATTAATGAATTAAAAGAGAACATAGTCGTTCCAAGACAGTTAGTAAAGAAAGGAATAATTATATCAGAATGCATAATGAAAAACAACAATGGTGAATGTGTGGACACAACTCTCAATACAACTGAAGAAGATTTTAACATTAGCGAAATCCGATTTGTCGAAAGAAATTTAGATGACTTTGAGGTCAACAAACAAAGAGTATCAGAGGTAACAGGGAATATTACGACAGAACATATGAACAAGGAGGAGTTAGAAAGCATATTAGGTATAATAAAAAATTACAGTGACATTTTTTAGTATAAAGGATGAAAAGCTGACTCGCACTAATGTGCAAAAGCATCAGACTTCGGAAAGATGTTCTCCGGTGTTTACCAAAGTGAATAGGCACCCAAAGGTACATGAGGAAGATAGATGTGAAAGGAGATAGTTATTCGCCATGAAGCTCACCTCTTTGGATTGCTCCAAAGAAGGTTGATGCTAGCGGTATACAAAAAATGGAGGATGGTGAAAATGCTCCGGCATGTTTTCAACGTTTAATGAATACCTTGGTTACATGGCATCAAATGCTATGTTTACCTCGACGATGTGGTAGTGTACGGATATAGCCTTACAGAACATAATGATAAATTAGTGCAGTTTCTTGATCAAATAAGAAAAGCTGGCCTGAAGTTGCAACCGGACAAGTGTGAATTCCTTCGTAATGAAGTTCAGTATTTGGGCATTGTGATAACAAACCAAGGCGTGAAGCATGGTCCCAACAAGATAGAGAATAGTTAAATTGCAACCGCCATATTATCAGAAAAGAATTAAGTAATTTTTAGTAATGGTAGGATTTTACCGAAAGTTTACCAAAAATTTTAGTGAAATATCAGAGCCCCTAAATAAGTTGTATTATTTAATTGGAGAAAAGAGCAACAAGAATCATTCGAAAAGGTGAAAGAAGCAATTACTAAATTTCCAGTCCTACAGTACCCGGACTATAAAAGGGAATTTACAATTTCAACGGATGCGTCGAACAAGGAAATATGCTGTTCTTAGCCAACAACACGGTTCAAAAGATTTGTCAGTAGGACACTGAATAAGGCCGAACAGATCTTTAACACTACTGAAAATGAGTGCTTAGCCATAGTTTGCGCAACGAAGCAGTTTAGACCTTACATTTAAAGAAGGAAATTTATCGTTCAGACAGACCATAAGGAATTTTACAATTTAAAAAATAATTTAGAAGACTCTAAAGAAATTAATGGAAATTATATTGGCTAATTACTGTAACTTAAAGATAATCAATTCAGATATTGAAATGTTATACAAAATCAAAGCAAATTTGGTTTGAGTCATTCCATGATCTGATCTGATCTGATTCTATGGTAACTCTTTTACGTACGGCTTCCAGAACTACAACCACACTTGTATGCACCCATAAACTCGTTTTAAGGAAGAAGGTGTTCGGAAGGTGCAATGCTGACGAAGTAAAACATGTCAGGCAAAGGCGTCACAATGATGATAAAGTAAAATTTGCCCAGCGCAAAACATTGAGAAATAATATTTCATCGACGACGATCGTCAGCACAAATTGGATTATAGACGTAAGTGAAAAGAGACATCAAAAATTCGAATTACTGAGAGGAAACTAGTAACTGACTTCAAATTACAGCATGTTTGCTGGTAGCTGGAACACTCACTTTGAATTAACGAGCGTACCAAAACACATAGGTTTTATTTGATTTATGAAGCTTTTTTCAAGGGACCAGTTCAAATTATCGAGAATCGACTGTACTTATATTTCATTCTTTAGATTTTGCTAAGAGCGTTGTTGCTTACCATGCTTAAGATTAAAACAGTTATCCTTTAATTAAACATTCCTATAACAAACTGGAGCATATAATAGTTAAATACATTATAAATGAAAAATCCTTGTTTGGAGTTTCAAATGAAAAAGTATCGTTAGTTTGCATCTTTGCACCACCGTTAGTTTGTTCCTTTATTGGAATTCCCTGGACATCAGACACAGCTTTATAATATATTTAATAGAACCAAGTTTATCCTACGGATTTAAGAATATCCCGAACAAGGAAACATTTATTAGAAGAGTGAACGGAATATGTGATTGACCGAATTTCTGAATAGGGTTTTTTTTGTATTCGATCCCATAAAATAAAGGAAGTATCTTAGCGGTGCAGTGCGCAAAAAATGTCCATCAAGAACTCAAAAAAATTTTGGTGCAGTTGATTTTAATAAAATACTGTACGAAATATTAAGATTCGATTTTATGTAGCAAGCCATTTATATTAATCAAATCGTCAACAATCGCATGAAAGTCTTGAAAATAAAAGTATTAAACAATTGCAAGTACTCACCCGGAAACCTGTCTTAAGGAACGCGTTCATGTTTTCGAATTGCCTTTTGTATAATTTATGATTAATCAAATTTATAGAAAAGACTTTTGACGGTGGATCCGGCATGACGAATAAATCGAATACGATTGCCTTGCAGAATCTGAGAAAAATTAGAAAAAATATGTGTTCAAGCTAATGTGGATTCAATGACTTAGTAAAAAACATAATGCAATTAAATGAAAACACATATATTTTGGTTGTCTCGCTGATTGGTTTATAGTGATTTATTTCATTTGGTCGGATATACAGGCAAATCATGAAATTGATACAACATTACAAAGTGGATGCCCTTCAATAACTTGTTAAAGCGTTATAAATAAATAAATACAATTTGTTATGAAATTCTTTATATCGATGATCTAGGTTCTTAAACGTTTTTTAATTTCATCGGCCAAGTTTTCGATTTTAACTTCTTCTTCCTTCCGCGTAGCGATTTCTCTGATTTTGACAATCCCTTTTTCTAATTCTGAATCTCCAAATACCACAGCCAGAGGAATACTATTTTCTTCACAGTGTTGTAGTTGTGCTAAAAGCTTCGGATTAAGCTTGTAAGAATGTTCAGCCTAAATATGAAGGGAATTAGCTTTTAGCTTATGTTTCCTTTTTTTTTACTTTTACTTACTTTTACTCCTTGATCCCATAATTGATTTAAGATTTGTAACCTTTTTTCGTGGAGGCCTTTGTGGGCAGATGCGACGTACACTTCGATTTCGGTTGTACGTGTTTTGGTTCCGCTAGAAGCCAATTTAGCTTCGAGGACTGAAAAAATGCGTTCTACGCCTATGGATACACCCACACAAGGAACTTGTTTTCCCTTAGGATCGAACATGCCGACTAGGTTGTCATACCGTCCACCTCCGGCAACAGAACCCACTGTTCCCGCCTCGTCCCCATTTTGCACAGTTTTGGGCTCTGCCTTTAGCACACATTCATATATAACTCCAGTGTAATAATCAAGACCACGCGCCAAACTAAGGTCAAAGCAAATTCTTTTGCTAAGACCCATAACGTTGCAGTATTTAAGAAGTAATTTCATTCCTTCCAATCCATTTACGGCCGACTTAATTTTCTTTAGCTTCCCATCTTGTAGTAATCGTTCAACTAACTCTACACCGCCATTCAGCTGCACATATTCACCAATTTTGTCGGCAACTGATTCGTCCAGTCCTTTCTCTTCAATCATCTCTCTTCGGACCTCTACCCAAGGACTCTGTAACAATATTTAAAATATAATTTGTTTTCTTTAGAGATTTATTAATTTTGAAAAGTAGTGTATAACTTATGAAATTCGATTTTCGAAAATGAAATTCGACTGATAGATTATTGCAATGTCAAAAGAAAAAAATTAATTTAATCCTCACTTAAATATTAGTATACACAGTGAAACCTCTCTACAACGGACAACAACGGAACCGTCATGATTGTTCGTTATGTTGGGATGTCTGTTCTGAAGGACTTGAAATACACGGATATATTTTCCCTAAGGGGAGTTGTCCCTGATAAAGAGATGTCCGTCAGAAGTTTCGCAGTAGAAATCTCAGAAAAATGAAGGGTTTTATAAGATGAACATTTCGGAAAGATGAACAAATTATAAGACAAATTTCTCCAGGGCGACAGTCTACCAGAGAGCAGTGTTTTTTTTTTAAGAAAACCGTCTTAATGAGTCTTTTTTATACCTTTTAGGTGACAAGAAAGGTTTTTTTAGGTGAACAAGGCGCTTTTTTAGGGTATATAATAAAATATATTGTTACCTACTCACGAACTAATTGTTTAGGCCGCTTGTATACAGTACATTTCGTTAACCTCTGTTAACAGCAGAGCTTTTACAGGAAATATAGTATCTATGTTAGCATACAAATTTAGTTATTGTCACAATGTCGCCACAACCGGGATAAAAAAAACACTAATCATAAGCTCAAATTTAAAAAAAAAAAGTACAGGATAAATTATGTGACGAAGTTTTTTTCAAGAAATGATACATAAGAATTTACGAACATACCTTGTCCAGCTTATCCACTGACGAACAAATTGAACGAAATTTGTCAGTGGGAACTCCACAAGCCTCAAACATTCCATCGAGTAATTGACGATGATTCAGTTTAACTGTAAAATCACCGACTTCTAAGCATTCAAGGATTTCGACAACAATTTTCACACATTCAGCATCTGGCAGCATAGGATCATATGTTCCGGCGATATCAAAATCCTAAAATACAATGTTTGTTGAAAAAAATCTACATTTTAGCGACCACTTTAAATTTGTATAAATGGCAAAACATCTTCGACTTACACATTGATAAAATTCCCGATATCGACCTCGGGTTATGGATGGATTATCGCGTCGATAAACCTTCGCAATATGATAACGTTTGATGCTAGATATTTTGCTCATAGCTAAATATCTTGCTAGAGGAACTGTGAGATCGTAACGCAAGGATAAAATTTCTCCACCCTGATCTTTTAGATCATATATAAGCTTAGAGTCTTCGCCATATTTTCCAGTCAATACTTCCTGTAGAGAAATTAAAAATTAATAGACCTTAAAACATTGTAATCTAAAGTAAATTATATCGCTTACCTTAAGTTCAAATACTGGTGTATCAATCGATTCTGCACCATGCTTCTTAAAAATAGAAACAATTTTGTCTAGAACTCCTTGGCGCAATGCCATCTGTTCAGGACTATAGTCTCGAGTCCCTTTGGGAGTTTTGAGGGTAAACTTTTGTGGCGTTCCATTCCCCTCCGAAAGCTGAGCTTTTAGAGCCAACAAGTGCGATACCTCGACATCGATCTAAAACAATAAGAACTCACCTTAGTTACTGTATCTATATTGCACAAATTTATATGAAATATAATACATAAAAATGTAGTGCTAACCTTTGATAATTGCTGTGCAATGGATTCATCACCAGTATCATTATTATTGTTGTTTTTCGGAATAGTTTGAATTTTAAACAAATTAACTGATTTATGAAAACAAGTGAGTTGTTGATTTTGAAAAGTATTTTGAATTAGTCGCGAATAGGTGAGATGGCGGCCAAAATGACGCAACATTTTTACAACTAATATTTTAACTGGCTTTTGCCTTGGACCCGGTTTAAACCTAAACAACAATAATGAAACTGATTAGAACTTTGAATTGGAGTTTTGATCACGAAGTACATAAAAGCTTAATTTACAAACAAATTGTGCGCTAAGGGAGTGATGGTAGGTGCTACATTTAAAATTAACAAAAAGTGTGTCGATGTGTAAAACCATTAAGATAAAAGCGAGAAAATGTTGCGTCCTATTCCACCGGTTACATATTATATGACAATCAGTACACACACTTTCACATACTTTTACTTCATTTTAAGAATTTACAATCACAAGTCATATAGCAACTAAGATAATTTAGAGAACCAACACCGCACAAAACTTAAACTTCACTTATGTAAATGTATACGTGGCGTATCCGGAAAATAATACTTTAAACTGTAAAATGTACATACTATGAAATTATTGCTTCTGAAAGTAAATAAAAGCAGCAAAATAAAAATTATTAAAAGCAGTGCTTAGAATAGAATGGAAGGAATGATGATTTTTGTTCAATATAACATAATGAGTGAACATATCTAAAGTTGTGCATACCATTACTGGGTTCAGGGAAAATGTTGGTAAATCTTTAACCCATCCATAGTGATGACGCACTAAATGATAAGAAAACTGAAGCCGAAATAAAGAGATGATGCAATCGAAATTCAAATTGCTTGAATTTCAAACAATACTCAAGGACATCTGCAAAGTATTATTTTTGTCCAACACTTCGATATCATAAAGGAAGATGTAAATGTAATTTTATAGCCTTTATTGCGATCGAACTAGAATTCCTTGATGCTAAAGGAAAATAAAATATTCAATCAAATATCCAATCAAGTAGTTGGTTTTCTTTTGATCGTATCTTGATTTGAAATGTGGAAACTAAAATGGGAAAGCTAAAGCAACTGCGTCTATGCAATGATGTATGATCAAAACAAATCCAAAGTATATTACATACATATACAAACGCTAAGCATTGTAGTCGTAGTCTGACCATTTATAACTGAGCTGTGTTCAATTTTATTTCTCCACTTAGTATGAAAGTACATGTATTGGATCGACTTTTTATTTTTTTAATGAAAATGCATAATAAAAACATGTCCGCAAGTGTACATACTAATGAATGTACATAATGTTACAACATTTGACAAAATGTCCACTAGAAAATTAAAAGATATTTAACAAGGGTTTAAGCATTTTACTTATGGGGCTCGCTTCTAATGGAGATTGTTTCATTTCAAAATTCAAGGCTAAGAGTGCTGGGCGGTCACTAGGTTGGGCATCTTAAAAGTAAAAGGAGGCCAACATCCATCACTCATGGCGGTACATGTGCTTTCACTTTATTACGACATCATTTGTGAGATTAATGTAACTATATCAACAAATTACTTCGTCATCGATTTGATCACGAGTTACTGTTCAAAAACCTGTTCACCGATACAAATTTCCATTACATATGCATTTCAGTTCATAAATCCAATAAATACACCAAACTACTAAGTCGTGCAGAAGCAGATGCACTGAATGTAGTTTAAAGAACATTATACATGCGCTTTAAAATCAAAAAATTAAATATGAGAAGAGGTTTGTTTTTGAAATCGACTTAAATATTAATTCGAAGTCACACGCATTTAAATGAGACATAAACTAGGAACTGAAATATTAACCTAGTGACCGCCTCAACACAACAAATAATAAACTTATTCAAGGTCGCATTTAATCCCACATGTATAACATATCATTTAGCGAAACGTGTTTTAAATACATGCTCACAAAAATGTATGCATGCAACATTTGCGATGCGACTAATCCCAGTACAGATTGTTCAGTTTTTTTAGTTGCTTTTTTTCCAGGTTGCTTGCCATGTCTGCATAGTCGTGGGAAAGTACAATGAGATGAATCCAAAGCTGATGAAGTATTTGGATACTATTGCAATATCTCGGAATAATGGTCTCAGACAACTAAACATTTTTGTCCTACTTTTCATTACTACTAGTATACAGAGAAAGCATAACAATTACTTTTGCCAGCACATCAGAGTGGTATTATTCTCGGTTAGTAACGCATAACAATGGAATATGTGAGTATTGATAGAGAAATATGGATGTTTTAACAGGAAATTACTCACCCTTTCTTTTGGCTCCTTTGCAGCTTTTAACTTCCTAACCACTTCTCCTTGGTTCTTTATTAATTCCAAAATTTGTTCACGATTTTCACTCATTCTACTACTGTATTTAAAAGAACACTCGAATTTTTGTCTGCTTCAACTTAAAGTTTTAATTCATGAATACTAATTTTTTCGCTCTTTATCAATTCTCAAAATCACACGAGTTGAAATAATATATACTTCCTTAGATTTTATGGGAAAAATGAGACGCGCAGTCGTCACTACACGAGGTTATGATGCAAATATTTCATTTAGATCTTTGTTCACACAAGTTCACACTTGGCTTTGCCTTATTTGACGTTTATAAATGTATCGAGTTGTTACCGCTGAGGAAATTTTATTTCCCTTCTCTAAAGTTGTGATTACATCAACCAAATATTACTTTCGTATTTATTTACTTCATTATTATATGATAACAGACGACCATTCATATTTTTGATGAATTTACAATAGAATAATTATAAAACAATACTTTATATACTTATAGAAACAAAAGATACAGACAAGCAGTAACCCCAGCAGAAGTAATGCGTATACACCCAATTTTGTTTTTACACGGTTTTAAAATAAAACGGTTTAGAAAAAAAGAAAATACCGTTTTCCACGATTCCATTCAATTTAAAACGATAAACTTATCCACAGTGTTAAAACAGAATTAGGTGTATTATTTTGTATTTACTAACTACCAACTTATTACATGTTTCAAGTCTTGCCTACTACACGACAATTCGAAGGAACTTGTATTATTTTCACAGTTGTATACATTCTGGAGGGCAATTGTAGTCGCATTCATTGCATTCAGAATAAAAATAAAAATATACTGATAGAACACGTGGTAAACTTTAATATATGTTTTCTCATGTATTTCAGTTTTTTGTGAATACAATTTTTCCTCTATTTAACAATAATGCACTAAAAATTAGAATAAAATTATCATCTTAAGAGCTACATATATACGTATATGTACATATGCATGGGTTAAAGAGTTCGATACAAGAACGTTATATTCATAAACACAATAAAATCCATTAGGTCAGAAAAAATTAATAAAGCAACAAAAAAAAAAGAACGTTATTAATATGTATCACTTTGAATATAAAATGGTCAAATAATTCATCCACCATCTTAGGTCCACGCTTAGAAAAGGCACATTCCAGTCATTTCAATGCATTTTTTTTCTTTTTGAGGTAGCTTTTCGCTTCTTCTCTTCCGCTTCCTGTCTCATATCTTCCAAGTCCTCCATAATTCCTACATAGATTGAAATAAGTTAATTTAAAACATAAGAGAACCACTAGGAGAATATTGCCCTCACCAATTTTTTTGCTGACGTATTCCTCTCGCATCTGTTGAGCGAAAGAGGATTCCATCGCCGAATCGTCCTCATCGACATCCCGGTATCTCGATTTATCATATCCGAATATCGCCTTAATATGCTGCGAGTAATCTTCCTCGTCTGGCCCATCATCAATGAAGTCATCTAACTCAGAATCATATTCGTCCTCGTCATCATCGTCGTATATTCTCCTTTTCTGAATTTGCGGCCTTTTCTCGGGTTGTTTATTTGATCTCCGAACATCAGGGGGAGGAAATTGTCGTGTCTTCTGTGGTATTGATGACACTTTCACTTTTTGTGTAAGTGAAGACTTCATGTCTTTCGGTGGAAATTCTCTAGATGGTCCATTATAAGATGCCTTAACACTACTATTGGATGACACACTCGGTGAAACTGTAGCAGAAGCAGATTTAGATGTGCTGGCTGCAGATTTAACTCCGCTCGTCTTCTGACTGGTTTTATCTTTAGACATAATTGTACCGTTTTGTGTGGGCTTTGTAACGATGCTACTTTTTGTAACGACTGATGCTTTTGAGTTTGAAAGTGGAATTGAAACAGGATTTTGAGGTTTTTTGAAAATTTGAGATTTAGAATCAGTGGATTTGTTGCTGCTCGCGTTTGCATTTGGAACGGTGTAGCTGGAAGACGTGGATTTCGGGGCATTTGCATTAACTTGATTAAGTTTTGGTATACGACCATTGGGCTCCATTTTTTGCCTCTCTGGAACTACTTTTCCTAATCTTGCATTCTTTTCCATCTCTTTTTTCCGCCGTTCTCTTTCTTCCAAGAATCGTTGACGTTCCTCTTGCTCTTTTTTCTCTCTTTTGGTTAGCAATCGTTCTGGTTCCTTTTTCTTTGGCTCGGAAACGACTTCTACGGGCTCGAATTGTTTCTTTTCTGCTAATTTAAGTAGCGCTTGAAAATCAAGCGCTGGTGGAGGTGGTTTTTTCAGTTTGGTCTTTTTCTGCTCTTCTTCTCGTTTTTTCTTCTCCTCGGCCTCACGCTCAGCTTCTGGGTCGTAAAGATCTTTGCGGCGGAGTGTTCCCATCACAGCTCCGGTCAATAATGGTGACCCAACTTTAGGTGTCGTTGATGTCCTCACTCGAGTATGAGGTTGATTTTTTTCCAAATTTTCCCGCATTATAGCTGCTTTCACGCGATCCTTTGTGCTATTAAGATCTGTCTTTGATGCTGGTCGACTTGGGGCAAAAGGCTTGTCTTCCTTAACATCCTTTACTTTCTCAATATACTTCGCGTAGAAAGCATTTGCCTCATTTGAAACGTAGCCATAATCATCTTGGTCAGGCTGATCAGGACCCTGCAGTGTAACAGCTGTATGTTCAGTATCAACAGCTTCTTCCAGCACCGATTTATTGGCCGATTTTATAACCTTTAGCATTTTCTTAATCTTATTTTTGGACTTCTCATCGCGTAGTGCCAATAACTGATTCCGTTTTTCTTTTTCCATTCGCATACGCTCTCGTTCTTCTTGCTCCTTCTTCGCTAAGAACTTTTGGATGTTATTAGACAGTTTTTTATCCTTTGATTCTTTCTTTGGAGGAGCAAATTTCGTACTGTAGAATTTCCCCTATAAAAATAAATACAGAACACCATTAATGTTACGAATTAGTAAGTATATAGAAAATATTTATACTTTTTCCCAAGAATCGCGTATAACTTTCGTATATTCCAAATTGATAATTGATTGTAAACCATACATGGGAAATTTCGAGATAATGAAAAGAAAATATGTTTACTTACATCTGAACTGGTTGTGCTTTCGCTATTTTTTTTAGCAACATGTAGTAGTGCTCCGAAGTCCATTATTGTTTCTTAGCGTATTGCTTTATACTATTAAAAATAAGTTAATTTTTTTTAGTTTTTATTGAAAATTAAATAAAATATGCTATAAGTCACATCTACCCCAAAAACGATACACTAACATCTTCAAATCAGAATAAAGACTGCCCAAGTACCCATTGCCTGCGCTGCACTGTCAAATGCAACAACAACAAATAAAGTCAAAATGTGGATGACGTTTATAGGTGACACATTGAGTGATGCCAAATCCAACATCATTCTATCAGTTTTAGGCGTACTTGAGGGATGTAAGGGAGAGAGACACTACATGGGATAGTCTACTCGATTAATTACTCTTAGTATTCGTAGTATTCGATTTTTCATTGATTATCTACATTTGTTACATGCGGATTTTGCAGCGTTTTTAGGCAATCAAAAATGATGGGAACTTATCGAAACTTGGTAAAATGATTATTCACCCAGAGTTTCACTTCACCTATTATTAAAAACATGCTATTGAACTGAACTTAAGACTACCTTATCGTCTGACGGAGTCAGCTGGATGTTCTATTTCAATCGTTAAGCTGTTAGCTAACGGCTTGTTTTTCATTTGCATCTCGATTTGACATTTCATATAAATTTATCAGAAATTTATTTACATATAATAAAGAAAGCGGACTTAAGAATATAAACGTCACTTGCAACAGATTGGTTTTAATTTTTTAATTTTAATTAAAAAGTAATATGTCTCACCACGGT
The DNA here is from genome assembly GCA_905231855.2 of Eristalis tenax. NCBI lineage: Eukaryota > Metazoa > Arthropoda > Insecta > Diptera > Syrphidae > Eristalis > Eristalis tenax. The sequence goes on along the minus strand of HG993128.1, from coordinate 522,936 downwards.
TACGGAAACAATGTTTTTGATGTTAATGATGATGATCACGTAGATTTTAATGATGACTCGAGAAATACAAACTTTGACCAAAATGTTTACGACAGTGAAGAAGGTGAATCTGTTATATGAAATATTGAAAATTAAATATGCATAACTCAAGTATTCTTATTGCAGACACGGAAGAAGCCAGTGAAACCGAATTCAGAAATCATAACAGAGCTAACGATGAGCCAATGGAAATCAAAGAACAGTGAGTTGTAATCAGAGACTATCGGACACAAAGTGTAATATTAAATTGCAGAATGTATCAGGACAAATTGGCAAGTCTCAATAAACAAGTTGAAGAATTGAAATCTCACTCTCATCCAGAATACATAAAGCGGGTGAAGAAGTTAGAAAGTCAGTACAAAGAGCGTTTGCGACTTAATGAAATATATCGGGACTATCTAAGGGAATGTGTTGAGAGGGACTATGTGTTGGAGAAGAAGGCAGCATTTAAGGAATACGAAGAAAAGAAGGTATAATTTTCATCGATCTAAGAAAACAAAATCATATTTAATGTACCGCAATTGTAGACTGATCTGAAAGACAACATTTTGACGGATTTTGAGGAGAAAAAAAAGGTTATCGAGAACGAACGCCACAGTCTTGAACTGACCAGTGATTCAATGGAGGTGCGTACAGTTTAATGAGACACTTTTTCAACATACCAAATGTAATGTAATACCTATAGATCAAACCGACCGTGACAAGAAAGCTTAGGCGAAGACCAAATGAACCTGTGCCAGTTGTAGAGAAAAGACGTAAACCAGCCACTGGCCAACTTCTCGTTTATCTTTTGGAAGATAAAGATATCGATACCGATCTTAAGACGATAAGCAGAGGAAAGCCGATGACCCCAAGTAAACATAAACAATTTGAATATAGTTCGCGGATTTGGATTAGTTTTTTAATTCTCTCGATTACAGCAATGTCACAAAATGGAGTTTCCAATCTAATTGGAAACAATTCTTGTATTGGCTTGGTTCCGGATACCAATAATTCATTTGTTGAAACGCGAATCGAAGACGGAAAGTTGTTATACGAACGCCGTTGGTTCCACCGGGGTCAGCAAGTTTATGTAGAGGGTAAGGATTTGCCAAAGTTTGCAGCCACAATATCTGCCATTGCTAATGAAATTGTAGGTAGTCAATTGAATGTAACAAATGCAGTTTTACATTATAATTTCTCTTCTATAGGTATGGGTTAAAAAAATCACTGACAACAACCGTGTAAGGATAAGCTTGTCGCATTTGGCAAAGGGAAAAATTTCAATTAAACGAAGAGCTAATTGAGATGTAATTGCTAGTACAATCGATCGATGATATTTAATATATAAATGTCCTTGTAGAGTATGTATTTGTCTTCATTAAATGAAAACAATTTTATGTTAAATATATCTATAATATTTAGTCCTAAAGAAATACATGTTTTCTATACATTTATCTAGAGCATCTTTGTACTTCATTTTACACTAAAAAGGCATGACATTTTGAAATATAATATGAATTGTTCAAATCAGGTGCAAGTGGCAGTAATTTAAAGTCTAGTGTACTGTCAGTTTTCAGCAAACGGGTATACATTTTTTCCCAACATAAGCCAGTACATACCACAATTGTCAAAGAAGCTTTTAAAAATCGCTGCCATAAAACCATTAAGTTATGAGCTATATGTTGTAAACATAGGTAATAACTCATTAATCTCGAATTGCGTTTAGTATTAACAAGATAAATATATATTTAGTTTCCCCGAGAAATACTTGCGCAACAAATAGCATTTCACATAATCTTGAAGTTTATAATAATTTATGATTTATTTCGCTGATCGTTGCTTAGAGAGGTTCATTAGTTCGTCACAAATTTTGTCATTTATTTCATCAACGCCGGGCAATTCCGACATTACCCATGTATCATCCGTACTGGATAACAGTTCGTTACAGATTGGACATGTTTTGTTGTTCACATTCCTTAAAAAAGTTTCTTAAAATAAGTGACTCATGGCATACATATTTATACATACCACTGCTCAATACATGGAGCACAAAAGCTGTGAGCACATGGAAGTATTACTTCAGTACGTCGATCCAAGCAAATAGAACACTCATCAATATGGTCTGGTGTTGAACATTGTGACGAAGAAGGGCTTAATTGGCCAGCATTCATCATGGTATGAACCTGATCCATCAGAATAGATGCAGTTATTGGTGTATCTAAATGATCCGAAGACAAAGATTCCCTCCTCTCCTACAGTATGGACATATCTTTCATGGATGTGTAACTATCAATAAATCAAAATGAATACTTACGTTCTGTTGTTCACTTGAAACCAGACTCTGAAGGTGTGATTGAAATGTTTTGAATACACAAAGAAATTGCTTTAGATTAAGTAACTTGTATTGGTCGATTGCTCTTGTGTTTGGATCAACTTTTACACATGCAATCTTTACAGTAGCCTTCCAAAGTAAGGAAGAGTCTGTGCCTTTTTGAATAAGAAAAACGAGTTGCTTTCCCGATGGATCCAAGCATTTACGAGACCTATATAAATAAAATCAATATGTAAACATCCACCTCCAATTAGTATAATATATATATATATATATATTATAAATATGTATAAATATACCAATAAAAATAAAATATTTAACTTACAACGCATTTAGACTGTCGAGACATTTCTTGAAATCGTCGTAAGTGAGTAAACCGATTTCGGAAAAAACCTTAGCATGCTTTACCACTTGTATTTGAAGTGTATCGACAGTATCGGGAATAACACTGTCTGCGATACTTTGGGCTTGGCCCATGATGATGGATTTAGGTTTTATTTAATTGTGGGACATTTCCTAAAAAGGCTTCTGTAAATTCACTGCTTTTGTGGGTGAATTTCTCGCTGTGTATTTAATTTCGTTTTTTAGGGTTTTCTGTACCCACGACTTGTTTGACATTTATTTACTTACTGAAACGATACAATGTCAAAATACTATTAATATTCGGTAATAGATGACGCTGTCATCTATGTCAGCGACATGTTTTCTTTCCATTATTTATGATTCAAAATAGAGATAATAAAGTAATGTAATAATTGATTTGATTTGATAAAGCGACTGAATAATTTTACCAGGGGCTCCAAGTTGCATAAAAACGAATATCAAATCTAGTCTAGCGGATGTTGATTGCAGTACGTCGGCTTAAATTATGTATTAATACCATCCAAGTCCAACTGAAATGATTAGTATTTAATCCAAGAGATTCCTCCATATTTAAGGATAATGCACAAATTCTAACAAATTAATGACACATCTGCAAAATCAACAAACACAACACTGCTGGACATATGAAGTTGGTTTGGCTGCAGGTACACATTAGATTGTAGTTATGCTCTAAGTAACCATTCTGAATTTTGTAATGGTTGTATTTGTATGTCGACCACAATTTTCACAGAAAATACAACATATGTACATAGTTATTCAAAACAAAAAGCTATGGTTTTCTATAAACGTTTATTGATTTTCTTCTTTAACGTACAAACTATTGTGGTCGGGAACCACGGCCAAATCCGCCACGGAATTCAACATCTCCAGCTCCAGCGCCGACATCACCCTTCTTGTCAGCTCCACCAGGAGCGCGTCTGTATGCAGAACGGTCTTCGCCGGTCTTTGTGGAATCACCACGAGGACCAGAAACAGCTGGTCGTGGGCGAGCAGTTTCACCTCGGGCTGGACGTTTCAGGGTTGCTGGAACAATTTCTGGAGGCAAGTGCAAGTATGTCCTCAGATATTCAATACCTTCATTGGTTAAATGCCAATAGTAATGCCTCCATGCGAATTGCTCTTTCACCAAACCTCGAGAATGCAGCGATTGCATAGTTTTAATGACGTGCAAATTGGGAATATTCTCCAGCTCGGGATGTTTGGGTGCATGGAAATCTTTTTTGGCCACAATGACACCTTCTTTAAAGAGGTATTCATATATACCGACACGGTGAGCCTTTGGCATAAACATCTGAAATAATAAAAAATCCACAATTATTACAAACGCACAGCAAATATTAAGTTAAATAATTTTGACAGCCAATGCAAACAGTTATTTCAATTACACTTCACAAATTGTTATTTTTACGATATATCAATGGGAAACTATTAGTAATACACATTGTGATATAATTCAATAATGTTGAATGTATTTTGATATAAGATGTTTGGTATTTTAGTGGATTTTTTAATATTATCACATACTTTGGCGTCTTTTGTAGAGCAGTCACCGGAAAGAAAGAAAATTTTACTTCAAAACTGACTTTTCGAAAAATAATGATTTTTAATTTTAAGACTAGGTGGCGCATAAGTAGCATATTCGAAATATTCGAAGCCTAATAACCTGTTCACATTTAGTACACTCTTTATTATATAAAAATAACTACTTTGGGTACAGTCCGCTAACGAAGAAGTTTTAAGGATTTTCTGACCGAATAATGAGCAACGACTAAAGATTTTAATGGCATGTCACATTCAGTCTGTATAGCGGCGTTCAGATACAACAATATATTTTTACGATTTTCTTGGCGACAAATTGATGCTTAACGTTTTTGTACAATTACAATTACAAGTACCAACCTACAATTACAAGTAATTGCAATTGAGAGCATTTGAGAGCATTACAAGTATTACATTACGAGTAATTGTAATTGAAAGAATCATTTTTATTTTTAGACACATTTTACATACAGATTGTTTTATATTAGATACAATTACTCATTACTTCTAATTGTAATTGGAAATGAAAATGAAACTTGCTATACAGATTACGTATGGTATAGATTAAGACGTAAGCTAGTCTCTTTCTCGAAATATTGAGTTTGTGCACGATTTATTGAGAGTAAAAGTAGAAGTGTTAGTAAATATCACTTTTTTGCCATTATTTTTTAGTGCGATCTGCTTCGTTGAATGGTGGTTGGTTGCCCGCAGAAATGAGGTATGAATCGCGGATGGCTGTTTTCAGTATTGTTTTGACTATGTATAGGCCCACAAAATGCAAGGTTTTTATTTAATTGTATGCACGTATGTACGTCATACATTTTTTTTCTAATTTATTATTGGAATGCCGTATGTGTAGGAGTAAAGGCATATAAATGTTTGGAATATAAATTATTGTGGCATATTAATAATAAATTGTAAATATTTTAAAAACTAAGTGTTTCAAATGCAAAACATTAAAATGGCGCTTACGGCAACCCAAAGTTGGGGTGACGAAATGACTTTGTCTGGTTGTGTGAAATACAGCCTGCTTATGTTGACCAGAGATAATGGAGGAAGAGATATTCGTATTTCCAGTGGAAAATCTCCAACCCATCGCAGTTCTGCTCTCAAGTCACGCATACTACTTTATTAACGCATACTACTTAAAAACGCTGTCAGATGAATCTGAGGGGCAAGAAAAAAATATGCACCTGTACAACAAAGTGTAAATTGTATATTGCACAGTACTGTTTGCCCGCTGAACTAGCATTTAGCAAGAGCCGACCATCTGATAGGGTGAACGACCTTCAAACGCATTACATAATAATTTTGAGTATACACACTGACCTTCACCGGCTTGAGAAAGAAGACAATAACTGAATAAATAAGTTGCCACTGTGTGAAATGTAATTTTTCGCCGGCAATTAAAACATTTGCATTGTAACGGTGAAAATGCATGTAGGCGTTGATGAAATGTTTTGTCGCATTCCAGTTTAGAGGATTTATTATTTTTTAACATTCACACGTAACATTTCATAGACTTTAACAGAACAGAAATAAAAAAAACTATTTAAAGGTAGTAATCGTTAAAAGTAGTTAACGGTAATTTCCATCCTGTTTAGGACATACACATACACATATTCTTGATTGTTCCCGCAGTTTAGCGAGGGGTTCTTCTTGATTTCCTCCCATTGGGTGTCCCTGAAACTAAAGCCCCATACAAATTTTCACAAACGCATACAGCAACATAGGCAGATATGGCAAATTAAATGACAAATACTAGGCATGGGTCAGAAATTATGTATTATAGAGATAATCTGTCTTGCCACTTAAATTTTTGGACAACCATTTTGTACATCGTTTTCTAAAGCTAAATTGGTCAATCAGAAAACGGCATTCGCGTTATTTCGTGACTTACTGTCAACAATGCATTAATAACTGTCAAACAGACTCTCAGATTCGTCGATGGGCTAGTGGTCAATCAGCTGTAAAGTTGGTCATCTCTATAACACTTTTTTTCTGGAATGGGTGCAAGGAAAATCGACGTATACTTAAACTACATTTAAAATAAAATTGTATGGCGTGATGGGTCACCCCTGTCGTTATCCGAAGGTTAAGAAATTGTATGGTAATTATTTCACTGCGAAAACACTAGAGAAAAAAGGATTAACTCTGTCTTTAGACTTATCCTATGAAGTGACTAATGTTGCTGATACGCGAAACTTAATGTATGAACTATTTTCTTTTAACCTAAATGAAATTTAAGCCTAACTTAAAATTAAATCTAAACCCACTTAACGCTAAGTACAATGCATATTTGTATATATATTTCATTATATGTAAATAATCTTTACATACTAATTATGTTATTAATCTAATCTTTCTATGCATGCTTATATATGTATACACTTTTTTATTATTAATTTAAAATTTTGTTTTATTTACATATTAATTCTTTTTTAATGCCAATTTGCTGAATCAGAGAAACTCCTGAGTGCTTTGTGCAGTTGACTGTAGTTGAGTCGCGTATACGCATTTGTCAATGGGACCGCCAGGTTGTCCTGGAGCAGACCTGTCTGGTCGAAATAGAGAAACGCTTCTGGGGGCATAAAGCCATTAAGACGCACCTTTTAACTTTTCCCTCAAAAATTGTCCACTCTTATTAAGTTCGTCCGTTTTACAAGTCGTATTTATGTTATATATGACTTTTTGTACTGCGACTCTGGTGTTGTGGAATGGCGAAAGGGGCTATGTAGCAGATTACCTTCACTCTCTTGTCGTAACTTACAGACTCAGTCCTCGATTGCAAAACCCAAATCGTGGCCACTTAAGAAATGCATGATAAGTTTAATGATCATCCTATTTGCTCCGTTCGTGCACTTTAAAATTGAAATTAAAGTATTATATTATTAACCAATCTATATATATATTAAATATTTCAACACTGCCAAATACATGGCTTAGATCATGCAAAAATTTAATCAGATATCTTCAAACGTTACTAAATAAGGGTGAACCACTCAAAAAGCTGATTTTGCAGTACCGAAACAATCCTTCCTATCGCATAAAACTGTCTGGAGCTTATAGATAAGACGCCTTGTGGCCTTGAACGTGATTAAAACGTAAGTCTGTTATAGTAGATCAAGTAGTAGGTATTGTGATAAATTTCACTGATATTGATTACTACATAATTTGACAAGCAGATACCAGATGTTAAACCACATTAGGATATATGTATGAAGCTGTATGAAAATGCATGACTTAATCGGCAGACTGGCCGTTATCTGCCAAGCGTTTAGACTAAAATCAATGCGAATGTGGAAATAACGTCGGTATTTAAATTTAGATCTATACTTGGGAAAGACGATCTCCTGCTACCGAAGCTCCCCATCGAGAAGAACTTCTTAACCAGCATCCTTTCCAGAATCCAGATTTGCAATATTTGTCACTGAATGGCCGTCTATAAAGTCGTTAGAGAGCGCATTCTGGAGATTTGCCTGCTTCACCAAGTTTAGAAAACAGTGGGAAGAATCGATGATACATTTTTGAAATATAATATGTAATTTGAATTGTCATCTGATAACATTTTATACAGTATGTGCCTATAAAAACATTAGTCATTATATGCAGGTATTGATACTGATTGCGATTTTATATTGAGTAAGTCGGCCCATCAAACCACTATGAATATGTAGACCACATTGTCTGTGCTGAACTGAACTAGTTACGGACATAGTCATATTAAGCAGCGTAAGAAATGACTGCAGCTTTTATTTATTATACAGCTTTTCTTCTAAGCGTTCTCTAAACATAAGAAATTACTGCAGCTTTTATTTATTTTACAACTTTTCTTTTAAGCGTTATCAAGGTAAGGACCCAGTAGTACTTAATAGTGTTTACTAATGTATTGTCAGGCTGTACGATAAGTTTATATTAGTGTCACAATTCTTATCATATACAGTAGTATTGATAAGGTTAATTGACATGACTAAACTTAGCTAAAATTTAATTTGTGTTATAGGGGGCGCAGTGATTCGTCGTTCATTAAACAAATTTGTTTGCTTTAATAATTTTGAAATAAGTGGGCAAAAAGATATGTGTTCTAAGTAGTTCTTAAAAACCTGTTGAATAAACGTTACCACAATGTTTGTGATGGTTTTGTCTTTTTTATTCTTGAATTTTATTTACAGATTCTATATTAATATGCGTTACTCTTAGTTGCTATATAAACCAACCAATAAATTCGTCTCCGGATACTCTCCCTATATATAATCGTATTCATTTATTTGATCTGCACATATACTTACATACATATGTGCATATATATTTTCGAGACTTAATAATATAATATCATTAAGGATCAACAAATTTAAATTTATGGGACTTTATTATATGGAACTTCAGCCACACTCTGAGCAATGTTCATCAGATCGCCATTCTTTTTGGAATCTTTTTTCCCGAAAATTGACTTCTCCCATACAAGAACAGGAGCCTCAAATGTTAAGGTCAGTGCTATGGCAGCTATAAGTGAGGTCCCAAAAGTGCTCCAAAATGTAAGAATCTGTGCAGAAGTTTTTTAAAACACTGTATTAAAAATTAAGCGTGTATACCAACCTGATTATATTCAGAGAAATATGTGTCTGTACGCGTGGATCCATAATTGATTGGAAGAATTGCCATATGCACAAGATACAGGGAATACGTCAATCGACTCAGTGGTTGCCAGAAAGGATGTGCTAAAATTGTGTTTACTGAACCCCCAAATCCAAAATGGCATGCAAAAACAATCCATGCTAACGCAATTGACCATGAAACTCGTTTAAGAGATTCATACATAGTTGCCTCAAGTACAGTTGTTGGTGTGTCCGAGTTTATTGAGAAATATGTTCCAAAAATTATGACTACAATAGTACCCAAACTAACTATCCATCCGAGAAGTTGAACCAACTACAAAATTATAAAATATATTGTTATAAAAGAAAATTATCCCACTTAGAATAAGATACCTTTGAAGGCTTAAATGTTTTGTCTCTGTTAATATGCATAAAGTATCCCAAGCCAAGACCCACTAACCAAGGCGCGTATCTTGTATGAGTAGGGAAGTAAACCTTTCTCATCCTCTCCATATTGCTTAATCTAAAAGAGATAACATATATAGACGACTAAAGCATAAAAATATGTATATTTTTACCCTAGAAAGTCGCTGTAGCCTTGAGAGAAAAATGTGCCCATAACACAACCTATGGACAAGACTCCGAGAATCACAAGTATCGGAGAGAACTTTTTACCCCATTTCCACATAGGTATTAGCAGAAGAGGCGAGAGAATATAAAGTTGGAAATCAACTGCTAAGTACCACGTTTGTGGGACACACTAAATCAATTAAATTAATAATTTTTTTATGAAAGTAAAAATGTTTAAAGTAATTAAAAGTCTTACTATATTATCCGTATGCAAATAGTTTTGTATATAAAGCAACGTCACCCACCAGTTATTGGAACATTGACCGTTTGCAGCTATAAATGTATTTTGGAAGGGACCATGAATTAACAACTTATAAGCGCTTATGAGGAAAATAATAACACCAGCCACAGGTGGTGTCAAACGTATGTATCTATGAACATACATCATTACAACGTTTAGTTTTCCTTTGCTGAAATGAATCGGATATTTTATTCCGAATTTTGTGTATGAAATTCGCACTCACGTTTTATCCAATTCCCGAAATCCTAACCAGGCAACAAGGAGTCCGCTTATAAACAAAAATGAATCAACAGAGACAGTTGCATTAAGAACATGCAAAGATCCAGCCCTTTTAAGCCACTAATTAAATAAAAAAATTACATTAATGTCTATTCATGATTACCACAATTCTCTACTTACTGGAAATATGTCAATAGCGTTGATTAATGGTGTGATCACTGCATATATGTAATTATGTCCATATAAAACCCATGCCATGGAGAACACACGAATTCCAGTTAAACAATCGATGGAATTGGGAGATGTTTTAGTATTGATTGCGAATAATTTCTTGCCATTTGCAAAAACTGAGAAAGCTAATAATAGAGCATTTGGTGTTTCTGTGGAAAAAGTGTGGACATAATATATATTATAAACATAAAAATAAACATAACTGACCAAATTACTCACGTTTACGAAATCTCATCAAAAGATCGTATAAGCTACTCATTACTACATAGCAACCGAATATAGAAAGTATTACGCTGGAATTTTTAATACAAAAATAAGTACTTTCCTAGGTTATAAAATAAATTACCTACATTCCGGCAATTTCGGAATTCGTTCTGCTTGCCTTTTTTGCAACTTTACACCGACCGATGGACATTCCAGAAAAAGCTCCATTAAAACTATTACCCACGGACATGTTGAAAATATCGGTTAGCATGTCTGGTGAACAACTATCAGGTACGCATATTCCAATACTTAGCTTAAGGAAATATGCCATAGTATCAAAAGTTTCCCCATTTATTGTATTTTCAGGCATAAGTACTGCCAAACTTTGTTCTGTTACTAACGGTATTGTTGCAAAACAATGCTGACCATTAACCACACCAAATGAATTATCGAAATCAACAGAAATATCTAAGCACTGATCAAAATTGCCAATACTCGTAAAATGAAGTTGTAATAGACCCGAGGGTATTGAACCCCAAGAATCAATAACTGTGGAATAATGGAGATATAACATTAATAGTAAATAATAATAATAAAATAAATCATTCAATTTAGTCAAGTAGATAGTCATTTAAAAGTCGGGTTTTTTTTGTAATAGTTGTAATCTTGGCTTAGAATAAAGCCATGCTGACCATCTTGAATTAAAGTCCAATTTTATTGCTTGAACTAAAGAAGTGATTTTGAAGAGATATTTCTTATCAATGAGCCATGACTCACAAAAAGACATAGACGAATAAAAATCTTTTTGGTGATCAGGTGATTTTAAATCTCAATCTAAAGTTTAGAAAAAAATCGATTTTGAAAAAGATTTTTTTTTGTTAGACAAAAAAGCCAAGATTATGAATGCTCTGATATCGCAATTCATATATTAATTTTAGTTATAGGCTCTGGTAAGTAAGGGTTTAATTATATGAATAGATAACTAAAATTAAACCTTACAGCCGATTTGCATAATTAATGTATATCGTATTCGACTAAAGAATTAAATTCGTAAAATAAAATATAGATAAATATAATAGAATTCCAGCAGGCATTCAAATTCGCTGAGCAATATACTTACATGGGAGCACTTTTAAAGACGGCATTCGCGAAACTATTTCCATTAAGCTCGTTACACATTTTATTTTTTGAATGGTATCTAAAGAGACCAATTTCAAATTGTGTTGAACTTCATTAATAAATAATTGTTGAAGGGCATCACTTGGCACTGTCACATTATTAACAACAGACAATGATTGAGATTGAATAGAACAAAAAGTTAAAATTATGACCACAGAATAAATGAGTTTGGCCATTTTAAAAATTGGCATTACGAGAAGAACGGATTCACTTCCCTTTGCGAGAAGGCAAACTAATCTTACTAACTTGAAAGCGAATATTGCTCAACCTTTTATTGGCTTTAAGAACTAATCAATTCAATAATACGGAAGATAAGCGGCTACCAAATTCGCTACGTAATTCAATTCAAGAGAAAATTATACTTTACCTTTAGACATCATATCTATATCAAATCTAATACAGCAGTCAATGAACGCGTTGATAACCACGTATCGGCAAATTAATCGTCTATTCTGTCTAAGTCATCATAAGCTCATTTTGGCATATAGTAAGTAATCAGCTACTACAATACTTAATTGATCTCTATGTATGGCAGAATAAAACGTGCCTAATACAACATTTTAGCATTTCATATCGTAAATTTTACTATGTGCTGGGAAGACATCTCGATTGAAGTGTGAAATTTAAGAAATATCTTTGGATTAGTAAACAATTGCAACTTAACTGATGGCATAATATGATAAGTTCTTTGCCAAAATTGTTGAGTCACTCAAATGACTTTTCAGTTATGGCATGTTTCATTATGATGCCCAGTTTAAAGTCAATACACTTAAGATTAAGGTAGATTACAGAACTAACCTATCTGCTTAGGATTTTATTATTTCCAAGTACACATGCAAATTCCCCTCTTGCAGATTATCCTTTATTTTTTACTGTTTTTTCATTAATTGTAATAAATTAATTCCTAAAATGCTCATTGCATAACAGTTAAAAATTATAAGAGAAAATAAGGTTTATTATTGAATCCAATTAATTGTTAATAGGTTTTTTTTTCTTTTGATGTTTGGTAAAAGTGTCTGTCATTGTAATCAACCTATATATACATCGAGTATAGGTACACTGTATATGAGGGATATGGAATCTTATCTAGGTTATCTGAGTCACAAATCGTCTGTTAAGGTTTTATTAAAAGGCAACCGTAAGACATCTGCGGCTTAGTAGGAAAAAATTAGACGATAGGGCGGTTTCATCGAATTAATTTCTTAAAAATTTCTAGTCAAAATGTTTGCCATTCGGGCTATAATACTTGTAGTTTTAAGTGTATTCGCTTGGCAAGCCAATGGAATTTCTATTGTAAACAACGTGACTCTACCTAGTGATGCCCTGACGAATATCCTGTTTGAAGTGATCCAGAATCATTCAAATTCAATCTTAAATTTATCTGTACCAGTTAACAAATTGTATGACGATCAGAAGTGTTTTTCTAGTCTCCAAGATATAATCCAACGCTTCCCAGGCATAGATGTTTTGCCATGTAAGTACAATAGGTACCTTACAGTTTATCTTTTTTTTAATAAGAACAGAAAATTATACTTGTGTATGTGAATATTTCAGTGGCATAATATTTAAATTTTGACTTTGCCAAATTATGTTAAAATGTTCAATATGTTTTGAATTAGAAATATTATGTCAACTTAAGTCTTTTTTCCTCAAAACAAATCGTTTTATCGTTTCGTTTTCTTGTTAATATTTAACTATAATATTGATTGCTACTTTTATATATGCGCTGCTTAGATACAATTCTAAAACGATTATTGATTTTATTAAATTTTCAGTTATAGACGCTTGGGGTAGTCTGCCCTCAGGCTTACTATATGGACATTTACAAGATTCGGGGAACTTTGATCAGTGCTTAAAAACCTCAGTCGTGCTAAACGATGACATTGGTCTTGTCAAGGGACAATACTGTTTTGCTTCCATACCTTTATTAGAGAACTTAGCTTTCTCGTCTCCGGATTTAGGTTTTGATCAACAAGTGCAAAGGATTTCCTACGAAAGTTTGATAAGTATTCGCGTTGCCATTTGTGTTCCCCACTCATGTGATCCAAAGTTCTTAACTGGCTTGCTACAAGCAGCAACTAATAGTGTTTTCGATGGTGCACTTAAAGGAATTAAAGTAAATGGATGCCAGGTTAAAGAAACAAACAAATTTGAAGCAATTAATATCGTCGGAATGTAAGAAGCAAGCTTTCATAAATCTTACACAATGCTGATTATATTTCATTTTTCATACAGAGTTATATTCTCAATTTTTGGGGCGTTGATCTTCTTAAGTACTGCATATGATGTCTACACTAGCAATTTCAAAAGTAATATACATATTTCATATTTCTTATTGGTGAGGTAGTACAACATATATGCTTGTTTTTTTTTTTTTCCTTTTCAGAAACTGCAGTTCCATTGCTGCTGGCTTTTTCAGTTGTCACTAACGGGAGAAAATTATTTGCTATCAATACCATATCGTCACCAAATTCTATTGAATGCCTTACAGGAATTCGTGTTATTTCCATGGTTTGGGTTATATTTTGTCACAACTATACCCTCACTCCCATTTTACCATTGATAAATATAACAACAATGATAAAGGTATGTTATGATTAATGCCATGTCTGTAGTGCTTTTGCTCTATTTTTCTATTTTTAGTGGTTAAAAAAAGCATCTACAATGCATGTCGTTATGGCAACAGTGTCTGTGGATACTTTTCTTTTCATAAGTGGTTTGTTAGTAGCTTGGCTTGGTTTTCGAGAACTTGAAAAAAAGTACGGTCATATAAGCTTTCAGAATAAAATATAAATTCTGATAACTATGTATTTCAGAAAAGGAAAACTAAACATACCCCTAATGTACTTCCATCGGTACATACGGCTAACACCACCGGTAATAGCAGTAATGCTATATTTTCTCAGCATAAATGAATATATTGGATCAGGCCCAAATATAAAATCCATGAGACTGTTTCATGATGGATGTAGAAAAAGCTGGTGGCCAACACTTCTTTATGTTCAAAACTACGTCTATCCGGAATCAACGGTAATACCTTATAGTACTTATAGATTTGCAATTTGTTTGACATTTATTTTTAGTGCATTCCACAATCATGGTACTTAGCTGTAGATACTCAATTATACATACTTTCACCACTTATTTTGATTCCACTGTGGAAGTGGGGAAAGAAATTCATTCCTGTAATGCTTATACTCTCGGTTTTATCAATTGGTTGCGTCATTGCAACTTATTTCCATGAAGGTTATACACAATTTATGGGGTAAACTAATTATATTTAGTTTTTGAATTTCGTTGTAATTGTATTTCTATAGGATTACCGGAGATAATCAAAACCAACTAACTTACTCCCCGACGCACACAAGGTACACAGTTTGGCTAATTGGAATAGGACTTGGCTATTTCATGTATCAGAACAGGCAAAAGAAAATTCAAATTTCTAAGGTATTTTTAATAAGAAACATTTTTTTCAAGAATCTATAAGAATTAAAAACTTAAATGTAATTTTCAGATGCTTCAATTCATAGCATGGATCTTGAGCTTTGCGACTATTCTTGCTATAATATATGGACCCTACTTCACAATCAATGCTGAACGTGATGCTACAGTTTTTGAAGCAGCAATCTATGAAAGTATGAAGAGAGTCTCATGGGCAATAGTTTTGTCGTGGATTGTATTTGCATGTCACTTTGGCTTTGGAGGACTAATAAATGCATTCCTATCCCATCCTTACTGGCAACCACTAGGACGATTGACATATTCAATGTATTTGGTTCACATGGCTGTTCAAGGCATTCAATATGGAACAACAAGAACAGATGTTTACTTCTCCGATTACAACGAGGTAAATTTTCTACGATAGATTTCATATATAGGAATAATCAATGTGTTTTGGTATTCTGTAAAGATATTATTCTTCTGGAGCACATTTGGAATGTCTATGACGGCAGCTATTGTTTTATGCCTTGCATTTGAATCACCAGTTCTCGTAATTGAAAAAACACTTATTGGAAAATCGAGCAAAGAAGGATCTCAACAAAGTAACATGAATGTGAAAGCTAAGAAAATAGAAATAATGGGCGCTTTTCAAAAATCGGTTTAATCATTTTACTTTTACTTTTATTCTGTATAGTATTTATTTATTTTGAACATTTAGTTTTTATACCTAAATACATTATAAGACATTTTACTTAAATTTTGTATTGATTTTCTGGAAACAGTTGCACACGCACAATTTGGATGAAAAAGCTTTAAGTAATCTACCAAGCACGCCGACTTACATGTGAATGATCCCTGCTACATGTGCGAATCGAAAATTCTGCGGGACGGATTAATGTGATTGGATCTGTAGACGCATGGCCAGACTTTTATACAGCCGTTCTGTCAAGATGCCTATGGTTTCTTTCATTCCTGCTGATTGCAGCTCTGGACACAGCCATTCATTAACCTTTTCCTTCACAATCCGTAAAGGCAGAGCCTCGTTTGTAGCCAAGTGCTCGGCTACGAGATTGCGCCGCACGATAGTACCAAGCAGTTCGTTGACAGATATTTATTTCCTTATATTGCCCAAAGCCATGCTTCTTATTTCACAACTCTTTAGTTATACTTGTGATAAAACATGAACTTTAAACTATTAGAAAAATCACGTTTTCAACTATAGAACTAACTATAAATGTCTACATTTAAATCATAAATAAAAATTCAGGCAGCGGAAGATAAGACTCAGCAATAGCTTACCTTGGTAACTGGAATCGTTATGGATATACATTTATAAGCACTTAAAAGAATAGATTAGTAATCGCCGCCGCCATCCATTCACGTGCCTATCATTTTGGCCATAGGCGTATTGCTGTTACTTAGATATGATTATTATTAGAGTTTATATATAGAGCTTATTCAAAATGCATTATTTTTGTAATGGATATACCAACGTGGAAAATTGTCGTTCTAAATAACCGGAATATAAGAGGAATCGGATATTTATGAAAACATTGTGTCCTGTGCCTTAAGACGAGAACAAGCAGAACTTGCTCTCACAGCACATTGCTCCAAAGGGCATTTATTAGAAGAAACACATTAAACTATTTTACATTATTCACACGATCTAGATATCATGTTGATGTTATACATTCGAACCAAGGCTTTTGATAATCCGCGGCGTACCCCACCATTCCTTTAAACCAATTAATATCATTTTGTATACATTCAGTGGTTCTGAACTGCATCCAGATTTACTTATCAAATAAAATTCAAATAGTAAGAATTTGGAACTTTTACGTTTCCTTAATAATTTAACTCTAAATTGAAACAGATGAAATAAATAAATAACCATGTTTCCTATTTTAACTGGAGCCAATACAACTCTGGGTTCCCTCAATAAGGTCGCTCGGTTGTAGATATGCATGACAGTCTTCACCACTGTAGTCCGTGGGAGTAGTTTATATTTGTATATATTCTTGGGAGTAGTATATATTCTTCAAATTATTATTACTCCCAAAACTACACTACAGTTTCTCACCTCCTTTTATTTCTTTAACTTTACGATTAAACGTACAGACTCTTAGGCGATCTGCATTCGATTAAGACTCAGCAAACGATTCTAGACTATCCTCGATGAACACTCTGCAGGCGATTCTAGACTGTGTCCTTTTAGGCGATGATGCTCTTTGAACGCTTATACTGAACTGTGTCGATCTGTACTTTATACATTCTGATTAAGAACTGTGTCAACTTCTGCCGCAACGCCCATGTTTATACTCCCTCAATTAGGTTATACATATCATCTTCCAGAATCTTTTGATGCTGCTCAATCAAGTAACTGTTTTACGGCAGCTGTGAGTTTATTGGATCAGCAGCCAAATGTCGAAGCATAAAGGTAGCGCTCCCTAACCGTACAGAACGCGTTAAATCTACTAAACGAGCAGAACTTTCCAACGACGTCGAACAACGAGCTGCATGGATTCTGACAGAGCAGCGATAGCAATCACCATCGAGGCTAATTCGGCTAACACATCACCATTAAATTAAACAAAGTACATCAGTTGGGCCCCTATTGTTGAGCCAACACCCTAACCCTTAGTTTGTAAGTCTAGTTGTAAACTCAATTGTAAAAAATAATTATGTTCAATAAATTTTTTAAATCGCTTTAAGTCGCTGTAAGTTTATTCCCAGCAATACGGAAAGCGCTTTGCTCCACTGGAAGTCTTCGCATTCGCCTAGGGTTTGGCAGGATCGAGATCGCTGATGATAATCTCGTCCCTCACTTCAGCAAACTTATCGGTGCCATCGTGTTCAGTTGTTAGCAGAATTGTACGCATATATTCCTAGTGGAGTGTTTGGTTCAGTTACATTACGGCTAGATCTACTGTTGAAGTCGTGTGTGCAGACTCCTAGAGTCTCTCGATGGTGTCAGAGATTTTCAGACATTTGACACACTGAGAATAAAACATTTTGAGAAGAGAGCTCGTAACAAGTCCGATGGAAACTGAAAATGCCCATAAAATCCGTCGCCTTAAAAGCATTTTATTGATGGAAACCCACAAAAACTGAAATGATGTATCGACATTTGCAACCCACTGTATGTGTGCTCAATGATGACTAGAAGAAATTAAATTTTAAAATCAGTTTTAGGCGATAAGAAAAGATTAGTTCGCAGTAGTTTAGTACATCGGCTGTTGCTTGCAATTTCCTTCCTTCGATGCCAACACAAATTTTTAACCTCTTTCATTGGATTACTGTTCATAAAATTTTCTAGTTTCCTGAAGGTAAGCAGTGTTGATCTTTGTACTGATTCATGATAAAAATATGGCAGGTAGAAACCGGTACGACGGTAGATCAACCGGGCTCTAATTTTCTATTTCCATATAAGGGAAAACTGATATTGTGATAACAAACGAGCTAAAAACTACTAACTATATATATGTACCACGCCACTCATTAACACCGAAAGGAATCATCATTCAATATTAAAAATATTATAAATCATCAGTAATTTTATGTCACACAAAAGTAATTAAAAAAAACTGGATTTACTATTTAATTCGAATATATATATAAATATGTATAAAATAATGCATAACGGTCACCATATACTATACGTGTTACGGTGACTCCAACTTTATCGAGAAACTCAAACATACTTTTATTTATATACATACATACAATTAAAGAATTAACGAAATTAAAAATAAAGGAAAATGATGAAATTTCCAAAAACCAAGTTTGTTTCAAAACCTGTGATTTATATACTCGTTCATATGAAGTTTTTTTTACTGAGAATAACATACAAGTATCAAAACGAACATGTTAATCCAGTTTTTTTTTTAATTACTTTTGTGTGACATAAAATTACTGATGATTTATAATATTTTTAATAATATATAAAATCCAAACAAGAAGCTGATTTGCTAAAATCTTACACTTACATTTTATGATTAAGGTTCAATAATTATTGTGAGCAAAGAGTACATACTTATGTAAATATCTAGGTATATCCGATAAGCTTTCATGTCATCAACCTACACTGTTTAAATCGAACGTTGACGAATCTCACATTTGAAGTAACAGTGTCATTTGTAGCGTGATTCAGGTGAGCATCGGTTCGTTATAGAGTCTGTTATTCTTAAAGTGAGTGATTTAATCATCCTTGCATTTCATAAAATATTCTTACAAATTCTGGTGTGTATTCTTATTTAAAATATAAATGTACAGAAAACAGCTAATTTAACAAAATTATGTTCAAAATACTCAGTTTATAGCTATCCATTAACATTTATTTATTAACAATATACATAAGTATATCAGTCAATGACGCGACTAGTGGTTCCTGTGTTTATTGTCACAGTAAGTTTGCATGTATCCGTTAGTGATAATCTACAAGGAAGTCTACAATTTATCCAATATGTAAACGATAATCAACTCGAGAACTCCAACAATTTTAAGTATTTACAAAATGTCCTTCAAAAAGAGTTCATCAGCGAACTTGGATTCCTGGAGGAGTTGCATCGTAATAGTAGCTCTCAGTGCTACAGACACTTAAGAAGCATTTTTTTCGCCACTCAAAACGGAAGTAGTTGGGCTTATAAGTGTAAGTAATACAAAATAGAGAAATTTAGCAAATTTTTAACACATTTTCAATCCCTTTGGAGTTTTCGATGCCTGGGGAAAATTTCCAGCAGGAATTATGAGGGGCCACTTAGTAGAGTTAGGCAACTTTGATGAATGCTTAAGCATCGAACACAATTTCCAAAGCAAACAATATGATGAGGTCATAAGGGGTCAATATTGCCTGGCAAACATCCCATTTAATATTTTTTTTGGAAATAATTCGGATAGTTTGGCTAAAAATGCAATTATGAAGCTTGGCATCTGCATACCAACCTCTTGCAACACAACTAACATAAATAAAATCATGAATAAAACCATATCGAACATTCTAAAAAATGTAGTAAAATCAGAGATTCTAACGCAGGAGAACTGTGTAAGAACTATAGAAACAAGGTTTGAAGTGCTCGATTGGATTGCAATGTAGGTATCATTTGTAAATATAAATACAACTACTTCAATAAATTGAAAATTAGATTCATCTTTTCATTAATAGGTTTGCTGATTTTGTGCGGAACGATTAACGATTTGGTGTCGAACAAAAGAGGAGGTTATTCATAAATAGTGCAACTTCGCTTAGATCTTGACATTTTTTTTATTCAGATATTCCTAATCCATTAATGTCTGCATTTTCGCTCAGTGTAAATTTAAGACATTTATTTTACACCACAGCGAAGAAATCTCCAGATACGATTAATTGTCTACATGGAATCCGTTGCATGTCAATCATATGGGTTATATTTGGTCATGCCTACATGATCTATATATTTTTGCCAAATAACAATACCAACCAAATTATTCAGGTAAATTGAAAGATGCATTAAAGGCCGTTTATTAGTTTTAATATTTGACTTGTTTAGTGGACTCATACGCCATTTTCTATGATTATTCAAAGTGGGACTATCTCCGTCGATTCATTTTTTTTCTTAAGTGGATTTCTTCTTATCTGGGTCAGCTTAAAACGATTGGAAAAGTATATTAATATATCACATTTTCAATATTTTAAATTAAATACATACTTTCAGAAACGGCCACAAGTTATCCTTATTATCTATGTATTGTCACCGTTATATACGACTAACGCCAGTCGTTGCGGCAGTTATGCTATTTTTTGTCAGTCTCTACCGACACATGGGAAATGGTCCCCTGTGGAATAATTTCACTGGTACTTACAAATTGTGCCATGAAACATGGTGGTCTACACTTTTATATATTCAAAACTATGCAGCCTCTGGTAAAATGGTAACATAGGCATTTTCTTATTTCCCAAACAATTATTGTAATACAAGTCAAATTTTGTAATTCACAGTGCTTAGGACATACCTGGTACCTAGCTGTAGATATGCAATTATTTATATTATCACCTTTAATTATAATACCAATATTTAAATGGAAAAATAACGCAATTTCCGCAGTTATTATTTTATTAATCTCTCTGATAGCTTGCGTTATCACTACGATTATAACCAACAGTTTGTCAGTTGTAACCACAATAGGGTCAGAATCGAATTTTCTAGTTTGAATTGTAACCATTTTGTTTGGTTTTTAGGACTTTAGGTGCCGATAATGAACGCATGCGAAAAATATATTATTCCACACATTCTCGAGCAACACCATGGCTAATTGGTATAGTATTTGGTTACTTTCTCTTCAATAACAGGAATACAAAATTTAATATTTCCATTGTACGTTATTATTATTTACCATTTTGAAATGGTATACATACAAACATTAACATTTTTCACCAACAGAAAACGCTCTTAGGTGGATGGATATTGACTGTAGCTTTAATAGCTACAGTGATATTTCCATTGTATCATCAAATGCTGCCGGGAGCCGAAAAATTAACAGTCACTGCGGGAGCATTTTACTTAGCCTTAAGCCGAGTAGCTTGGTCACTGGTTTTATCGTGGACAGTGTTTGCCTGCGTAAATGGATCCGCCGGTTTCGCGAATACATTTCTTTCATGGACATTTTGGCAGCCTATCTCAAAGTTATCATATTCTATGTATGTTACACACTTGATTATTCAAACTGTCCACGCTGGGAGGATCAAGGTTAATTCACACTTCTCCAATTACGATGTGGTAAGAAATGATATATTTGACTCTGGAATTGACCGTTGTCAATGCCTTTTTTAACTCTAGATTATGCAATTTTGGGGAGATTTTGGTACTACGGTCTTGATATCAGTTTTAACTTATCTAATGTTCGAGTCCCCATTAATTGGAATCGAGAAGGCTTTTCTGGAGCGTAAACGAAATCATTCGGCAGACAAAGCAAACATTTCAAATCACAATATTTGCTTTAACGAATCATAGAAATTTATAAATACTTTTATTGAAGCATTAAAGAGTATCCAGAAACGCAATTTACAATCGAGGGACATAACCCTTTAGAAAAAGAAGTTTGCCTAATAAGTACATAAATCATACAGATAAAATAATACTGTGCAAAAAAGTAAACATTTTTATTTGACATTGGATTCACAGTATGTTATTATGATTCGCCTACCTTGAAACCATTTGAAATATTGAAAGAATATAGTTATATTTAGTGAAACATATTTTATCATTGACATAAATTATTGTCATTCAATAATGTACGATTGTTTTTCAAAAATAGCAGTGGCAGTATCCCTCTGAATGCTCCAACTGTAGTCTCCAAACATGGTTGGCTTCCATTTTCCCTGATGGGGCTTCTCATATTTTGCAATTTCTTAATGAAATTTTTCACTGTCGTAAGCATCTAGAAGCGTTTGGCAGTATTTCGTTTTGCAGTTTCAAAAACTGGTCATATTTCTTACTGATGTTCATCAATTACTGATCGTTCGTGCCGATACAAATCGTTACAATCCTTTAAAAAGGTGTATGCCAGATTTCATAGTAAAAGCTTTCCTGCTGGTTTAGCTATGTGCAGGTCGAACATAAACTTCACTCAAGAAGATTTCGTTTTCACAGTAAATATTTAACTGTGGTATAGGTAAGCCATGGATTGAGTGGCATTGTGAACCATTTTTGAAAAAATAGTGATTGTAATTGAACATGTACAGCACTTAACTGAAGAGAGGAAAAGAACACACCAGCTCAACAAGCGAATGTTCATGCTTTACATGCATATTGTTATAATGTGTATGGATATTTATATATAAATTTGTGTGCCTTCTGTTCTCTTCAGCAGCAAATATTTGGTTGCTTATGTGGGTTGTGGTCAACCCCTACGACCAAAAATAATTTTCAAAAAAAGTTTTCAAGCTTGGCCGTTTAGAGGCAGCATGAAACTGTAGGTCCGAGCATTCAAGTTATAATTAACTAGCTGGCCCGGCCAATATTCAAAACTAATTAGTAAAGGGTTTCGGAAAGTGAAATGAAGCAATTTTTTTAAATTTACGTTTTAAAACTGAATTGAAAGAAAAGTAAATAAAATGATATTACAACGATATCAGCAATGTTTTACCGGTCAATGAAAAAGAAACGGCATGTTCAGCATCAATAGTCAGCATAATCCGATTATAAATATTTGTTTGTACTGCTGTTAGTAAAGCCTCATTACTCGCAATAATTGTAGCTTACTGTTATATTGTTCGTCTCGTTGCACATCACTGTTAACTAAGTCGGTGGCCTGGCGATCGATTGATGGCATACCAAAATGACTTAGTGGCAAATTTTAAAATAAAATACATACAACGTCGATTAGCACTATGCTGCATTATACATCTGTTGTGTGATACCCAGATTTGGACATTGGTGGGGTCTTTTTCACGAGTGATGGAAGGAGTAATGCTAAGCTTTCCTGTAGGATTGGTCAAGCTGGTCAATTTTGAAATAGTTTGGTAGATCTGTTAAGGCCAAGTTAGCGGTTTACAACTGAGTATTTTCTTCCAACTCTCACCTACGGTCATGAAATGTGGGTAATGACCTAAAGAATAAGATCGCGAATACAAGCTGCTGAGATGAGATTTCTCCGTGCTGTAGTGGGAATTCTTCAACGAGATATGGTGGGAAAAACGGCAGTGTGCGAGGAACTCAACATTGGGTAGCAGCTTCTTCGAAGGACAGGGCTATCCTTCGGTGGTTTGGTAACGTGGCACGAATGTCCCCTTCATCACGAAATCAGGTAGGGGACCGATTGGTAGTTGCAGAACGAGGGGGTTGGACCAAGTCCAAAAACTCGCCTCGTTACGCTTGGGTATATCTCCTGATGAGTTAGAGAAGATAGAAGGGTATATTTTGTGCTCCGTTACTGCTGACCCATCGGAACCCATTGTATTATTTCGTCCTTTTAACTGGCTTTATTGAGGACAGATGTATATTTATAGGTAAAACAGTATAATCTACATATAATCTACAAATATTCAATTTGAACTGCAATAAATAATAAAAAAAACAGTATTTCAAAAACATATTATTTATTATAATGCTTTTTGGTGCACAACATTGTTAGTTTTCTTTTCTGGTACGTAAATAAATAATGTTGATGGTGTTCCTACAAGGGAGCAGGCGACATACAATTGGCCATGTGAAAAGCATGGATTTTCAATGTTGATGCTACAAACATTTAACGACTGCCCTTACAATTTTAGCAATTTTTATTAATTAATTTTCTTAATTGATTTAATAAATCAAACGACATTGCAAATTCAAGCCGCCCGTTTAAAGTTGAATGTTGTGGAATTAAAACTTCTTCGCCTTTGTCATTCCCTGTGGTTTCGATAACGTTTTTCATTAATTTCTTCACTGCAGGCCGGGTGGTATTACAAAGACGTGGCTGGTTTATGTTCCGCAAGGTAAATATTACGGTGATTATCCGGGCAGTCCGATCGAATTTACGAATTCTGTTGGATAGTTGGCATCATCATCTATGTTTATAACAGAATCAACCGTTTTATATATAATCAATTCGCCAGTTATCTTATTCTAAATCTGAAAATTAATTTCGTTGTCACGAAACATGAATTTTGGAAATATCTGTAATATTCACAAAAAAAGAATTTAATTAAATCGGTTAGACCATTTGAACTTTATAACAGTTTCAAGCCAACAGCACCCATGTCCCGAATAATTCTGCCCATCAGTGTATATACTCGTGTGTATTTGTTTCAAAAAACTAACAGTCTTCTGATAAATTCACATTCATCAATGTTTAAAAACTGTATTTTTTAAGTACGAATTTAAAAAAATGAAAAAAAATAATAGCTTTTAAAAAAACGAATTCTGAATGCACTAAAAACGTTTTTGTCAACTACCTGGAGTACAAAATTTCTGTATAAACATTCCGAAATGTTTCTGGTTATTTGTTAATTCAAAAAGGAAGGTAAACATAACTTGCAAAATATGGAGTTCAAAGGTACAGTATCTCATAGTACAGAGAAAATCTGTGAGCTCTTTGCAAAGCTCTTCGAACCGGTATATGTTGATCATACTAATAGTAACCCACCTTATTTTAATGAAGATGTCTACAATACTAGTATTGGATCACTAGATCTATCAATAGAAGACATTCTGCAAGGTATTCAATCGTTGACATCTAGCCTAAGTCCTGGTCCTGACAATGTACCGCCCGTCGCTCTTAAACAGTGTAATGTAAGCTTGTTTTTGACGATTTTAATTGAACAAATTTGAATCAATAAAGTCAGGATAGAAAGATGATGTGATTTTTACCGACTTCAAAAAGGCAAATTAAAGTCATTTGAAATGCACTCCATGCTTCTGAACTGGATTTAAAATTACCTCTTAAATGGGATTGAGTCTGCTCAGATTGGTAGTTGTCAATCGAGAAATATTGTATTATCCAGACGGGGGGAGACTCTTTGCAGTCAAACTGAAATTAAAGACCTTGGAGTGGTTATTGACACTAAGCTGACTTCGATCAGAAACATAGAGATTCCCAACTTCCGCTGATTGACGAATTTTAGAGGCTTTTTGACAGTTACTCATGCATTTTTGACAGTCATTCACGAAATAACGTAAATGACTTTCTCTGATTGGTCAATTTCGTTTTAGAAAACGATATAAAATATGTTGTTGTCAAAAATTTTAGTGTGTAAGAGAGGTATGGGGGCAAAAGGGGTAGAAGTGTGTATACATATATATATATATATATATATATATATATATATATGTATATATATATATGTATATATATATATGTATATATATATATGTATACACTTCTACCCCTTACTAGCTGACCCGGCAAACGTTGTTTTGCCATATAAATTGTTTCTAGGGCATATTTAAAAGTAACTTATTTATTGTGACTGTGTGAGGATGTGGTATATGAGTGAGAGACATGGAGCGCTGTGATCGATGACGAATACAGAAAAATATAAAACGGTAAAAATTTAATTTATAAATTTATATAAATGTCCGTGTGAAAAATATGGTGTACTCAAACCAAAGCCACAAACACACATCGTTTGGCCTTGAGACTTATTGACAGTCATTGCAAATGTCAATCTATATAAATTGGAAATTGAAGCCGTTTGAATTGAATTGGGACATCTATAGGTATAATAGGAATCCGCGGTAGTTATATATTTTCACCTCAAAATTTTCGATAACATTATTCATCAATTTTTTAATGACTAATCGCTTGCCGTTGTACAGCCGCGGTGGGTTTAAATTACGAAGCAAAATTACCGAAGATCCAACCTTCAGTTGTAAATTATGCGGTAGCATGCCTGGTAAAACCAATAAGTTCAAAAACTCTGTCGGATAACTACAGCTTCGGTGGTATCGCAGATTATATCAATAGATTTGTATGACACTAAGTCTCCTGGCAACAATTGTTGAATCTTGATGTTCAATTCGTTAACATTCACATTTTGCTGCTAAAATTGCTCTTTCAGCCAGTCACTCATGATTGTTGTATTGTGCGTGTATGTCAGGAAATATCTGGTCAATGACAGCATCCTGCGAATTAACGATTGTGCAGAAATCCGCCGGTAATTGAATGTACCCAGTCTGAAATCACCTGAAATCAGTATCAGAGTGCCGCCAAATAGTTTGTCGTTGTTGAATGTTTGTGTGCCATAGTGCATTCATCCCTGACAATAATTTTACACTCAGTCGTTCACAGACCTCCTCCCAATGCAGACGTGTTTCGGCTTAGTGAGATACTAGTAGAACTCAAGTGCTCAAGTGCATAAAGTGTCGCTGAAAACTGTAACACCGAGTAGCTTCGTGGTAGCGTGGTCGCGGGTGAGTCAGTGGTGCCGGGTTCAAATCCCGAAGAAACATTGAGATCTTTTTTTTTCAAATAAAAGTAAAAAGACATTAAGTGAAAAAAAAATAGTATGGAGCCAGCTGAGCGACCCGTGCTCCATAAATCGGGTGATGTTGTACCGGTAGCTTTGACATCAGACCACCAGTCAACACAAGAGGGGAGGAAGAAAAGGAGGAAGAAGCTCCAGCAACAACCGAGCCTGTCGAAGCGCCGCTCCAGTGTCGGATCAGGCGACACCAAAACGGCCCTAAAAACCACAAAAAAAAAACAGCAGCAACAATAACAACTGCAGCAGCCACATCAGCTGTATTGTACGACGACGTACAATACGAGTCCACAGAAGGCGAGGGGAGATTCTCCTACAGCGGAAGAGAGAACCCCTTCTATGCTCTGACGTCATCCGAATCGCATGACGAAGAAGAACAAGACCGGGAGCAGCTGGTGAAGAGCCAGAGAGAGAGGGAGGAGCTGGACGCCCACATCAAAGCCCTCCAAATCAAATTAAAGGCCAGGAAAGCGGCCAAAGAGGCTGCACAACAACAGCAGCAGCAACAACAGCAACAACAAAAACAGCAACAACAGCAAGAGCAACAACAACAGCAGACTAAACAGCAGCAACAAGTGCAGTCCCTACAGTTGCCAAAGGGACAACGTTCGACAGCTGTCAAGAAACAACAGCAGCCACAGCAGCATCAGCAACAGCAACAAAAACAACAGCAACAGAAGCAGCCGCAGCAGAAGCAGACGCAGCAGCAACAACAGCATCAGCAACCAGCCCAGAAGGAGAGATGCCCGCCGATTAACGTGTTCGGACTGGATACGAACGACGTTGATAAACTATGTAAGTTGGCCACTAAAAATTCATATTACATAAGATATAAAGGGCCCTTAAGATTGTTTGTCCACTGCTCATCAGTGGCAGACTACCACGTCATTAAAGAAAGGCTAGCGGTGGCGGAGGCCGAGTTTTTCTCGAATACTCCAAAAGGGGAAAAGGTGCGGACCATGCTCCTTAAGGGCGTGGATCCTGACACTGATCCCAAGGAGATCCTCGCTAAACTGCGCCAAGCGCAGAGAGACGATATCCAGTTTGTCGGGGTTAAGCCCTTCTACACTGCGGTATCGAAAAGGGAGAACAGGAAACTTCCGTTATTCCTAATCCAGGTCACCCCAGACACGAAAACAGACAGCCTAAAACGTATCAATCGTTTAGGCTCCATTTCTGTCAAATGGGAGACACTAAAAAAGACAAGACACACACTCCAATGTGCTCGTTGTCAAAGGTATGGACATGCCGCGGCGAACTGTAACATGCAGTCTCGCTGCGTCAAATGCGCAGGTACCCACATTAGAGGGCCCTTTGGGGACGGACAAAGTCGAAGACAGGAGCAAGCTGAAATGTGTACTCTGTAAGTCCAGCGGGCACCCTGCAAACTATCGGGGATGCCCTAAGGTCCAAGAGAATAGAAAAAGCATAGAGGCCAAAAGGAAAGAAAAAATGGTAGAAGCGAGGCCAGTGCCACGTGCTCCAGCTACCACTGTTACACCTGCAGTTTCCTATGCCCAAATGGCATCAGGTAGGCGACCGGTACAACAGACAGCGCCGAAGGTGGCTGCGGTCCCAGTGGCCAGGCAACCTGAAGCCGACTTGGATCTGAAGACGGTCCTGCTCTCCATCCAGGGGCAGATCGCTCAGCTACAAACACAGTTCCTAGAGCAAGCAGCGCGAGTAGACCTCATCTACTCTACGCTGTTCGCCGAGCCAAACGCCACATCGGTATGATGGCTGCGCAGGCAGCCCGTAACCTTAAAATTCTAGCAGTGAATGTGAATTCACTGATCAAAACCGAACGTAAAATGAACTTCGGTAACCTTCTGCAAATCCACAATCCAGACGTGTTGATGGTCAGCGAAACTAAGCTGAACCAAACGCGCAATCTCTGGTACAAGAATTACCACATAATTCGAAGAGACCGGCCCCAATCCTTGCAAGGGGGCGGGGTTGCTCTCCTAATCAAAAAAGGCCTATGTCATAAGGTCCTGTATAGCAGTGAAGTGCGAAGATTTCAAGTGCTAGAAACGTGTATTGCACGCATTCCGCTACAGGGTGGAAAGCGGTTATATGTGATCGCGATCTATGCAGCTGACAATAGTACCCTCAATCGGAACTTTATTTCAGAGCTCGATACTCTATTCACGAGCCTTCGACTTAGCGCGGCCGAAAACTATTATATCATTGCCGGGGATTTGAACGCCAAACATAGGGAATGGGGCAATAGAGTGCATAATGACAGGGGAACCCCACTGTATAACTGGTTGGTAGAGCACAATATTGAGTTCAAGCTAGATTTGCTTGCAACCGATAGGCCATCGTATCCCAGAAGCGGGTCCTATCTGGATTTGTTGCTGATAGACAGACGACTGACTGTACTAGACGTGGAAAGACGCACGCGGAACTGTTTAACTGCGGTTGAGTACGAGAGTGATCACTGCGGGCTCTTCGCGGCTATTCAGCTCCCGAACGAGGTGGAAGAACTGGAGGAGTATGTCCAGAGGCACCCTTATAATTATAATAAGGCCCGCTGGCCACGCTTCGCCAGGACTTTATCCACAGAAGTACGTTCGAGTGGGATCAATCCTCCGACAAACAGAAACCTGACGAACGAAGAGGTTGACAGGTACCTCACTCAAATGGACGACGTAATTAAACGAACCATGGAGAAAACTATTCCGAAGGTAGTACAAATCGATGACAGCGATGTTTATCGAAATGCTACCATCGATGCACTCCACGTGCACAAAAGTAGACTACTATCAAGACTTAAGCTCTTGTACAGGCGGTTTACAGATCCACAAAACTCGGAAGTAAGGGCACTGAAGTCGGAGATCAAGAACCTCCAACAATTAATACGAATAAACTACAGCCTAGCTATAAGCTTGCACTGGGGCAATAAAATCCGGGCTGTACGATCTAACAACCCGGGTATGTTCCCGCAAGTAAATAAAATTTTTCGAAGGAAAGATCAAAACGACATCCAGGCCGTTAGACTTCCCAGGACGACAAACAACGAACAGTTACTGACTTCAGTTGGCATCGATCCAGATGGGGCAGTGCTAGACAATGACTTCTTCGTGGTTGAAGATCCCCAGGAGAAGGTGACAGCTATTGGTGCTGTTTTCCAGCAAGTGTACACGGTCAACGAAGTAAGTAGGCCGAACCACGACCTGGAGAACGAAGCCTTGCTGAACCACACTAATCTTCGTAGTGAAATAATTCAATGGCGATTCGAGAATCCAGGTTTCACCCGGTTCAGTGACGATAATTTGGCACATAGTGCCGTCGCCAATGATGGAAATCACATCTTGATTTCTCAAGAAGATCTCCAGGGCATTTTTAACTGACTGAAGAAAAAAAAGTCGATGGGAATCGATGGAATACCGAACATTGTGCTTCGTCAACTTCCCCCCGATATAGTACAGATTTACACAACACTGTTTAACAATATGCTAAGTAATGCATATTACCCAAAGCAATGGAAAACAGCTGTTGTGCAACCGATCCCTAAACGGGACAAAGACAAATCTATTCCAACAAATCTCCGTTCGATCAGTCTTCTTCCGTGCATAAGCAAGGTTTTCGAAAAGATAGTCATTCGAGTTCTGAAACAATGGGTAGAGGAAAATAAAATCATACCGGACAACCAATTCGGATTCAGGGCGGGGCATGAAACCACACATGCCGCGTCCAAACTGGTGTCCGACATTCAATGGAATAAAGGCAAAAAACAATGCACGGGTGCCTGCCTGATTGACTTGGAGAAAGCGTTCGACACCGTTTGGTTGGAGGGCCTCTTCATCAAGCTGGTCAGGCTTGGTATAAGTAAACCATTGCTATACATAATCTATGACATGATAATAGGTAGAAAGTTCGTCGTGAAACGTGGCGACGTAACTTCTACCACGGTCATTGACATTAAAAATGGTCTGCAACAGGGGGCTATTGGTTCGCCGATCTTGTTCTCAATATTCACTGCAGAACTTATAGGCTCCATGCCGCACTTAATTGCGTACGCCGACGACCTAGTAGCGTACAGATCAGGTTCGAAGGTCGAGGTAATAAATAGCCTGTTGCAGCGTGACTTCGAAAAAATTCAGCGATTTTGCGACGACTGGAAGTTGGTTATCAACTTCTTGAAGTGTCCTTTTCAGGACCCCGCTGTACACGGCTTCGCGGGATACTCGCCTAAACTGGCGCAAGTTCGGCATCGTTGACCCGCAAGGACAGCCGTTAGCTGTGAAAAGTGTAGTAAGATATCTTGGCATTTGGCTGGATCAATATCTGTATTTTGACAAACATATAGATATTGCTCTGACGAAAGCCAGAAAGGCCTTTGCTGCTGCAAGGAGGTTATTTTTCAGTAGCCAACTTGATACCAGGGTGAAGGTAATCTGCTACATGGCTCTTATCAGGCCAATCATGGCGTACGGTTGTCCATTGTGGTTCAACGTGAGTCCTTCCCAGATGGAAAAGATGAGGCTGTTCGAGAGACAGTGTCTTCGGACCTGTCTCCGGTTGTATCGTACACCCGAGTCTGAGTACAAGAAGTACTATCCTAACGAAGTCCTGTACAACGAGGCAAACGTGAACAGGATAGATAATTTTATTATTAAACTGATCAGAAGGCACATTGCACGAGCTATGACTTCTTCCAACAGTCTGATCTTCGGGGCTTACTACCCCAATATTACGTACCATGAAAGGGTGCGCCTTAACGGCTTTATTCCGCCCGAAGCATTCCTCTATTTAGACACGATTGGCCTAATACAGGATACAGACGGATGCCCTGTAATCTTCCATGTCGTACGCCGAACAGTGGACAGGCGACTCCAATACGAACCGGATGTCGCTCGCACCCACGAGGATCTTCTTCGGTTCAGTCGAGCGATCCCCGCTCGAGATAGAAAGCAGTCTGCCAAAGATAGGCAATTTTACTAGTGGTTACACCAAAACCAGTCTCCGCCACCGCTGGCCTTTTTAGACGACCCGGTAGTTGACCATGGTGGCCAGCTTACAAAGGTTTAAGGTAGTTAATAAGAAAAAAAAAAAAAAAAAATAAATAAAGAGATATATATATGTACATTTAAAACAAAAAAAAAAAAAAAAGGTGCACCACGGCGTATAAATTATATATTTTAAGCATATACATAACATATACGCCCTGGTGCACGCGTCTGTACTGTTACGGACATAATTAAGATAGTCCTAAGTTTCAGGTTAGGGTAAGTTAGTATAAGGTAGGTTAAGTAGTTAAATTAAGTTTAGCCAAGTTTTTTTATAAGTTTTCTTGGCACATAATAAATTAATCAAGTTTGTCAAGAAAGACTAAAAAAAAAAATAAGTAGATTAAGCCGAAAGGCACATTTATAATTTTAGATTAGATTAGCTTAGAGTACCCGCATAGGGTCAGTAGGTTAGTATTAAGAACAATTCATGAATTGTTAAGTTAGTTAAGCTAGTTTTAAGTTCTTTTGTCTAGCATGTAAGTTACTTTTAATACAATAAAAACAAAATTACACAAAAAAAAAAATAAAAAAAAAAATAATTTTACACTGTTTCAGCGCTGTGGCCTGGGTTATTTTTAATATTTAGTGGCAACCTAAATACTGAATGAGCAGTTCTGCCTCCATCCAATAATGTTGCTGCAATGCCAGATGATGCAACAGCCAGTGCGATGCCATTATTATTATAGATCGTACTTCGGCGACAATTAGCGAAATAAGGAATGAAAATGTTTTGCCGGTTCCACCTGGGGCATATAACAAAAAGAATTCACCTTATCCTGCTGAAACTGCGAGTATAATGCGGTCGTAAATGGTTCTTTGGTCCTCATTCATTAATGGGACCTTGCGAGTAACAATTGCTGCCATTTGTACAGTATTGTATGTAATTCACGATTCATTTCAGTGTTCATCAAATCAGATGTACTCCGATTAGGCGAATGCATACCGATATGACTGAGTGGTAAGTTGGCAATGATGCAAATATCCTCAATTGCAATCAATGCTTCATTGTACTTAGCGTCGCTAAATGATATTTGTTAGATCATTGCACCGTGTACGATCTTGATGCAATATATCATCAGTAATGGAATCTTTGTGATTTTGTGTAAATACGTAGTTAGTTCGATGCACAAACAAAGGTCCAAAGGCGGCCATTACGCCTTTGGTATCATCCACTAATTTATACTGAGCAAGATAGTATACAAGTTAGCAAGACACGAGCAGCAACGACTTGCAGTAATACGATCCACTAGCCTTGACCGTGGATTGCACGAGTAAAGTGTGGGAATGCGTTCTTTTTTTTTAACCATCCGCGAACGCGAAGAAACATTTTTTTGCATTCTGCGCGACGCGGAATTATTTTGAATTTTGCTTTTTTTCCCACAAGGTGATTCGAGGGCATCATTGAAAAGCAAAAATATGACGAACTTGCAGAGCATGCTGGCCTGCCTGATCTGGTTAGCAACGGCCGAAGGGTTGCAAATATTCGAGTACACAGCTCCGATAATCCCAATCAAGGAAGGCAAGGCGTGGATGATCAACGGTAACCATAACCTCGTTCACGTCATCAATATGAATGAATACTAGCACCAAGTAGCAGATATAAGCGTTTCCATTAAAAAGCACATCATGGATGCAGGGAAGAAGCGGTTCATCAACTTTCGTCTGGCCGAAATCATCGACCGCATCAACCTGCTGAAAAGAAGACCCCGAAGGAAGGAGAGATCAATTAACTGGATCGGATCAGCATGGAAGTGGGTCGCTGGGAACCCTGACGCAGCGGACAAAATCCTTGGAAGTCAACAACAGTGGAGAATAACAACCGCCAATATAAAATCAACGAAAATACCTTTGGAGTGATAAAGAAGATGACGAGGAAAATTAACTGGGTCATCGACCAGGCCAACGGTGAAAAAGCTGACTAAAACCAACAGACCAACAGTTCGACAGAGTCTTGATCGACGAGGAGGAAACCAATGGAATGGTCCACGACTGCCTTTCTATAAGCAATTTCACGGTTTGCAAAGAAAACGCATTGGTGAAGCTTTCCGAGGACGACTGCATCACCTGGTTATTAAAGGGAGGCCAGGCAGCCTGCACTTATCGTACAAACACCGACAAAGTGTGGAAGGCACGAAATTCATAAGAAGCTGAGCCTTCCAACCCTAGGGTTCATCAACAACTGCCTAGAACCGCCTTTGGCATCCCTGCTGAGAGATGGCGTCGCTGATCTACGGGACGTAGATTTTCAGGGGGGGAGAGTTAGCAAGATACAAACAGCAACGACCTGCAGTAATACGATCCACTAGCCTTGACCGTAAATTGCACGAGTAACGTGTGGGAATGCGTTCCAGCGCAACTCGCATGTATTGCCGATAAAGTGACCACGCGAAGAAAGATGATCCACCAGGGGATTGCATCAGCCAGCAGAACACCTGTGTCATATACGAAATAAATTAAATTTGTAACAATATTTCGGACTTTGATTTTATTTTATTCGTAAGTCGAATAGTTGGGCCAGTAGTCTCATCTAAACTCTGTGCTGTTTACTGAGTAACCAACGACACCTGGTATGGGTAGACTGGCAGGTGGTGGGGATAATTGAGTTGAAAATTAATAAATTATTATTATTTATTAAGCAATTGCACTTATGAGTATTAAAAATAGTAATAAAAACCTAATCTCAGGCCTAACGAAGGTATATTCGAAATTTCATTCAAATCGGTTCAGCCGTGTTCACTAAAAAACTTGGCAAAACTTAAATACTCACACCTACCTTATACTAACTTATCCTAGCATAAAACTTAAACCTATCTTAACTATGCCCGTAACGGTACGGACGCGTGCACCAGGGCGTATATGTTATGTATATGCCTAACATATATAATTTATATTTTTTTGTTTTACATATTTTTTTTTTCTGGATGATTGTTTTTATTTTTTTGTCTTGGATTTTTTTCTCTCTTAAACTAAATTAAAACCTATGTAAGTTGGCCACGATGGTCAACTATTTGGTCGCCTTGAAAAGCCAGCTGTGGCGGAGGTTTTGGTGTAACCACCAATCAAATTCCGTTCTTTGGCAGACTCATGCCTATCTCGAGCAGGGATCGCTCCACTAAACCGAAGAAGATCCTCGTGGCTTTTTTTGTTACTTTGTATTAATTAAGTTGACCACAAACATAACAAAACAATCTCTGAGAATTAACGCAAGCACGCGGCATAAGCATTTGTTAATTATAGCTAATACCATTGTGAGACTAGGTTTCATATTCAATGGTGATCTTAATTTGTAATGTGTCAGTAGATTGCACCTATTCATGAGGCTACTTTTGATTCGTTTCTGACAAAATTTATAGGGTGGTGCAGGTGTTTTTTTGTGCAAATGTTTTCGTTTGGGTGTGAACAACCCAAAAGCGAAGCGTCTAAAAGCCTCATACATCATTTCCTGTGTTGAAATCGAATGCATCATGGATTAAATGGTATTTTCAGAAAAAATATAATAAATATAATTGCAACACAATAATATGCATACTTATTATTTTATTCACTTATAATAAAATCGATGTGAAAATAAATATTACCGCGCACTATATCAAAAATCTTAAATTGTATACATTTACGCCTTTGTAACTCCCTCAGGTTTGCCTTCAAGTTCTCCAACACTAGCTATAGCAGTATCTGCACTCTTGGCGGGTGCAACTTCTTCTGCTTTCTTTTTTGGAGGAGCCGAACTTCTATCGCCGAATATTGCTTTCTCAATTCCAAGAATTGGAGCCTCAAATGCTAGAGTAGCGAAAATCGATGCAGTCAAAGAAATACCGAAGTCGTGCCAGAACCGCAATATCTAAAAAAATCATACAAGATGTGAAGTGACACTTTCAATTGCAAATATTAAGTATTACCGCTTCGTAGTCTCCATACGTAGTATCATGTTGAATACGAGCGCCATTTACAAGTTGAACGATTCTGTGAATCACGTACATGCAGTAAGATAAACGTGCAAATCCTTGGAAGAATCCCCAGGACAAGAAGTCGTTAATTATTCCACCATGACCATTATAACAAGCCCAAACAATCCAACCGATTGCACAAGCCCATGAAGCCCTACTCAGAGGTTCATAGAAGGCACCTTCGATAATGGGAGAGTTTGGAGTACTTGGCAAGATTCTCCAATAAGGTCCCCACATACAGGCCAACATTGTACCAAAAGCAACAACCCACCCAAAAATGACTAGTCCCTTGCTCATGGCAATCTGGCGACCACGATTGTATTTGAAGAAGAAATATCCAAAGATAACTCCAATAAGCCATGTGGGAACTCTTGTATGGGTCGGATAGTAGGTAAGTCTCTGACGATTATCTACATGATCGCTAAACAAGAGCAAAATAAACAGTTCGTAAGAAAAAAAAACCTTGAAATTATGACAATATTGCACTTACTCTTGGACACGGAAGAGAGTGAATTCATTATGCATAAAGGTGGCGAAAGTGCACCCCATACACAAAACACCAAAAACAATAATTGGAGCAAGAGCTTTTTTTCCCCATTTCCATAGAGGGATAAGAAACAGGGGGGACAAAAAGTATAGTTGTGTATCAACGGCCAAATACCATGACTGACTTATGCACTACAAAAGTTAACATATGATTAATATTCATCTTTGCAACTGAATATTATCAATACTTACGATTTTATAAGGGAAGGCATAATTTTGTACATAAAGGAGAGTAGCCCACCAACTGTTTTCACATCTCTTGTCCTGAGTACCGATCTTCATCCACATAGGTCCCCGACCGGAATATTTGTATAGACTCATGATATATAAAACGACCACAGCAACAACCGGAGTCAAGCGAATGTATCGATGGAAGTACATCAACGGAATATTCAATTTCCCCTTACTATGAAAATTGTAAAAAAAAAAAACGAAAGAAAAGCAATTAAATAGTGTATAATACTTTACTGACATATCTACTTACGTTTTTTCCATTTCGCGGAAAGCACCCCACAGCATTAGCAATCCACTCATAAAGAAGAAAGTATCCACACATAGAGTAGCATTTTGCACGAGCATCGAGTATGGAGTTTCAGTCCACTACAAATGTACATATACAGAAATTATTATGTTTTATACAAGGATTTATTCTACTAACAGTAAAGAACTTGTTCTTATTCAAGTGGGGTAATTCGTAAAATGTCATGTAACCGTGCCCAAACACTACCCACATCATCGAGATGCATCGCAAGCCGTTGAGGCAATGAATGACATTGGGATTGTTACTTTTTTTTACAGTGAAAATTTTCGGAGCGTTCGAATATACTGAAAATGCAGTGAATAATGGCTTTCCTTTCACTAAAGAGAGAAATATGTTAAATTTTGTATTACATTCAATTTGCAAAATCGAATACTTAATTATAAAGACTTACATCCTTTCTTTTGCTGGACTGCATCATAGATACTGCTTAATATCATAAAAGCAATAATGCATGAAAAGAACACGCTGTAAAAAAATATATTATAAAATTATTGATTGCATGATTTATGTAAGAAAAACGTACATGGCAAAAATGTCGATTCCTCGAAGTTCAATGGGATCATCGGCCCTACAAAAGCCATCAGTAACCATTGTTTTATTTACGTTTGCATACGTGAGTGTCGCAATAACTTTTTTTAATACAAGGTCACCCATCTCAGCAGAGCAGGACTTCGGTATGCAAATACCCAATTCAAAGATTTCAGGGTCTTTGTATTTGTAGCTAATTCGAGCCGTATCATTGTCGCGTTTTTTTACTTGCTTAAAGTAATTTTCGATTGGAACTTTTGCTAAACAATACTTTCCCCTAACCGTATCGGTCTCAGAAAATTGTCTAGAAGCAGCTATGCATTCTTCAAAAGCTCCCATACTGATCGTGTGTCCCCAGAAGAGCCCCATAGGCATGCGACCCCATGAATCTGGCCCTGAGGTAAAAATGTACATCTTTTTAATGTAATTAAATAATACATATTGTAATAATATCCATCTTGCATCACTTTCAATTGAATTGACATTATACTAATAAGATACATTTTGGTACATATTTCCGTATGTTACTAATAGCGGTGAAATATCATTAATAAATTTTAACATAAATAAATACGTAAAACTGGATTCAGATAGTTATTATAAACTAAAGAATTTATAGAATTCAAAACGAATACATTAATCTTTAAACAAAGCTCAGAGTTTATGAGTGAAGATAATTTAATCATAATCTAGTGTAGCTACTTAAATTTTATGTTGCAATGACAAATCTGCCTCCTATATACCACTTAATTTCAATTAATACTGTCATAAATATTATGTTATAATACATGTTATCGAAACATTTCACATAAACTACTCATTAATGAATCAATGAAATTTCAACGACCTCATGGTAGTAATCTTATTCTGTTTTATTACATATGTACGACAGTTTTATTGATATTACTGAATAGTAGGTTACTCTCTAAATCAAACTATTTGTAGATAAGGTTGACCAAGCGGATTTCAATAATCAAATGGATTATAGAATTACTAGAGTCATTGGGAATCCCTGGGAAATCATGTGGGGCTCAAAAATTGTTTGCACTTTAATCATTCACTTTTTAAATCGAAATTTGTAAAACAAAAGCACATTTATATATGTACACCTATTATCATTAGACAATCACTTTAATTATACAAAAAACGGTTTTCTTACACTCCAAAGCCCATTCTTGATAGTCCAAAATGCCTTCATAAATTTTTCTCAAATGGTCCACACATTCTTCGTCTTCTGGGTCCGAAAAACCTTTTGAGGCAATTAACGATTGTGCTTCTTTGAAAAACGCAAACGCAATATCACTTTTAAATGGGGTAACTGCTAAAGCTGATGTTGATGATGGACCGACAGATTGGTACTTTTGTGGTATTTTAATCGAGCACTGCACACACCCTATTACTGCTAGGACTGCTAACGACAATTCCAGAAGGAAGTGTCGACCCATCTTTAGGCAAATAAATCCGCGCTCTATCTGGGGTACACCACTGTTCGACAAAGATTATTTTACGAAGAAGGTGACTTTTAAACCATATTGCCCCTTTTATAGCTACTGATTTATCATATTTTCCTTTATTTTTGATTAAATGATAACTGATAATGACTGATCCGTAAAAAAACCTCAATAGCTAGGTTTTAATTGATCGCAGTATGGTTGGTATAGTGGTTATCAATAGAATTTAAGCAAATGGAAATTCCCTGATTTACCATGTGAAGCGTTTTTTTATAAGGAATATGTACGAGTTTATACAATTGGAAATTGCATACCCAGATTCTTTGCTGATGACATATGTAGGTGGGAAAACACAGCCTTACACTACATACAGCAGTTGAAGCAGAATGAAAATGTTACTTCTCTTCGGTGGTCACCTGTGTTTTTTTCGTTTTTAAAATATATGCAAGGTAAGAAAAAATCTTACTTAATCCAACATATCAATAGCAAAATCATTTATTTGTGTATCCATATTTATCTAGTGTTTAATTAATCTATTTGTTAAATTAAATGTTACTCAGTAAAATATAAAATCTTATGGGCGTACAAGTTTTATGCAATGTAGAACATTTAAGAGTAAACTAAACGATAAACATTCCTTTTGGAAGTACATATGTACTTTCAAGTACCAAAATCAATGAATCAATGAATCCCACAAATTATATGCTTTATATAAACACACACCATATACGTTTGTGTGATTTGCTTACTACGTTAGTTACTTACTACGAGTTTATACAATTGGAAATTGCATACCCAGATTCTTTGCTGATGACATATGTAGGTGGGAAAACACAGCCTTACACTACATACAGCAGTTGAAGCAGAATGAAAATGTTACTTCTCTTCGGTGGTCACCTGTGTTTTTTTCGTTTTTAAAATATATGCAAGGTAAGAAAAAATCTTACTTAATCCAACATATCAATAGCAAAATCATTTATTTTTGTATCCATATTTATCTAGCGTTTAATTAATCTATTTGTTAAATTAAATGTTACTCAGTAAAATATAAAATCTTATGGGCGTACAAGTTTTATGCAATGTAGAACATTTAAGAGTAAACTAAACGATAAACATTCCTTTTGGAAGTACATATGTACTTTCAAGTACCAAAATCAATGAATCAATGAATCCCACAAATTATATGCTTTATATAAACACACACCATATACGTTTGTGTGATTTCCTTACTACGCCTTTTCAAGTTAAAGATCACTTATTTAAGTTTAGCCTCTTCACTTTTCTATCTGCAACCGCACGCAAGGTACGAATATTGCAAGACACCTGATCTTTGATCACAACTGCTGTCATAGTCCAAAGGTCCGCACTAGCCACTTGAAGATAATCTAATAAATCTCAGTCTTCACAATCAGTCACACAATCAGTTGATATTTTGTTTGAATATTGCGAATAAATAAAGAAATTTAATTCTGTAAAATAGTTTGTTTAATTTGTTTCATGAAATGTAACCTAAATGCATATACATATTATGTAGATAAAATTTTAAGGAACATTATTTGAACGCTTTAAGTAGTTTTAAGTGATTTATATTGATAAGCTGTCCAGATACGGGCGTATTAAGATTTGTACCTACTTTAGCGATTATATTATCTTAACGCGTGCAAATCCAAATTCGTTTACTCCAAATTAATCTGTTGCCAGATTTATTATTTCATAATATTTTAGATTATTTTATTTTCTCAGCACTAACAGAAATCACAATCAGTTATAATTACATATTTTAAGAGTTATATTTTTGCATTTTATTTTGAAACCTATACATACTCCATAATAACCCAGTATCGAGGCCCACAGCAAGCAACATATTATATCCTGCCATATACAGAAATGCGACAAATAATTGGTAAATGAATTCATACAAAACAACCCAATTTTAGTTTAGAATAGCGCCACATCCAACGGTCATCAAATCAATCAAGGAAGTTATAGAAGTATGATTATTATTAGACCATAGATGAAACGTTTTAAGCACAAATATTTATGCAAGACATTCCTTACTGTTTATGTGAAACATCATTAAATCTTGCTTTAATTACTTCCCTATTCAAATTTTTCTATTTGCAAGATTTGTTGGCCGAAATAAGGTCATTTGAGTTCGGGAAATTGTTTATCTGTTTTTTTTTTTTTAATTAGGTTTTGCTGTATAACTAATCATGGGGAATTTCAATGTCTTATCAATTAATTCATGAGGTAATAACTTCTTAGGGACAATATTGAAGCAATAGA
Organism: Eristalis tenax; assembly: GCA_905231855.2. Taxonomy (NCBI): domain Eukaryota; kingdom Metazoa; phylum Arthropoda; class Insecta; order Diptera; family Syrphidae; genus Eristalis; species Eristalis tenax. The sequence continues at coordinate 481,665 of HG993128.1, read as the reverse complement.
ATATAATTTGGCATTAAAACCTTGAAGAGTACTATCTTAAGAAAACCCAATGGACTTTGATAAAATGTTTGTACGTTTTTAGGTATTTCTTGTCCTCTGAATATTATTCGGATAAACTGCAGATTGCAAAAAATAGTTTGAAGTAAAAACGTACTAATGTATAATTTCGAAGATGAGTACTAAAGACATTTACAAAACTTAATTAATATATAGCAATACTCTAATGATTTTCGTCGATATAGGACTTGAGTCCTATTTTTTTTAGAAATTGTGTAATCCCTGTTATAGGGTCATTACTACCAAAATTGGTTCTGTCTCTCCTATCGTAGAATACCATTCTCAACAGAAGAAATCTTTGGAAGCATATATATTCAGGAGAAAAAGAATAGTATGGTGGCCGAGTTGTTGATGATTTTGAACGACTCCATTTTTAAACCCATAGAAAGTTAAAGGTCCTATGAAGGGAATTTCTGTACTTCTTTTATCTGTTCTGAATGTCCTGGCACCCAGAACTGTTTTAATGTGTATGATTTTGTTATGAGTTAGGTATTATGACACTCCGGAACAGGTTTCAAATAAAAAATAGATCTGATATGAGCTTCCGCTTGAGATGTGGTGGATTACTTGGAGCGATGAATGTGTAACTGACATCTAGGCTCCTATCTCACAATCAGATTCATTTGTTCATTTGTATACCATTTTTGAGTGTCGACTCTCTTCCAAGGTGGCCAAATCGTGATAGGTATTAAGATATCGGGTTGTGATGAATTTAATTTCTTCCATCCTTGCCGTTGGATTCGTTCACATAGCTCATGTAGTGTAAATGCGTATTAGCCTTTCTTCTTATCTTAGTTATTATGACGCCATAAGAGATAGTTTTTTATCATTTGATTATACACCCATAATCTCATTTTAGGATTGAGTACCCATGTTATATTGCATTTGCCTTATCGTGTGAATTTCATCAGAGTTTGCGGTTCATAGTTATACCTTTGAATTTCACATCTTCTTTTAGTTCTATAGTCAGTCTCCGTGGCGTTGTGGGTTGGTACGTCTACTCCTACGCTGAGGTATCTGGCTCAATCACAGAACACACCAACTTTCAGAATTCTCTGCTCCAACTCTTTAGATTTCAAAACATTCACCCCTATTTCGCTTGTCGTTTAATTTATTCGACTCTAGGCGTTTTAGGAGTCATGTCATTTTGCAGTCTTAATACTGATACCAGAAATGAAGCATGCTAGAGATGCCCAACTTCTACCTCTCTTGCCCCTTAATTTTTGACAACCATTTTTTATATTGTTTTCTAAACCAAATTGACCAATAAGAGAACGGCATTTACGTTATTTCGTGAATAACTATCGAAAATTCATGAATAACCGTAGAAATGTTCATGATTATTCGTCAAATTCGTCGATGGACTAGGGGTCAATCAGCTGTGCAGTTGGGTATCCCTATCATACTTCATTTCTGACTGATACTTAAACGACTCGGTTCTCCTACATTTTGACATGTTTGAAATACATTCCAAAAGCTAATTAAAAATTGAATGTATGTTATGACAAAAACCTAGCAACGACTTTGGTGACACACAATATTGTTTGTTTAAAAACAATTTTGTTTTCCTTTTTTTTGTAACGACTTTATTGGAATAAAATTGTATTTGTTCACTTTTAGGATGGTTTTATTTATTTATCAAGGGACTTAAAATAAATATGTGCTTGGTTTTTGTTTGATGTGGAATGTTGTAACTGTTAAATGTGGAGTGTAGTCTGAATTAGGAATTTTTGATCTTCACAAAACATCGATGTTGAGAGACCAAATATCGATGATCGATGTTAAGAACAACACATCGGCCTTCAATGTAAACAAAAGAAAACCTACCATAATCGCCGATTTTGAATAATTTCATAAAATTTAATAATATTCATGTAGGCATTTCGTAGAAACAACACTAATCCAGACAGTTCTTTGAATTCGTTCGTACATTGTTTCGACTTGAGTGTAACAACCACATTTGTTTATCCGAAAATACAGAATTCTTTCAGTTGCTTTGAGGTATTTTGTGTATTTTTTCATTCTTGGTTTTTGACGTGAAGTGTGCGGCATTGATCTATGGATATCATGTATATATGTATGTATGCAGTTTTCTCCCTATTATCGGAATTATATAAATTTATTAATTCACATCCCCAGACCAGAACGTGCTCCTCAAAAGTATATTACTTGCAGTTGATGGTGAAATTTTAAGTCGCAAAGGAGGCAGAAGTTGGGTATCTACTTATACTTCACAATCTGACAGAGTCGTTTAGTGACATTTAAACGACAAGCGGGTTAGGTGAGATTGTCGTTCGACGTTGTAATAGAAGACTAACACGCACGCACAAGTTAGCAAAATCCCTGGTAGAATCCCTTAGTTAATGAGGTATTCGGTTCGATTTCCAGTAAATAAACTGTAGTGACAGTTTGCAGGGAACCCGTAGGTGGACTTTGTCATTTAAAAATGGTTCTTAAGAACATCATTCATTTCTGTTATTTGGAATATGTTTTGACTTCGAATTATTTTGAATTAAAAGCACGGACCGTATTTTGCAGCAGTTTCTTTTATTATTGAAAGGTGCTCAGTGTGTTATATGCATCAAACTTAAACCTAGTGTTATATGTACCTTTAGACATTCATTTTAGCAATACAAACGTCAAACAAACACTTTTTGAATCGCCTGTTGCATTTATGAAAACTTTTTTGACAATGCTGACCTACTGTATATGCAATATCTGTGTTCATAAAAGTACAGAGAATATGTATTTTGTGCAGTGCAGAGGCAACAATGTTGCAAGTATGAACTCATCCTAAGTTACGATTTTATCTGGTTTTCAAATCTGGTCGTTAGCATTTGCCGTCGGGATAAGATTAACGGCACTATCCCTTGAGTGCGCCTCCTACCCACCCTGATAACATACAGAAATGATTAGTAGGTACTACATACATTACCTTGAGATTATGCCAAAAAATGTGTTCAAAATAAAAGAAATAGTCCCAATCCCAAAATATTTCTATCACGATTTATTGCCTTTTAAATTGTTCTTGCCATAGGGTCAATAAAATCCTGTAGACAAACCGTTCCAAGCTTTTAAGATTTGGTTTTGATATTAAATATCCAGTGTAGTATTGATTTTTGTTCGAAACCTGTTTGCCTGTTGAAATATATAAACCTTACCTTGTAAAAACAGATTTATTTGACACGTCTTCATTTTAAAGTTGAAAAAGTTTCTCTGTATCCGACATGACTACGCGAACACTGTAGCAGAACTTCTCTTAACTCATTGTCTGATGACCCAAAAATTAACATTCTAGAAAATATCTTTAAAAACAATTACTATTTTATTCCGTGGATTGAAACCTTTCCTTTTTGTAGTTAAGCGCAAGTCGTAGAATAAATAAGAACGGATCGATATTTTTAGCAAAAAAAAAAAAACACGATATACATAAATATATATAATCCACATTTAAAAAAATCAATTTAAAGCAAAAAGCTCTAAGCAGGTCTCTTAAGTATGATGTGTTAATTATCTACATCGCATAAATAGTATAGAAGATATGATTTACTGTTTTAATACGAATGATTTTCAAAATTGTAACCACCATGCGATATATCATGCAATATATATGGTTTCATTACTTATTCAAATATTTGTTTGCTACAATAATGAAACCAATTGAAAAAAAAAATAAATTAACAGAAACAAAACTTAATTGATTCATGTGATTTTCTTATTTTATTATTATATAAAATATGAAGTATTTTCTATACAGAGAAAAATAATGAGAAAACGAACAATAACATTTATGAAAATAATTACTATAATATATGTTGTGTAGGTGTTCTGTTGTTCACCGTATTATCGACTCAAAATGAAACTAAATATTAAAAAATACGAAAAAAAATATTAGTAAATAAAAAATATACATAACATTGAACTAATATTGTTTTGAAGGGATATAAAAAATTAAAATCATAATGATTAAGAAAAAACACGATCTTCTCACTTTACATTTACCAAATTATTATAACTATACACGGATTAAAATCAACTGTCTTATATTTATGAAAGTTCCCTATATTGATTGAATAGTTGAATTACGAATGCATATACATATATAGCCTGATACATATGTATACTTTCTTTTAAAGAAAACTTTAAAGTATAATAATGTGTATAAGTTTTCCTACAATTCGATTGCAAAAAAAACAGTTTTATTTTTATTTTTATTTTATTAAATTTTTCAGCTGGGGTATCTTTTTTACTCCTTTTTTACTATTTTTTTGTGTTTTAAATATAGAATTAATGCTTTACTCAACATTCATTTGAATTACTTCCTTTTAGATTATCTTGTTATCTTACATTATTCATTCATTTCATTATTACTTTATCTACATATAGCCTAGAAAATAAAAACAAAATATTTTTGTTTAATGACAAACGCAAATTTCGGTGCACACGTATTTATAAATTAAAGTGCAAGTGTAAGATAATTTGAAATGAAATTGTATGTTTCTGATAAATTTTCAAATTATTTTATAAGGTTTTATGTTACATACATACACAAATATATGTATACATTCATTCATACATTCATTTCACCCCTTTGCTTTTAAATCATTTTATTTATTTTAACTGACGCGCACCGCCTTAATCACAAAAATCTTGGAATCATTTTCTTTTTCTTTTAATTTATTTTACATTTTGGTTTTCTTTATTAATATTGATATAAACATTTAATTTTTTATAAATTATAACATTTTTCGACAGTGCATTATCATTATTAAATTTTTATAAATTATAAATCAAAACAAAATCTTCTCGTTCATTCTCCAACTTTTCTCCTCCATTGAAATGTATCACGACAGGATGACGAAGAAAACCGATTTATATATTCATATATAGATAATTATATTGTTAATCGTATCAAAAGAAAACCGTGGATCATTATCTGTATCCTTATAATTATTTTCTTATTGTAGTGATTAGCTTAGCATACAATTTGTTTAACCCTATTAAAAAATAAAGCACGTCATCAATTATTAACCCCATATAATTATTCGTTTTTTTTTGTATTTTCTTTTTTCCATTTATGTATTTCTACGCTTTAAGTATATAAGATGATTCATATATACATACATTTATGTATACCGTAATACACTTATGCTTCTGTAGTTTCAATATTTCTACTTATAACGATGTCTATCATTTAGAATTATTGCAAAAATAGTAAACAAAAAGTTTTTTTTGCATTTCTTGTTATATTTTTCCTTTTCAAATGTTTTTTTATTTATTTTTTTCATTTATGCAGATATATCTAGATATGTGCACGTAATATGTATATACATACACATACATATATATGTATGTATGTACATATTACCAGAGATTTTGTAAAATACAGTTAATTTTATTTTTTCAAGTAAACTATATATTTCATTTGTTATAAAAATCGCAATTAAACAAACGTGTTAATTTTGAAATAAACGCTTTACTAAGAACTTAAGCGAATATAAGAATATCAGGCGTAAAAACAAAAACGAAAATTTAGTGAACATTTTATTATTTATATGGGAATTTCAGAAATCCGCTTTTGGTTTTGCTTATAACCTACGTCAATATTGTTTGTCCAAATGTACATGTATACATAAGAACGTATACAAATACACACGTACGTATTTATTGTTTTTACAAAGGTTGTGGGTGTTGTTTTCCGTTTAATAACTAATTACAATATATATTTACACAATCATTGGGTTGAAAAACATACTAATAAAGTAAATTGTAATAATAACTACAATAGAATGATAATAGTTTAAGTTGCGGTTTTATAATCTTTGATGGAAGTGATAAAATTTCGATAAGGACCCTCAGATTTATATCCATTCTGCTTACTTTTATATACGGATGTATGTATAGAAATATATTTATTTTAATAAAAAAAAAATACCTACTCCTAATTATACTAGAGTTGTTCCACAAATTTTGTTAATTGATCCTGCGCTGTCATTGAGGGTGCATCAGACCCGGGACCACCTACACCACCAACGGTATCTTGCGGTACTCCGGGTAGTGGAGATTGGTGTGGATGCATATGATTGTGTATGTCACCTGGCTGAGGTGCAGGCGAATGGCTTGGCATATGATGAGGAGATGGTTGTGCTCGGGGTGATGCTGATGGTTGTGCTCGCGGTGAAGGTGCTGATCGAGGTGAAGGTGTGGGTTGCGGACTACGAATAGGAGGGGGAGATCGGACCGACTGCATCAGCTGTTGTTGAATGGAAAGAGGGGTAGGAGGTCCCATTACATTCGTATTTCCCTGAACACTCTGCTGTACAAGCTGACCACTTGGCATAACTCCACCTACACCACCAACTTGTGGTTGATTCGTCTTAAGACCGTGTTGCATTGCATACTGATCGGGAGCGAAATTTCCCCCACCTCCTTGAAAACCCATTTGAGGAGCTCGAGGTCTTTGCGGGTAAGGTGGGGCAGGATAATTCGGCATTTGCACTTGACGCATTTGCATTTGTTTATACCATTGATTATTTTGAACCTGATACACACAAAAAAAAATCTGTAGTATTCTATTGCCTATTTTTTTAACAAACTTACGGGCACCTGCTGCTGTATTTGATTGCCGCCTTGGACCATCATTGTGTTCTGCATAGTTCCTGGCATTCTATTATGTGGTCCACCTGGTTGATTCGGCATTACAACTTGATTCTGTTGCTGCTGTTGCTGCTGTTGGTTAATCATATGCTGCATGTGCGCTCCCTGTTGCATAACTTGTTGAGATGGTGGTGGACCATTTCCTTGATTCAAAGACGCAACACCAACACCCGAGTTTTGACTCTGTTGCCGTTGTTTTATAATTGCAGCCATAATTTGCGGATTTGACTTCAACATTTGCAATATTTGATTGTGGCCTTCACTTGATGGGTTATTTTTAATTTTTTGCATTATCTGAGAAAGTTGTTGAGTATTTAACGCGGGGCCATTTGACATAGGAGTTCCAGCCTGACCACCTGTCGGGCGCATACCACCGCCTACACCCATCGCACTGCTCATTTGATTTGATGAACCTGCACCTACCATGCCCATCATATTCTAAATCATTTACAAATATCAAAATTTTTGTATTATTTTTAATGAAGACAAATTTATTAAGTACCTGTTGTTGCATTGGATTTTGCGGCATAATTTGATTTTGACTCGGTGGTCGTAAATTTGGTTGGTTTGCATTATTCGGGTACCTATTACCCCACTGATCCATTGGCAAAAGATTGCTGCCAGTTACAGGACCGCCCATAGGAATACCAACCCCTTGTTGGGGTTGATTAGGAACTACACCTAAGTGACGTTGCATCACCGGAGGTGCCATTTGTGCTGATGGTGCAACTTTACCGAAACCACCACCGTGAGAGCCTTGCTGCCGCGCGGCTTCTTCCTGTACCTTTAAAATTGGTGGGAACAAGAATTGATAAACTTGAATTAGTATCTGCTTACTGAGTGCATGGTTTTATAATTATATACAAATGCTGAAGATACAGCCTGAAAATTGAATATTCGTCTAATGATTTGTAATACCAGGTATGCATCGCCATCTTTCAATTAACAATGAATTACGCCGCAATGGCATACCCGATATAAGATATTCTGAGTACAGCATTTGATACAATTTTGATTGTTGACGTTCTTGAATCAACCAAAAATTGCTTTCGAGTATTTTTCGTTCTGAACATCTATGAAAAACTCACTTGTTTAACCACCTGTAAGACGTTTGGCGAAGGGGAGTGACCTCCTGGTTTCATTCCTATTCCTTGTTGATGAGGGCTACTCATACCACCCATGGTCGAAGTTGCAGTAGACGGCACATTTTGGTGAGGACTCATACCTCCAGGTGTGCCGGGTGCCATCATTGGTGTACCTGGCATCGGGGGAACAGTGACAGGAACACCCGATTGTAAGGCTGGATTTGCTGCTGTTCTTGTCATAACGGCCATACGACGACGAAGTAATTGCGCTTGTTGTAATCTAGTTTATATAAACATAAAAAGGTTTTAAAAATAAATATTTTAATACTTTATAGTAACATTTCCTACCTTTGCTGTAACTGTTGTTGCTTAAGTTTATGTTTGATATTGGCACAGAACGGTACGGGGCATTTGGGCTCCTGACAGTGTTTAGCATGATAACAACAAAGAGCAATAAGTTGTTTGCAAATTGGACATCCTCCATTTGTTTTTCGTTTGCAATTCTTTGTATGCTGGACCACACGTTTCATTTTCTGGCACGAGGGTAGCCTGCAATTTGCATCTCTGCACTGACATGCATGCACAAGAGACTGAATACAACGCTGAATCGATTGCTTTCTAGCTTCTTGTGGGTTAGCTTGTTTGAGATCTGCTGGCGAAGAACCATCATCCAGATCGAAGCCGAGTTTCTCCATCTTATGCGGGTGTCCAACTTTCTCCTTGCAGACAGTGCAGAGGTCAAAGTCCTATGATACAACAAATGGGTAATTGCAAGAAGGGTGTAATAATTTAATAAAACTTACATCGCAAACAGTACAGTGGTATCGTGTTTCAACCGCTGTTTTGCAATTGTTACATGTATACACAAATTTGTCCTGTCCTTGGTTATGTAACTCATAAAGCATTGATAATGTTGAGAACTGCGCTCGGCGCAATGATGAGAACTCGTAATGTTTATCTCGTGCCAATGTTAAAAATGCATCTCTACCGTCCATTAAATCACATGTTTGAATTGGATCGGGGTCTTGTATGGGCTACCGTTTAAAAGAATAAAAAAATATATATATATATATATATATTTCAACCTGAAATGGAATGAATTTTACAAAACATACCGCTAGGCTAGCTGCTGATTGTGCAGAATGCAAGCGAATCACAAAGAACACCTCCTTGTGTTTTTCCATTGTGGCATAAATTTTTGCAGTGAGATCATTGCCCGTTTGTTGTTCACTTGACTTTTTATTGTTCTTACGCTGAGCCGCTTTAGATTTATTCGACTTCTTTGCTTTCTTTTGACCTTTCTTCTTACCATCACTACTTGTATCATTTTCTTCAGACAGAGAAAAAATCTGTAAACAATAACGTATAAATAATATTTATATAAACTATTCCTTATATCAATACTAACGTTCGCAGCTGCTGCGGCAGCTTCAGCCGCTTCTGCTTGTTTGCGCTTTTCTTCTTCCTCTTGATCGAGCTCTTTAATACTTTCTTCAAGGACATTAGGCCAGAAATCACCTTCGAAATAAGGCAGCTCTGCTGCAGACGTTAGTTTATCTTCCATAGCTTGCTTAAGAATATCTTTATAATCTTGAATTGTGCGCTCAATCATTCCTTTATCAAGCATTTTCTTATACCACTCTTGTAATCGCTTGGGTTTGGGTATTTTTTGATCAGTTGGATGGCAGTGGAAAATGTAGTCATCCCCCTCTGAAGGCGGACAAGCCCATATATGCGCCATTGTATAACCAAGTTGCTTAACATAATCCATATAACCAAGGAGAATCTCGTGATACACTGCCGTACGATATTGCCGTGGACGAAAGAAGTGTACTGAGTCCAAGTAAGCGATATATACTCGTCTTGTATTCGGCGCTGGACACTCTGACCCATACTCCTGGACATGCATACCAAAGAAACACACATCAACCCCATCTACTTCTTCAAATGCAAACAAGGCTTTCGCACGATACGGAAACTCTGAGTTTAGCTCTCCGGTTTCAACAAATCGTCTTCGCATACCAGGTTTTACTTCAACACACTTATCTGAACTAGAAACTACTCGGATATGAACTTCACCCGCACCAGCTTCTTTTTTCTTTAAGAAGTTATTAACTCGGGTTTCAATGTACACTCCCAATTTAGTAGGGGGCAATCGTTTCGCATTAAATTTGTTGTCCTTTCTCTTCTGGTTCTTCTTTTTTAAACAATTGTCGCACACAAAACCACCTGGCCATATTGTATCCAAATATAAAACGCATATCTGATGTTGTTTTCTTCCACATTCTTGACAATCTACAAACGGTTCTAACTCCAAATGATCGTTTTTCATTTCTTTAAATTGATCCTTTTTTATTTGCCTAGATAAACACAGAATTAATATGGATGGATCTCTTTACTTAAAAAAAAAAAAAAAAAACATCTTGGTATCCCTTATATTATACATAATATCATAATTTGTAATTTTGTAAAAGAAACAAAATCAAATTACAAATTATAATTTTCGATTAAAAGAGTTCTTTTAGTTCTTTTAACTGAATGTATATCTTGATAAGGACATTGTGCCTCTAATTTTCACCAATTTATGTGAACTGTGAGGACTGTGTGTGTGGTGTACATAGTGTACATCTTAAGTCTAGAACATGAGCCAACGTGGTCATTGTATATGTATATATATGTATTACTTAAATATACATATGATGCACATATATGCAGCAGGGTATATATTATTTTTCCTTCGTAGGGTATAATTTTACTTTCAAGACTCAAAACAAAATATATATAACTTTTATTTGTTTAATAAAAAAAATACTATTAAACTAAATGATCTTTACTACTGACTGAAACATTTTGTTTTTATTTTAAATAAATATATTTCTATAAGAGATACGAAGAATGATAAAATTTAAAATATATATATACTCACGTTTGTGATTGTAGTGGATCGTCTCCTAATGTAACTGTATCTCCAACGATATCGTTAAAACACTTTTGGCAGAATGTGTATCTGTTAGATGCAACACCGTAATCCTTTAGACTATTTTGTTTCGTTTTAATTCAATTTTATTTGAGTGCGATGGTGATGTAGTTGGTAGTGGGTGATAAATAGTAGTAGTGTGGTTGATTATTAAGGAAACGAGCGATTTGACGAGCGATTATTGTATAAATTTGGAACACATTCACATTATAGTTTTAATTATTATTTGAATGGGTGGTGGTGAATGTACGAAACCATAACCAGGAAGAATGTAATGTGCAGGCAATGAAAAAAGAAGACGCAAAGGAAGAGGTTGATTAATTACTTTCCAAAAAAAACTCTAGTATATTATTGATGACTACTACATAGACATGTAATAGCGAAATCATACTCTAATTGGCATATTGAACATATATGTTTAGTAATATATTCAAGCTGTAAAGGCCTTTAATAAAAATAAACAAAGGAATATAAAAACCATACCTATTCTGATAGCTGTAATATTTTGCATCTCTAGGAATGGTGCACAACTGTTTCCCGTAACAACACAAAACTTGTGGATTGAATGTATACTTCCGTCCACAGCAATATCCAAGAGCTTGCATAACTGGATCTATCTCTAATTCGAAAACCTCTGAAAGCTATAAAAACACAATCACAAACAAGGGAGAAATATTTAAATTTAAAAACTTCTTCAATACACATTTTAAATATTTTTACCTTTGTACAGTATCTATATACGCGAGAGGTTTTTCGGTTATACAGCCAAGCATTGTCAAACATTAACCAGACATCATCCGCATACTCCCAAGGATCGTTATACTTTCCATTCATTAAATTATTTCTTATTGTTCCCAAGTCCATCGGTTTTTTTACAATTTCAAAATAATCTGGTATCCCTAAGGCCTGAGGGTCAACTGGATACCGAAATGGAACAGACTCTGGTTCATGACGAAAGAGTTTTTCCAGGGTAGGTAGCAATGCTTGTTTCAATTCTTCTGGATTGAATACACATTTCTTCTTTTCACCGGCATTAGGGACCAAAGGCTCAGGCACAACAGGCTTAACTTCTGTTTTAATCTGAAGTTTATTGTCACCCCCCTGAGTATTCTGAGCGTTAGACGAACCACCCTCATCCAAAATTCCACATTTCTCATCTTTAATCCCAGAAAGAAGTTCACTACTATTTACTTGACCACCGTTCTCATCAGTGTCCATGGGTTCCGTTTTAATAAGAGCTTCAGTTGCATTAGTGCCATCATTGTTCACATTTTTACCAACGCCCGCTGATCCGCCTGAGGATGTATCCATTTGACTATTTTCACCATTCTCATCCATAAATTGTTTCTTTATATCATCTTCCTGTTTTATGAAATCTAATTTTCCCTTTGGAGCATTTGTGTTTCCGTCCGGAGATGGTGTCGTATCGTCCTGATCACGTGCAGCTGCTTCTAATGCAGCCATTTGCGATGAAAGATTACTACTAGAGGACGGTCTAGAAGGTGGGTGCGAACTTGTTGAATTGTTTGAACCAACTCCTCCGCCTTTTCCCATTGACATTTGCTGCTGTTGCTGTTGTTGCTGCTGCTGCTGTTGTTGTTGTTGTTGTTGTTGTTGTTGTTGCTGTTGCTTTTGTGCCATGCTAGGGGTTGTTGCCGGAGTGACAGTTGTCCCAGTGGTAGAAGGCGAAGTCATCAAAGGCGGTGTATTACGATCACTCATTGGCTGCATAAGTGACGATACTGATGGTGGATTGGGAGTACTGACAGCGATGGGACCATTACTAACATAACTTGGCGATGGGGATGGTGCCATTGTAGTACTTGCATTAGTTAATGATTCCAGACTAGTAGGTGTCGGTGGCATGCCACCACTAACCGATTTTTGCTGTTGCTGCTGCATTGTTGAAGAAAAGGCGTTAACAGAATTACTTTGAATCTGGCCGGCAGAGCTAAATGGTGATTGAGGCATTACAACATTTTGATTAACTGAGGTGACAACTTGACTAGTTGTTTGTTGTTGTTGTTGGGCAGCTGCTACATTCTGTGAAAGTATTCGCGCTTTCATAATATCATTGAACTGATTAACACCACCATTGGCATTGAGAAACTGTTGTTGAGATCCTTGAGAAGCCGGGGGTTGAGATAGCACACCTCCCACTGTTTGCCCTCCACTAGTAAATGGAGAATGCACTGCATTCTGTAGGCCCAGATTTTGTTGTGATGTTGGCGTGCCGTTTGGGCTTGGACCGGGAGGACCAACAACCAGATTTCCAAGTGGGCCACCAGAAATTGGATTAGGATTTGAAAATTGCATCCGATTCTGCTGCATTGCATTCAACATTCCAGCTGGAGAATGACTTCGCACTCCTGGTGCTTGTTGAGCAGAATTCTGTGGCATCATACCAGGAGTTTGTCCCCGTTGCATCATGCTTGCAATGGGATTGCCACTTTGACCTCCACTCAACGGATTGCCCATTGTAACATTAGGTCGAATTTGTTGATGACCTGGCAGTTGTTGAGGACTTGGCCCACCAGGAACAGCTTGTTGCTGTTGTTGTTGCATTTGCAGAAGCTGTTGTTCTTTTCTTTTAATGCGTTTTTCCTCGAGCTCTTTTTGAATCTTATATATCTTTTCAGCAAGCAAGTGATAATATTCTGAACGAGACTTCGCCATCTCATACATATCCTTTTCGACTTTTTCTGCATAAGACACAAGGTTGAACATTCGTTTGTCGAGCATTGTAGCGGGATCCGAAGTGGGAAATATCGCCTGAACTAACTTATGGACTAGATGTTTACGCAAATCATTTGTCACCAAATCGCGCCAATCTTTTTCACTATCTCCTGAAATAGAACCAGATGAAGATTGTAAAGAGGAGCCTTGTGAAAGAAGTCCACCAGAAGAGTTGTTTGATGCGGCATTTGCTGTAGCAGCCGCAGCTGCTACTGCAGCGTGAGCTTGTATTTGCATCTGAGCCATATGGCTAGGCGCCATTTGTTGAGACTTGTTAGAACTACCCCCCTCAACAGCATTGGAATTGTTAAAGCTGTGGACGTTCACAGATAGTGGAATGTTTGCCTGAGCCTGTTGCTGTTGCATACCAGGCAGTGGCTGACCGCCTTGTTGTGGTCCGCCTTGTTGAGAATTGTGAGAAACCACATGGTTCCCAGACCCTGGTACTAATAACTGCTGACTTGGATTATTTACGCTTTGTAGATCGTTGTTGCTCATTAATAGATTGTTGGTAAGAACATTACTGTTTGGAGGGGCTGATACTCTAACAGGTCCTGACATTCGCATGCCTTGAGATACTTGTGGTGGATTCGCATTTGACTGCATGATATTTTGTGCAGTAGAAGAGACAGCTCCCTGCATGACCATACCATCAAACCGTCTTATTTCTTGATTGGGATTAGAAGTTTGCATTTGCTGCGTTTGCATATCTACAGCATTTGTTTTAATACCCATCTGTGTTCCAGTAGGTCCTGATCCGACAGAACTTGGACCACCCTGTACACTGTTTTGATTTCCAACATTCTGTTGTGAATTGCCGCTGGAGACAACTGACTGTTGCTGTTGATGCTGTTGCTGCTGTTGTTGTTGTTGTTGCTGCTGTTGCTGTTGTTGTTGCTGCTGCTGCTGTTGTTGTTGCTGCTGTTGATGTTGTTGTTGTTGTTGTTGTTGTTGTTGTTGTTGTTGCTGCTGCTGCTGTTGTTGCTGTTGCTGCTGCTGCTGTTGCTGCTGCTGTTGTTGTTGCTGCTGCTGTTGTTGCTGCTGTTTATTCTCTCCACCTGCATTTGCAGTATTACCCAACTGATTTGTGTGTCGAAACGGAAAGCAAATGATACAATCGGATTTCATACAAGTCTTATAATGAAGCAAAATCTGCCGCGAAGAGGTGCAATGTTGTACAGTACAGTCTTTGCTATCTTTACAATTTGCCATATGAGCCAAGACATCCTGCATTATTTTACAGTGAAAAACATTACATTTTTCTCTGTTTGGGTTAGCTGCTTCACGTCGACTGCATTTATGAGCATGAAGTAAAATCATTAATTGTTGTTGAATTTGTTTCTTTCGAGCAATTGGTAGTGGATGAGGTCCTTGAGACGTGCCTGGCTGGGGTTGTTGCATTTGTCCCGGTTGTTGTGGTCGTTGGGGAACTCCTCCCGTAGCGTTTCCTCCTAATACCGTTGGAGGTGCTTGATTCGGATTAAGTTGTTGCGGATTACTCAGCTGCTGTTGTTGCTGTTGCTGTTGGGGGCCTCCAACGATTCCGCTGCCATCATTCCCAACGCCGGCGAGACCAATATTGGTACCAATGGGGCCCCCAGGACGATTTCCCTGCATTGCTTGCTGCATATTTGGTGGAACACGCTGCTGTTGTGTAATTTGATTCACCAACATTTGCTGTTGAGGTGGCGGACCACCTCCGCCAGGAGTGTTTACATTAACACTTACATTCTGGGGACCAGCATTTACGTATCCATATGGTCCGTTAGGCCCACCCCCCATATTATTTATTTGACCTGGTCGAATCGCAAATTTTCGAGATAACAATTCGTTTGTGGTCGATTGATTCTCTATTACGTTCAACTTACCAATTGGCATATTTGGATTTTGCATACGGGGACCACCGCCTGGGACAGCGCCCATTAGTTGATGGGGATTAGGACCACGTAGCATATGTTGTTGACTAACCAAACGACCACCAACGCCAATTGCTGAAGCGGTCATAAGCGGTCCATTTTGTAATGCTTGCTGGTGATGAATACCTTGGTGATTGGTAGGGCCGCCACCTGGAACTTTTCCCGGGCCCATCATGGGTCCTGAGTTTATATGTTGTTTAATAGCATTAACCATAACACCCTGAGATGTCGTCATTGCACCGCTGCCAATACTCCCGGCCCCCATGCCACTGTTAGTCAATACCATATTTCCCAAGTTACTCTGAGCAATGCTATTCATTCCTGGAAAATTAGAAATGCCATCTTTATAAAATAGATCAATTTCATATTGCAGAAAATTATATCTGATTTGCTTAACTTTTACTCTCATAATTTAAAAACCCAACAAATATAAAAATATACATATGGACGGGGGATCCCTCTCATGGCAGACATTGCATAATTTAAAAATTAATGTACTTTGTAAAAGAAAGCAATTTGAAAAATAAAACGCGCATTTTGTTTACAAATGTCATTAAACTTGTGGACACCTTTAAATTACTTTCCTTTAATGAAACACTTATCCATCAAGACTGAATACAAATTATTGTATCTTGTATCTTTTTTGATTTTTGTCTGTAGCAAGTGTTATCAGATTAGATTGATTCCATTGCTATATATATATTTTTAAGACAGTTTTCTATCGAGCAAACATAAAAGAGTACAAGTATTAAGCCGGAAAATTGAAAACATGTCTACAGTCCGATCTAGCTGTACACCGAGTATAATCGAAATGTTGATTATACGTATGGTTATGGTGCATTACACCAGTTTTCTTTAGAAATAAGTAAAGTTCCTACAAAAATTATAAGTTTCCATTTGGATGGATATAAATTGTTGTAACTAATATCGGAAGTTTACAATAATAATACAGTGTAACTTCTCTTTACGGACACTTCGTCATGGTCCCGGCATGAAGATTATATTTCAATCTCTTCAGAACGGACACCCCTACATAACGAACAATCATGATGGTCCCACTGATGTGTGATACAGAGAAGCTCCAATGTATATAGAGAGAAAATAATAATTGATTGGGCTACGGTATTTCCTTACAAACAGTCCAATACTTTTCAAAAATATTAAATTTTGATATTTTCTTCACGACTATAACTTCATTTCAATTTCATCTACCAGGGAAAATAAACAAATACATTCGAACTTATTACAGTTTGCTGCGACAGGAATAGTGAAAAAATAAGCGTTATCCAAGAGACATCTTACTGAACCATTAAAACCGTTCGTTATTATCTGAAATACAGTGGACGTCCAATAGAACGAATATAATTTTTTAGTCGTTCACTAAAATGAATGTGCTCGTTATATGGAAATGTTATTTCTTCTATTTGTTTTAAAATATTAATTAAAAAATGGCAACAAAGCATTGTACACAATATCATTCCGTATTCTTTGGCTTAACCACATACACAAAAAAATATCTACAGTGAAACCTACTAAATGGGTCACTCCAAGGGACTAAGAAAATGCGAACCAATTTGGAGGTGCCCCGGTTTGAGAGGACCTCTAAATTTGGCTAAAAATCATTGGCGCAAATTCAGTCATTTAAAGTCGACTTAACTTAAATTTAAAATGAGCCGAATGTAATTTTGAGAAATAAAGTAGGCTTTATACGATCGTTATTTTGTTTCGATTTGAATTTATGAATGACTTTAAAATATTTGTGATTTGATTTTATGACTAACGAAAAGTTAAAGTCGGCTTTTTGATTTACAGTTATAACTGAAGTCGACTTTAGACAATATCAATGAGCTGACTATGAATTTGCGCTATTATGTCCCAATTATACATAGCTCTGAAATAAAATGTTCCTGAAATGTTAACTGTCCATTATAAATTATTAAATTAATGTATAAAAAACTACTAAAATTAATGAGTTTTTTTGTGGCAATACCAAGGATTTGTTTACAATCGCGAATTATTATTATTTTATTTTTGGAATGTACATACACACAATCAGATCTGACAATTGTAATTTCTAACTCTCTTTGCTTTCTGTCCCAATTCAGAGGTTGTTTTTCTGGCAACGAAACCTTTTTTCTAACAAAATCGTTGTCCCATGTTCCAATTAAGAGGTGCCCCGTTTGCAAAATTCACTTGTATGGAAAAAAAAAAGTGTGTATGGATGAAGTGCAGTTAGTTCGTTATATCGGACAGCAAGTTTGTGCGAACGTTCACTTTTTTGGAGATGTCAATGCAATTTTAATAAACGTTCGTTATATCGAAAATTCGCTACATCGGTATTTATTATACTGGACATCCACTGTATGTTATTTCATTGATATAGTATGTTTTATAGAAATATGTAGTAACACTCCTTAATACAATTAAACAAATCTTTCTAAAGAGTCATTCATATGAACACTACGAATTGCGAACATCGCAAACTCTGACACTTCATTCGCAGAGAGCAATGGGTACAAGCAGACACTTCATCGCTAACTTTTTCGTCGTGAGTTTGTGGATCGCGTTTACCACTTTAATAAAGATACTAAAATTAATTATTGTTAAGATTTTAGTCAATAAAAAAATGCCAATAATTCACTCCACATCTTCTTGCATACCAAGAAGTTAAACTTTTTGTTTGTTAGAAGTTGGTTGTTTCTGAAAGTTCGCATTCGCAGTTCGCGGCTCATATGAATGACACTTAAGGCTTAGAAAAAATAATGAATTGTAACCATATGATTATGTATTTCGTTTGTTCAGTTGACTATTTGTATATTATCAATTTTATCAAAAAATACTGAAATTCCATGCATGCGTAATACATGGCAAGTACACTCACACGTACTCCAAAAATAATACCAACAACAAATGGAAAAATGTGTTAAAAAAAAGGATATACTTAATGAGTGGCACATAATCGGCGTGTTCCAGTTTTTGTTAAATGTCTTAAATAAATGTTGATTCTTAATGAGTCGAATAAACTTAGCATTATATATTCCAAAATAATATGTATCGAAAATAACATTACCTGGCATAGAATTTATAGTTTGCGTTCCATTGTTCGAAATAGACATGGGCATCGGGTTAACCATGCCGGTAACACCCATGTTACCTTGCATACCACCTTGCATTCCTGTGGGAGACTGAAGATTAGGACTCTTACTTCCTAACTGATTCAGTCCTATTGTGTTTCCAATCATAGCGTTTTTGTTACCCTATTTTAAACAATAATTAAATAAGAGTTTTCAACTGTGCACACATATATATGATCCATTTTACCTGATGCTGCAATATCTGCTGGAAATGTTGATGTTGATGTTGCAATTGTCGTAAGGTGGTGCTTGTTACTCCACCGGTGGGATCGTCTCCACCATTCATCTGTGGGACGCCGGGACCAGGTCCTTGAGCGGGGGGTTTATTCCCGCCTCCACCCATTTGATCACCCCATGCGTTTCCCGTCGAGACTAGCTCATCCGGCAAATTATCTTCAAGACCAAATATATTGGAAAGAACTTCGGCTGCAATTATAAGAAAGTTAAAAATTAGACTATATGCACGTACATAAAATATTTGTTTTATTACCGGGATCACTGGTCGATGGAGGAAAACGTTCCATCTTCACCCTCTTCTGGGGTGGTTCATCCATATGATCCGCCATCGTGGTGTCGTTCTCGATAACACTATTATTTCACTAAATAGTTAAATGTTTTTTGTTTGTTTATTTTTTGAGATTAAAGCCTTTATATAAACTGAAGGCTCAAGTTAAAGATTACTGTCCCTTCTTCACTATTCCTTGTTCTCAATTCAAACGGCTAAGTGAAAGGAACGCGATTTGACATTTTATTTAAACGATATCAAAGATTTGAAAACGATTTGACAATTTTTTTTTTCTTCTTAACTTCCGCACACAAAACAAAATAAACATAAATATTTATTTCTGATAACAGCAAAGTTTTTGCATAGTTTTTATTTCACCTATTGGAAAATTGTTTACAATTTCCATTTGCATTCATTTTAAATGCTCTTTTGTATTTATTTTTGAAGAAAATGAAATAACTACAGAGGTTTTCCGCTTCCTCCATTTGCACATTTTTCTGCTTAAACAATTGTTTGTTAATACTGCTGTTTATCTAGATTTTGCTATAAGAACCACATAGACACTGTTATATGATATGATATTAAACTGAAAACCAAGTATTTGTCCAACAAAAAAAAATAATGGTGATAGTAATTGTCAAAGCGCGGCAGGTTAGTAAGTAAGCGATAGTTTCCTCTTTAAAGAGCGGTGGCCTTGAATTTTGAATTTTTGAGTTCATAGCTTGAAATACCTTACAATGCTTTGGAATAAATCTTTTTATCAAATTAACTCTAAGCAGAAAAGTGTAAGACAAGAATGCGAAGACGACTGCGGCAGCGATGGTGATGGTGTGTTGAGGAAAAAGAGAAAATTTCACCCAAGAGAATTGTCATACGAAATAAAATGCACAAAACAATCCACTTTATAAACATAGGCAAAAACTTTTTTCATGAAAAGTTAAAATATAAATCGACTGAATTCAATTCAATTGACATTTTTTTTCCGAAAAACAAAAACTCGACACTTTAATTTTTTTTCCTTTCATGAAAGAAAACCAACTGATCCGACGATCCCCAAATCTTATTGAGAAAAAAAAGGAAAATAATATTTATTGCGATTTTTGTCGTCCACTGTAAGTGTAAGTCTATTTCACTCTAGCTTTAAATAAATTAACTGCATCGATCTTTGTTTTGCATTTGAAAAACCTCATCACCGTCGTGCCATGAAAGTGAATATTGCTCGCTCACTCACTAGGGCGCATAGCGCGTACAAAATTTGTTCATCGTTCTTCGTTGCTCGCCCCAGCGCGCACACACACGCACACACTTATACAAGAAAAGAAAGAAAACCAACGATGAACGACGACGAAACGAACAGAAAAAATTGAATTGAATTTTTTGTTGGACACAAGGAAGAAAATCTAAATATCTTAACACCGAAAAACTAATTAATATGCAAAAACATTTCCACTATTTTGATAAATTCACTTTTACCATTGTTTGAGGCATCGATTTTACTAAGATTTGAAAATTAATTATGTACAATTTTTTAGAGAAAATTTTTCACAAAGTTTCTGATGAAAATTCCCAGCAAATTTGTTCGAAGAACTACCGAGACTCCGATTTGTTCAAAATGGCGGACTTATATGTTGATGGCGAGAAAAATTCGTCTGCCTGAACACGAACGACGAAGCACAGTCAAATGAAGTATGTATGTGGAAAAACGGGGTACTCTCTCTCTGCGCTCTATACACATTTGCTATACTTCTCTGATAAATGTCGAGTTCGATACGCGACTAATGTTTTCCTGCTCATTTACATGGATTGAAAACTACACAGAAAATGTCCGCCATTAACTGAGAAGCCAGCGAGAATTGGTTGACGTTGGGCATGTGACATGAATTCTTAATTTTGATTGGTTAATGTGTACATTTTCGGCATTCCGTCAGATGGCGCCATATTTTTATCATGTTTCTAAGGTTTCACTCACATTTCCGATAGTCACAACTGGATAATTTCTACCAAATTTGGAAATAACATCAATACATAACCGTGGCAATTGTTGGCTTGCAGAGATATTCCATGCAGAGATGGTAGAGTAGACTACATGAGGTAGTCTATCCTATAATTACACGTAGTTATACGAATAAACTACACGCCTAATTTGCTTCATTGATTGACTACACATGTTACGTATCTATTTTGCAGTGTTTTTAGGATGTCTTCACATTTTTCACTTCCAAGCACAATTAAACGGACGTGAAATTGACATCTCAACTACTACATTTTCTTACATATACTACATTAACTATCACAGTGAGTAGCAGAGAAGTAAGAAATGTAGTTATTCCAAAAAAGTGACATTTCTGACATCTCTGATTCCAAGTAATGTTTTCTATTTATCATTTTCAACCTAATGATTGTCTTCTTAGGTAGAGATGCCGCTAAAATCTACAGTTTAATTACAAGGTGAATTTCGAATTACAGTACTTAATTATCTACCACATTTTGCAAACTCCGGAAATTGTACTCCGGAATCTAAATATTTGTATTTAGATTCTCAAAATACAAATAATTATTGCTGAAGTAGCCTTATAGATGATAAATTTAAATTAAGCGAAGTTAAAAATATCAAGCTTATTGATAAATAAATATTCTGTGTTTATAGTATCACTGAAATAAAAATGCTGAACTGATGCACAATGGTCAAAATATATACAAATATTTATATACGTGGATTGATTGACATGATTTTGTAATATATTCTCGTACAGATATTTTTATTTTATCGTCAGTCTGAATGAATGTGAGTGAATGTCATCAGACCCTTGTAATATGTTAATATACAATTTCTGAAAAGACTACGAGTTTTAGATCCGCCAGATGTCCTTAGTGCAGGAAAACAATTTCAATGCATACACTTACAATTTGCTTATTTACACCGGTAACGTGCAAAATGTTAAGATGTTTCAAATATAATTAATGTTAAGCTCAGAATATTGTGGTGGATAAGGGCTGTGACAGCAAGTATTTTAATAAATCCATCAGTGGGAATTGCATATCTACATTTATCCTCTTATATAACATCGAAAACAAGTATTCCAACTCAATAATTGACAATTGATTAATACTATCAAAAATCGTCAACAGCGAAACCAAAAATAATTCACAGATATTCAACATTCCAGTGGAAATAGTTCATGCCCATTGTGAAACACACACTACAAAATTTGGCAGCACCCTTTGCGCACACATTGCCAGGTGGCGTCGATTTGAAGCAGAAATGAAGCATTGTAGAGACCCAACTTCACAGCTGATTGGCCCCTAGTCCATCGACAATTTTCAGACTTTTTGACAGTTATTCACGAAATAGCGTAAATGCCTTTTTTTCTGATTGGTCAATTTGGCTTTAGAAAACTATATAAAAATGGTTATCAAACATTTTAAGGGACAAGAGAGGTAGAAGTTGGGCATCTCTCATGATGCTTCATTTCTGATTTGAAGCTCACGGTTGCTCATGTACTTAAAGTCGTTGCTTTAAAACCGAGCTGGCGTAGTAGACTACATGACGTAATCGTCGCGATTAATCGTGCGTAGTTATTCGAGGCGTTCACACTTAACAATTTGTCACGACAATTTCTTTGGCGACAAATTGGTGCAAGAGATGTTGGCAGACTTCAGTTTTGAGAGAAACTTCGAAGTGTTTGCATACAATAACGGAGACTGCACTGCTTTCTGTTTTACTTATTGATGAAATAATGGAAAATGAGGAGAATGATAAGACAGAAAAAGAAGCGAGTTTGGGTGAAATCCTGGATAAAGCAAAAAATAATCTCTTCCGAAACATTGATAAGAGAACTAAATAGTATAGTTGCACCGACGTATGAAGAGTTATTGAGGAAAATAAGCCCACATATCAAACGAAAGGCCACTATTTTAAGATGCACTATTACATCGCATAAACGTCTGTTGTCTTGGCAATAGGAAGAAGAAGTTTCTCACATATGGCACCCGAATAGCAAAATCCACTAAATCCATTCCTTTAACTCTTTATTTTTGCATTGTTCACTTTTTATTTTCCCTATATATATATTTTTAAAAAAATATCACTTTTCATTCCGCCGATGTGCGGAATTTTCCAATCAGAAATGAAAAATGTACTGAAGTTGTACAACACGTGTTCACACCCAACTACAAGTCGATCAATCAAGCTGAAAAGTCAAAATGTTTTGTCTACAGCACCACAAGTCTACGAACGTTCACATTGACGATTGTTGGGTCAACGACGGCAAATCGTAGCGACAAATTGTTAAGTGTGAGCGCTGCTATTCGAATAAACTAGACGAATGATTTGTTTTATTGATTATTTTCATTTCTTACGTGTGTATTTTGCAGCGTTTTAGAATGTTTTCACATTCTTCACTTACAAGACCAATTGAACTGACGTTAAATTGACATCTCAACAAAATTTTGATATTTTTTCTATGTCTACCATGAAGTATGATAGAGATACCCAACTTCACAGCTGATTGACGGTTATTCATGAATTTTTGGAAGTTATTCAAGAAATAACGTAAATGCCGTTCTCTTATTGGTCAATTTGGCTTTAGAAAACAATGTAAAAAATGGTTGTCAAACATTTTAAGGTCCAAGAGAGGTAGAACTTGGGCATCTCTATCATACTTCATTTCTGATGTCTACTACATTAACTACCACAGTAAGTAGCAGACGTAAGAAAGTAGTACTTATTCCAAAAAGTGGCATTTCTGTCATCGGTTATTACTACTTGTCAACAAGCATTTTCAGGCCAAAGAGCATCGTTATGTAAAGTTAGTTAGTTTAGAGACACGTTATTTTGCTTAATTTATTTTACAATTCACAATTCTTTTTTTTCCTTAGTTTCATACGTTCTGGCTAAAAGCCGTCTACCAAAAATTTATCTATGAATTCAGCCGGCAAGAGTCTCTTTCTAAATAAAATGTACCAAACAATTGTTGAATGTTCTGAAATACTTTTTACGATATTTTGTTCAAGAAATAAAAATATAGTTTCAATAATTATATACCTATGTATTTATTTTGAAGGAATTAAACGTTTATTAATATAATTCAGAAAATTACACCCATGATATGGTATCCAATTTGTATAAAATAGATTATCATTTTTAGTAATTCATTAGGCGTATTGTTTTGCAAGCGTATATACGCTTAAATTTCAATTTGCATATAAAATACAATAATAAGTCCCATATCCGTTTAAGTTGCGCGGGATATTTATAAGCGCTTGTGAAAAAAGCGCCAATAAAAATATTGCTTCCAACCTTTATTTTTTGTGTGTTCATTCCTGATTTTATTCATTCATTCATTATACCCATATCGCAACGTCGCGTTCGAGAGGTAGGAACTTGACATTTTTAGTAGGTACACGTAAATCCCTCTTATTCTGTTATTCGTGTCACCCCAAAATATGTGTCACTTTGACAAATTTGTATTCGTTTATTCACTTTAAGTGACACTTGTCACTATTTGCTCCTTAGTCACGTTTCATAAGAATGTGAGAATGAGAGAGATTTTGTCGCTTGCAATTTTTTGGGTGACGGTAAACGACGTAGGATAAATATGTAAGTTTTAACCCAAATTTTGTATTGATTGGAATAATAGTTCATTGATATGTTCACGTTTAGTGTTAAAATACAAAAAAAAAACAACCTGTCGCTTGAATAAAGAACAATTCCAATCACACCCAGAAATCCAGTTTTTTAAGAAAACGAAATGTATTTTCCTTTTTCTTGGGCTGTCATTGAATATAGTCAATCTGGGAAGTATAGCATAGACGCGATCCTTTACGAAAGAGTTCTGTACTAAAGGCATTCTAAAAGTACACGGATTAGCAAATATAACCACCGCGTGGAATTTGATCCCACTTGAAGACACAAACTTTTGGGTTTAGAACTTGACTGGTTTTTTGTGACCTCACTTGAATTCATGCATACAGATTTTGATGTGAATTGGTCGGTTTATTGTCTATTTATTATGATTTAAGTGATTTAAAAATTTATTTGAACGGAATTATTTTTTGCAATTGAGTTTACAACTAGACTTACAGACTAACTGTTAGGGTGTTGGCTCAACAATAGGGGCCCAATGGTTGTACTTCGTTTAATGTAGTATTTATTATTATTTGCGGGTTTATTTTTTTTTTGTGTCCTACAATGGCTTGTCGGGTTGTTCAAGTCCGTGTCCATGGTGGTCCTTTTGGGATTTGGTGGTGATGTGTTAGCCGAATTAGCCTCGATGGTGATTGCTATCGCTGCTCTGGTAGAATCCATGCAGCTCGTTGTTCGACGTCGTTGGAAAGTTTTGCTCGTTTAGCCGATTTAACGCGTTGAGGTAGCGTTGTCCGGGGATTGTGTTTCTCAGGTTCCTGATTTCCTCGTTAGGATGGTTGTTGATGTTTAGTAGTTGCTTTCTGAACAGTGTCACCATGTACTGTTTGGTCGTAAAGCCTATTGTTGCTGTGATGCCTTTGACGGTCCCTGTCGAAGGTGAGTCTGGTACATATTCGCATATTTTTCTATCGAAAATAGCGAGCTTCGTCATGCTGGTTTTAGAGATGGTGTGCCATATGGGAAAGTCGTACGTTAAGATCGGCCGTATAAGCTGCTTGTATAACAGCAGTTTCGTCCTCTGGCTTATTCCATTTTGCTTGCGCATCAAGGGATAGATGCGATGGAAAGCCTGGGTTGGCCTTCTTAAGGAGGCCAGTCAGTTTCGCATGACTGTTGAACTTCAACCTTTACGTGAAGTTAACGCCAAGATACTTAACCTTTTCGTTTGTTGATATTTCTGTACCGTTAGAGAGCACTACCTTTATGCTTCGACATTTGGTTGCTGATCTGCATCCACCTCTGGATGGTCTCCTTAAGCACATAAGTACCGATTTGACAACATTGATACGAATACCCCATTTGGTATAGTAGTAAAATTTGTTCGCTGTTTGGATTTCGAACCTTTGCGCGGCTATCTGTGGTGACGTCGAGTTGGCATAAGTGAGAGAGTAATCTGCGACTAGACAGCATTTTATTGTGTCAGCTTTGATGCTTGTGCAACTCCCACCTGACTTGCTGCCTTCAACAGAGACGTAAAATCTTCTGGAATGCAGAAAGCTATAACGTATTCTGATGAGGTTGGAGAGGAATCTCATCTAGTTCAGATTGTAGATGACCGTATCGAAGGCCTTTTCTACGTCCAGGAAGCAGACGGTGAACACGTCACTGTTCAGGGCCGCTACAACGTCGTGGTGGAACTTCATTAGATAATATAGAGTTGAATGTTTTTCCCGAAATCCGTACTGAATATCTGGACCCTGAATACCGGGTTCTCCAGGATCTTGCTTATACTGCTCAAGAGCGATATTGGCCTGTATCCTGAAACACTGGCAGAGTTTACCTTTTTTGGTATAGCGAACATTTTTGCTATTTTCCACTTGCTAGGAAAGTAGTAATTGTTCATGATGATTGTGAGAAGTATCATCACCGTTTGTGGCAATCGCTTCAGGACGAAATTCGAAATATTGTCAGCTCCGGCTGCTTTCCTCGTTGGGCTACGTTGAATAATTCCAGCAATTTCTTCGACCGTTGTGAGGTCATCGTTTCCTGTCGGGTCGTCCGCTGGGTTGATTTCGCTGAAGATTATATCTGGGGAGGATGAAGTCTCGAGTGCATTGACGTAGCTGTTGACTTCTGTGACAAATTTCGGGTCATCGGGCGGTTATGGTTGAAAGTTGCCTTCGAAAAAGGATGAAAATGCTTCTGCTTTCTCCGCCGGCGTGTTTGAGTCTCCTTCTGCTTCTGCTTGTTGTCAGTGTTTGTGGCAGCTTCTTCCTCTTACCGATGATTTGGTGGGTTAGTCGGAATATGTCGGGTTCTGGCTGTAGCTTGCGGAGCCTGTTCTCCAGCTGTATATTGTTGTGTGTTTTGTTTGTACCGCGTTCCGGACCATGATGTTTGTGCAGTTCAACTCACTGAGAACAGCTTGCTAGTCTTTGCCTCGTGTGTTCAGCTCAAGGTGGCGTATTCGCTGCAGTCTTTTCCTCAGCCTCTGCCTGTGGTGATAAAGGTTTTGGATATGTTCGGGTAAGAGCCTATACCTATCTCTGCTTGTCCTGGGCCTTTTTTGCTGGTCGAAGGCGTTGTTGATTGAGTTCTCGAGTCCTTTAACCGCTGTGTCAATCTCCGCATTGGTGAGGTTCCTTGTTACCTACCAGCCATTGCAGGACATACAAAATAAACAATAAACCGGCAATAATAAAAAACATTAAATTAAACAAATTACATCAGTTGGGCCCCTATTGTTGAGC
Organism: Eristalis tenax; assembly: GCA_905231855.2. NCBI lineage: Eukaryota > Metazoa > Arthropoda > Insecta > Diptera > Syrphidae > Eristalis > Eristalis tenax. The sequence goes on along the minus strand of HG993128.1, from coordinate 454,261 downwards.
CAACACCCTAACCTTTAGTTTGTATGTCTAGTTGTAAACTCAATTGTAAGAATAATTCAATTCAAATAAATTTTTAAATCGCTAGAAACAATACTGGAAGTGTGCTTAAAAGTGTTAATGGCTTCAGTCTGAGAGGCAGCAAAGAGTTTCTAAGTAAAGTAATAGTGATTTTTAAGGTATAATAAAATATAAGAAGTAAATCAGTGTTTGCAAAATAAATTCGTGTACATCGTGAATAGTGAACTTGTGTGTTTCATATCCAATGATCGACCCCGTATTGAGGACAATTTAAAAAAATTTACGTAACCTCATTTCTACTAATCGTAACAATAGTGAAAAAACTCGTAGTCTACTCTTAGGAGAGAATTATACGTGTATCATGGACATGAATCATAATTTATTATCCACGACATATTACAAGAAAGGCTCCACAATAATGCAATATTTGTTGGATTTGTTGGGGAAAAGTAGGAATGAAATGGTTCTTGGAACTGCTGCTATAAATTGTACGTTCCTACTACTGGTTTGTGAATATAATTATGTATGTTCTTTATATTAAAGGGTGACCATGAGAGACTTAACTACGTACTCTTAAAAAATGTTTACATTAGTGGATGGACAACAATTCTTATGCGGTTTCTTAAAGAAAACCTTTATACAGAAACGGGTCTTCTACGTCTTCATTTCGATGTACATCTGGCACTATATTCATTACTCCATATACCATTTTGTCTTTAAACTCGGACTGGTTAAAGTTTGCTTATACATTGAAGGATATTATACCCAGAGGAAATTTAGAAACAAATGCCAAACGAATAAATAACTAGAAACCAATATGTAAGTTATAATTTCATGTTGTATCCTTCCGAACAACTCCTGGAAGAGGCCCAAAAGGCTCGGAATAAGGAAAAAGTTTAACGATATGTGTATAAGAAAAAGTTCAAGATGTTTTTCTTTGCAAGCGTATATACGCTGAAATTTCAATTTGCATGTAAAATACACTAAAAAAAGCGGATGCAAAGGTATCGGCTTAAGTTATCCAAGATATTTATCAGCGCTTGTGAAATAAGCGCGGATGAAAACAATGCTTCCTACCTTTATTGCACTCCAACAAATGCTTTTGATGTAGGACATATTAAGATTAATAACATATTAAAATTAGATATTCTGTTAGTAATTTATTATGTCGCCGTGCTGTTGCCAATTTATGAATTTTCATAATTCACAGCTCCACATCTTTGGAGTCACTGACAATGCTCAAAGAGTATTCCTGTCTAGAAAAAGTTTATCAAACTTCGCCGGAGTCTGTGGGTTCCATCCACTCGTGAAACAAGAATAGCAGGCACAACACGGGATAGTGCTGTAGAAGCTAGAGCCAAGTTTGTCTCGGAATATCGCCCCACCCATATTATTATTTTTCTTACATCGAATAAGCAGTGGGTACCTGGGCAATTTGGGAATGATGTTCACTTAATGAAGGAATATACTGATCCTATTCATGATATACTTAGATGTACCAAACTGAAGAGTATTCACACCAATTAATATACATTTTTGAATTCTGAAATTAATAAATAGCCTTTTTGGGAAAAAAAATCTGTATACACTTAAGTTTCTGCATGTTCATAGGCATATATTAAATATAGTTACAATATAAATATAAATAAAGTTACATATCCACATTTGTGTGTACATAAACCCAACTCAAACTTCCTTCTTTAATTAAAAAAAATTAATGTCTTGTACGAATCAGCTACTGTGTCTGCTGCCGTCTGAGGTAAATGAATTCACCACAAGAGGCGGTGGCTTTTCATCGAGCACAAATGCTTCCACAAGATAATCCAGTCGATCATCAATGCTGACGAGTTAATGACAGTAATTCATGTCAAGAAAGATGAAAAGCCAGAGACGACAACAAAGCCCAAACGCCATATACATTTTGTAAGCTGCAGCAACCATGTATGCAAGTCATGTGGTTCAAAGACGTCCGTCGGTATATTTTGTTTCAACTCTCAGTCGGTTCCAAGGTTCATAGTTCGACTTTCTAGCCGCTTCTGAATTATGGTTTAATGTTAGTAAGATTCTAATTTCTGTTCCATGCTTCCTTTTGATTATTTAAAGAGCACACCACTGGGATCTTCTTTTTTCAACTTTTCTTTAGTCTAGAAACTTGACTCCTTAAACCTGTCGTTCTGGACCAGTCGAATGTACTTGCATGTGCATCGTGGGAGCGAAATTAGCGAAATCTGATATTCTTGCACAATGCATCCCATAGAAATAGAGACACAATCGAGATGTCACCGTACGATAGTGTAGTCTTCATCAACCGGTAGCTAGGCAAATAATTTGTTCTTTTATTTCATTTTTTTTGTATAAGAGAATACGATTTTACATGCTTTGCTCCTTTTATAGTGCAATCGCTTGCTGTTTGGCGAACACTAAAACGAATTGAATCGAGCGCAGCATGTCTACCAGGAACCCAGTGACCCAGATCAAAGTCGGACTCAGCAGGATCTCTTGTGGCCATTTCGACACATTTTCGCAGACACACATATAGTTTATGTCCCTTAGAAACCCATTTATCAGGACATTCGAGATACATAATGATATTTAAGACATACGAAAAAAGACAAATGCGGCAGCAGGTTATTTTAGGGTGAGTTACAAGGCGGTCACGCTCAAAGGCGCTCTGCTTTGAACAAAAAAGAAATTTAAAAAAATACAAGATAGAAAGAGGACATTACAGTTGTAATACAAGTGGCGGTTTTGTTTATAAGAATTATTAGGAATTTCAGTGCATGTGCACTGTGATGATCACCAAGATGAACAGATCAACTTTGATGATTTGTGCATGCTGGTGTGTCGACACTTCTACCCATATTTGGTTGATAAGCACTTGGTAGGGTGCATCAATAGATCAGCAGCGTAACACGTGAAGTATGACTGAAAGTGGATACCATATAAACGATACAGAGATATGCCAGAATTTTTTTGCTGCAGGATAAAATATAATTAAGTTGTGGTAGATTTTGGTATGTTCGTAGATTCAGATTTCGGCAAGTGGAACATAACTCCCTTTTTTATACAAAATTTTCGGAAAAATTGTCCTACTTTAACTTAAATTCTTGGAAACAAAAGGTACCTACTCCGTTTGTTCTTCTATCTCCTGTCGATATACATACATATGTCTGTCCTTTCTAATGTCACGCTTTAATAGTCTAAACATTTACAAAACGAATACCCACATTCAAAATAGACAATGTTTATTATTTTGGTAAGTGAAATTCCCGAGCACAACCCTTTCATCTGCAAGCCTTCAACTCAATCTGCTAATCCTTAAACACAAGTTTGCTAAACTGCCCGTAGATATGTATGTATGTTTAGAAAGGTGGAGAAGCCTTCTTCTAAATTTGTAAAAATCCAATCAACAGTACGCACCTAAGCTCATTATGTTCGCTCAAGGATTAAACCACAGGTCATTATGAGTAGTGGACTCACACTGTTCTCCTTGCCTACAAAATCGAAGGGATCGCGACAATATGCAAAATACCCTGCTGTGACTTTTCTGTCAGGCTACTTTTTGGTTGTTAAAATGCAAAGTACAATAGCTCACATAACAGCCTATGCTGACGGTTAGTGCAATAAATAATATGCAGTGCAGGTCATTTACATTTCGCGGGTTTTTATTGCTAGAAAAGGATTACGGAGCATACCGTAATTGGATATATTCTGATAATCCGTATTTTACAGCAAAACATTTCGAAATATCAATAAATAATCATCTCAAGTTGCCTTTGGGTTTCTTTTTAATTTCTGGTTGACCGAGAAAGTCTAAATATTCTTCCTTGGCAAGCCTCAAATTTAATTAAGGTTCACTGGTATTTCTCTATAGTAGAAAGTAAATAAGGTAGTCAACTACAATAAAATTCATGAACTTTTTTTTTTTATTGCAACGGTTCATTATTCAATTGCTTTTAAACATATTTTATCAATTGTCTTTCTACTACTGTTTTTTAAGACTGTAAGAAGTAAACATAATATGAAATTCGAAATCCTGTAGATTGATCATCTTCACGTTTTGTATGTTAAATGTTATTTAACATAATCTATTTTATGAAAGTTTACATTATTATAGTCGCAAAGTTTTTGGCAGTATAATTTGTACACTGTTATGTTGTTATGATAAATACAGAATTCGAATACGAACATTGCAAAGTGTTCCAAATATATAAAATATATAGTATTTAAGATACATGAGTACCTACATATATCAGATTTTGTGAATCTATGTTGTATTCGTTTAGTTTGATTTGATAGAATTTCAACAATATATCTGCATTTTCGCAATGCTTTTCAAGTACCTAGGTATCTACAACTAGAACTACTAGGTCACTTGCTTAACCTAAAGGTCTGGATAATATGATGATAAAGTGATACACTTACATATGTATACATATGTATGCATGTATATGTTGTATCCAATGTTAACATTTCAAAAGTGAGTACTTGCAATGTATTAAAAAAGAAGAAATCAATTGGCTTGTAGGTAAATTTGCGCAGAAATTAAGCCAGATTTGTGTATCTATGTATATACCTCAAATCACCAAGGAATATTACACGTTTCGTAAATTGAATCCACCCAATCCGAAAAATCGGAGTTCTTTCATCCGCCCTAGATCGGTATTTATTGATTTGATTAAAACGATATATGAATTCTCCTTACATTGTATGATATACAATTGCGCGCGCTTTCGATTTCATCACACCACTCATACCCCATAGAGAAATTATTCGTAACAACTCGTGCCAGAAGTAGGTACATATACACAGTTTTTCATACCAGAACCGCCCTTCCGCTGCGGGGAAACATGAACAAAAATCAAGGCAAATGAGAACTGTTTTTGTATGAATGCTCCTTTCAAAGGAAACCGCATTCCACACAAATGTAGTGGAAAACGAAAAAAAGGAATGAGTATAAACATATCATGACTCTGGTAATATTCCACGTTAGTAAAGTTTGATTTTTCAAAATTTTAACTAAAATTTCAATTAAAGATGTTCCTAAACACACCCGCTAAAATGACAATTGGTGACCAAACAACGCAATCCAACAATGAAGAGGAAACCAATATACAGTTGCACTCGCGTGATAAGTGCGCGCACACACATTCAATTACTCGCTTGTCCCAAAGGATGAGGATTGGGGAGAGTATGAACAGAGTTCACCCAAATAAGTTCCTTTCTCTTCCGATTGCTCTCTGCGTTTGCTCTCTCGCTCGCTTGTCAACCGGGTGTTGAGTCACGCCCATTTAAATACAGTTATTTCATTGGACCGCATGCCACATATTCTTGTGCGCCCCTAATGAATGTTATTTGCCCACTTCGCTCCCGGCAAACGAAACACAGATTCAAATTTCGATAAATCTTGCTCTCACTCAGCTTCAACATCCAAAATGGACCGAGACTAAGAGCGAGAGAGCTCAACACACAACCCGAATGGTGCCTTATTGTGGCTTTTCACTGCATACATACATATTTGGATTTTTTAGTTCAGTATTTTGTTTGTTTTGGACAAATACTCCTACCAGGCATGGCATGGCATTCCGATATCCCAATCCCAATGCCTGACTGGTACTGGTCTAGTAAAAATACCAAAACAGAGAGAAACGATGAGAGAACGCGAATGTGTCTGTCCCTGTCTTTCCAGTATTTAACGGGTGTATGCGTAAAGAGGAAGACGATATTAATCGTCCTCCTCCTTTTCTTTCCCCTACTTATTTTATGAGCCTTACCTAATGTTCTTCAAATTCACTCTCTTCCGCACAACTTATGTGCACTGCGTAGAGATCTAAGAGGCTCAGTCGAAAAAGATAATTACGGGTGATAGTTTGTGAGAGCAGCAACTCAGAGCCGTAGACAAGACTAGTAATTATATTTTGAGTTTCTTAACTGAGAGAGAGTAGACGGCCACGACTGGCGAGCGACCCACCGACCGACGTGTGTCTTCTGCACCATTATCATCATCGTCTTCGTTGTCTTCATTCATTTATCTTGTTATTCTTGTTTCGTATTTCTTGTGTGTTTGTTCTTTATCTCTGTGGCTATGTTTCAGCGGTGAAGTACGATTTCCTATCTCCTACTGCCAGTGCACTACCTACATTCATTCTCCGGCAAGATCCGACGCGAACGAGAACAATTATTGCATTTCGTGCTCTTCCTCTTTGAACTGTAATTATCGGGAGTTAAACGTTTTCCCGCATTGTGCAAGCAGAAAAATAACAACAAAAATAAATAATGCACTACTTCATCCATGTAAAATACTAAATTACATGCTGCATGTGCAAATAAAAGTGCGAATAACATATAAAATTTATATTTGTTTGTGTGGTGCTCCTGTATGCTATCCTGTGACTAATGTGATTGTGTAAAAATACTTTTTATAACACATACTGAGAAGAATAACTTCAGTGATAAACTATCTACGACTAATATTTAAATTAGTGTTTTGATACACGTTTTCTTTAAAGCAATAACATAAAAAAAACATTAATATGATTGATCAAGTTGGTAATTACATTAACCCCCACACAAATAAATTCCCCAACCGGATTGAAAGGACTACCACTATGCAAGAGAATGATGTAAGTTTTTTCTACTACTTTCAATTATAAGTGACTATTTAAGTGTTTAATTTATTTTTAATATATTAAAGAGTTTAATTCAAAATAAATTCAAAAATAAACTGATATACGGTAGAATTCGCTTATAGGACCTCGGTTGCAACGACGAAGTTAACAGCCAACGTTTGGTCTCTTATTCAATCATGAATATCGTCTTTTTCATTCGTCTCCCATGAGTGGTCATTATAACCGAATTTTACTGTTTATCTAGTTTGCTAAAGATTTCTATAACCAAAGCTATAAATAAAATGCATGCACATGTATTCGCTCAATGACCGTGCGTTGATAATGTCAAATTTAAACCTTAAGTAATAGACTAATAGCGCAATCGGAATAATATTTATCATTATATTTTCAGTTAAAAACTCAAATTCCGACTGGGAACACCTCCACAGAAATGTATACAAACCCGGGTGGCATAGATACAACGGGCATTTTACCAGTACCAAAAGGTTTTAAAATCCACGGGACTACCACCAAAATTCAGACTCTTCTGCAGACGCAGTATCCTCCTCAGACTTCATCAACTGGATCGGTTTCACCGAATTCAAGTTTGTCGGCCAGCGTTTCGCCCGGTGTTTTCCCATCACCGACATCATTTTCATCCAGTCCTCCAACGCAAAACGTCGATTTAAGTAGTAGCTACTCTTGGAATGCATATACAAGGTACATTTTACAAAATATTGCTTTTTGCTTAAATACCTAGTAACATGCATATTTGAAACACTCATTTATTTAAACTTTAAAGCTAATTAGTAACATTTTTTTTTTTATAATTTCTATTTCTTTGTAGGACTCAATTTCCATATACCCAATATGCTGCTCCAGATTATTATGGAAACATGGGTATGTCAGCAGGTGCTACATGGTTTCCGCATCAAGCTTGGCCATCAAATTCATACGGTTTTGCTAATGCATTTGATGATATTGCGTTTCAAACTCAATTACAACGAAGAAGTGTACGCTGCACTTGTCCCAATTGCACAAATGAAATGTCTGGTCTACCGCCAATTGTTGGACCTGATGAGCGCGGTCGAAAACAACATATTTGCCATATCCCCGGATGTGAACGGCTTTATGGCAAGGCGAGTCATTTAAAGACCCATTTGCGCTGGCATACTGGGGAACGTCCATTTTTGTGTCTAACATGTGGCAAACGGTTTTCACGTTCTGATGAATTACAACGACACGGACGTACTCACACCAACTATCGTCCTTACAACTGTCCAATTTGTTCAAAAAAATTCTCCCGTAGCGATCACCTAAGTAAACATAAGAAAACACACTTTAAGGATAAAAAAAGTAAAAAGGCAATTGCTGCTGAAGAAAAGGAGTCAACGAAAACACAAAACGAATCCTCGTCTCCAGTTAACACTCAAAAGGCAACGTTATCGAATTCAGCAATTTTAGACGCACCAACTCTAAAAACCGAACCTACTTCAACTGCCGCCTCACCTGCTGAAGTTCCATCTGGCTACAATCCGTACCACAGCTTCTATCAAAGTTCAACACTATTCCCACAGCACCAGCAAGCAGGAGAGCTAAATTTACAAAATCAACAAACAGCTCCTTCGAATTACTACCCAACTGTTAACATGGGTGATACAACATCAGCGCCTTCCTATGCTTCCCTCTCACACATACAGTATGATACCCTACAAAGTATGAGTCAACCCGCTGCGAGTTATCCAATAAAAAACGATGCGTATCCATCTTATACTGACTTCATCAGTAACGGTATGATGACTGCATCTTCAACGGGCGCCACAAACTATTCCGTCTCTATCCATCATCCATGGAACACACATACTTATCAAAACTAAGTTTTTCTAAAAACCTGGTCGTGCCATATGTTGAACTAAGTCTTCTATAATAAGAACATGCTCAAGTAAAAGCGCTAAATGGTTATCATACCTGAGCATTGTAAGTAAGTTAAGTAAATAGGTTATGTATTATATTAAAATTGTAATTTTTTCTATAATAATGAAAGATAGTAGTTTGTTAGTGTATATTTTATTAAAACGTTAATACATTTATAAATTCAACATTTATTGTTTTTTTTTTCTGGCTATATCATTTTCCTAAATGTAAACTACCCTAAAGAAACAGATATGCGTGCAGGCGAAGATGTGCATATTTGATGGCGTTAGATAATTCGGATAAATATGGAGCGGGTTGTGTTATCTTTCTAAGAGTTCTCGTGTTGTACAATCAGCCGAGTGTTATCTTTGTACAATCATACAAGCTATGCTCGATATCCGAGCAAGCCCCTGCGTGACATAAAATGTCTTATAATATTTTTAAGCGCGAGAGCATAAAGTGATTGTATGTTAGGTTGCAGTTATTAAGGATTTTCAGTACGTTGTCAAGTGACATCCTAGCTCGATTGATTCAACTATCAAACCTACCATATATTTTTATGCCATAATTATCGGGAATCTAAATGGAATTAAGCTTACAGAGATAGTGTAACTTATCGTTACGCAATTTTGAAATATTTTGATGGTCCCAATTATTTGTTAAATGGTCATAACAGTGCAATATTGCCAATTGCTGCGTACACATACCATTCGCCACACTTCAACACCTCATGCTTATAGTTACCTTGCTCTTTCACAAATACATGTCATACATGAAATTCTCAAGGAATTGTTAGATTAATAAAGTGGAATTGAAATTAATTCTAAGATGCATGTGCTGCTTGTTTTGCATTAAAAAAATATGTAAATACTTAAATACAATCTTAATTAATTCAGAACCTTTTTTAAAATTATGTTATATGTAATCCAAGAATTCGCAGATTTATTTGTGAGTCCAATTTAAAAGAAATCACAATTACTTTCGACTGCGAACCACTTACTAGGCTGTCAGCAATTATCTTGGAAAAAGGAACTATTGGCAATGTACACTCTTCAAAGTCCTTCGGGGTAGGTCGATTGCTAAATAGCAGCAGCCAACAGACAGACATCACGCTTTTGCCTGAATTGCAGGTCGCAGAGTACAGTGTTAGCTTCTGATTTTCTTAGAGTCAATCCTGAATCGGGTTAAACACCCTTCAGTGTTTAAGAAAAAAAAAATCGAAATAGCTACAAAAAACATCGCAACATCAACCAGGCAATCATATATCCATGATCTACAAACAAAACCTATTTCAGTAGATCGCTATTGCTTAAGGCTAAAGGCATTGATTTACGACTTAGCTCAAAACTCGGCCAACGTATCAGAATCATTTCCTCCATTTTCTTATGATGTCAATACAATAGGTCAGTGGCAGTGGCAGACTTATTAGGCGTCTTACGTTTTGCGTAGAATATACCCCTCAAAGCGATGTGTTAGAATTCATTCACTGCTCTCCTATGAGTATCACACATGACTACATATTCCTTGAAGCTAGCTTACCAGACCATATTTCACTTTGCTGTCTGTTTGAGTATAATTTTCACATGCGGTCGCTTGACAACCTGGAATCAAGATAAAGGGCTGTGATTAAATCGCCGCGTCGTGTTCGTCCATGTAGACATGTTGGCCACGTTATATTGGTCCCATGGTATTCATTTCAATGATGATAACTTCTGAAGACGCAGGACATTTTTGCTTAGTCTGGTCAGCGTTGCATTAAAGGGATATCTCACCGCCACATACATCCTCGAGCACTTCTAAGTCAGAACTTGACGATGTTTCTCTCGCTTAGTGTTGTTGATGCCGTTTTCTTTTATTTAATATAAAAAATGAACAAAGAGAAAATGTGTGTAAGTTACGTGAATACAAACTATAATTATCGAAAAATGAAAAATTCACAGCCTTAGGGGTAATGGGAACTGATTTATCGTATCCGAATCATGGAGTGGACTATCGCCCTCTCTCCCGGTTAAGTTCTTAGAGTTCAGTGATTTATATTTCGTGCATTGTACATACATGCATATCCATTTATACATATTATATATATATATATATATATATTTGTATATTCAGGCCATATTATATATATATAAAAAATATATATATATATAAATATTGAGTTGCCTTCATTTGTGGTCTAATAGTGCTTCTAAAAAGATTCATTTTGATGATTTGACGAATATATAAGTCTACTCTAAATATCATTTAATAATAATTCATCATAATTGTTTCATTTCTCGGGTGATTGATTTTCATGCTCAACTTGAGAAATGACATCTATGATTTCCCCATATACATATATACATTATTATACATGTATTTGTTCATACCTATGTGCATATACAGTGGCGACCGTCATTACAGTTTTTCAATAATAAATTTTGTTCATCAATAAATGTTTTCCATACTACAGATTTGATTGAAATTTTCAGCTTCCATCGTACTGAAACCTGTTGACTTGACTTGTTTATAATATTCTGCTGTCCAGTTGGTATATCTTTCTGCAAACATTTTGTTATTAAATTGTATTTACAGACAACATGAAATTCTTCTAAAATACCTCTCGCGTAATGTACGCAGATGCTTTTGGTGCCTTGATATGATTTTTTTGCCAAAACGATCTCTATGAGGCGGAGATCAACAACGTCTTAATTTGTTGGTTCATTTCTTGTACCTAATGATGGCATACCGAATTTGACTAAAGACCATTTGAGACAGCAAAACGATATTTAACTTTGTATTTTTAAAACTTAAATTTTAAAAGTTTTTTTATAAAATAAATTAAATAAAAATGTTTCAAAAACAGTGTACCAAAAACAGAATGGCAAAATTTAGCACAAAGTATGACACCCAAAACGAAAATAAAAATTTGAATGTGGAAAACTGAAATGATGTATCTATCCACTTTATCTTCTACCTTCTCACCACTATTTATGCATATATTAATTCAAAATCGCTTTATAGGTGACGTGAATTCGAAGAAATTAACTGATTTTCACTCTCGTGTTAAAATGGTGTGGTCAGTCAACTGAAAAAATGTACAACTGCGCAATGCACATTTGTGTGAAATAAAGACGAAACAAATGCAGTTAACTTGATGAGGGAAGTCAAGGTAACACTAGACCATAATGCCTACAAATGTTTTAAAAGAAAAATACATATATAAATTATATAAAAATATAATTTTAATCAGAAAATTTTGATGAGGGAAGTCAAGGTAACACTAGACCATAATGCCTACAAATGTTTTAAAAGAAAAATACATATATAAATTATATAAAAATATAATTTTAATCCGAAAATTTTGAGTATCAGAAATATAATATTAATAATTATTTGTGTACGAGCCAGAGAATGATTAAGCATAACTTCGATATTTACTTAAATTAAAATTACTCCTAAAGTAACGACGCTTATTAATCCTCGGTGTTATAATAAACCAAAACGTTTCTATTATCAACATAAGAATTACTTTTAAAATGTCTGTGTTTTTTCAACGAACGTTTGAAGAGATTATATCGTTATAGAACACACAAAACTCTCACACCATATTCGTAGAAGGGGCGAGACGCAATCCTTCGTCTAGACCACATTTTAGAGGCTAATTTATTTTTTCGTACGCGTTGGTGTTTCTCTGGTCCTGATTCTCTTTCTGTTTGCCAACTTCATCAAAGCAAAAGGTGAAGAAGAAGTATCTTTTGCTTTTCTTCTAGTTAATGTTTCTTTAGTTTTTAGGAACGTGATGTTCGAATGCATACTTCATACATACCTACCGACAGACATAACATACCCATACATAAATGCATGTGTAAATATACGCATATACGTGTGTATATATTTTCCGTTTCTTTGAAAGCCCGAAATGGAAGGATTTGAGTATTCAATCGTCAACACGTCTGTTAAGCTAAAATTTTTGCCCGATTTTTATGTACTAATTATATGTTGCAAATTCATTCGACCATGCACATCCAATATTATTATACATAATTCACAGTATGAACAGTTGGGAAGTCATCGCGCACATATTTCACTTGTTCCTGCAGATGGGATCATCAATTTAAAGAACTTCACAATCCTATTAGACGCACCACACCAACCAACGCCGTTGGAGTGCAATCTGTGAACTTGGTAATTACAGCTACTCGCATTCCCTTCTAAAAGACAGCAGATTAATTTACTTATTCGGTTTATTCGATGCGTTTCCTAATTGATTTTGGCTGAATGGAACAATGAATCGAATTTAATTGCTCCCAACTAGAAGACGATGGCGCCATCATCGGCATCATTAAACAACCTACTCCCACGAACTCACATTTGGGTATCGTCTTCGACAGTGTTCACAATACTCTGTTGGACGTTTGCTTGCAGTTAGCGCACCCTATATGGAAGCTACCATTGTTTTGTCTACGGATTGAATTCGGTCCGCTTTGATGTGAATTTCTTCCACTGGCATCTCCGGTTGCCCTGCTTGGTCTTAAAAATAAAAAAAATTACGAGCGACCCATCAAAGAGCAGACAGTGTAATTATGATGATCTACTCGGTTCGGCCTCCTCATCGAGTTCTCACACAGGGTCATTTGTTGCGTTTCCTTTTTGAGAACGGGATCTCTCTCTTGTATTTTTAGTGTTAGCGAACATACATTGCCGCATCCTCGCCACTGCAGTCAACCTTTGAGGTTAGGAAACAATCATCAAACATCAAACAGGTGTCAAAAGGCTTTTCATTCACTAGATAATGATTGCGCAAAGGTAAAACGAAGGAAAACATATGTAAGAGGTCTGCATACTTCTATCCAGAGCAACACAGTTACATACCTGCTCTACACACTCTTACTGCTTGATGTTGAAACATTTCAGGACTCTAGTCGTTTGTAGACTCATTACTGGTTGTGTACGCACATGTACTGAATGACTTCCAGACATGAGCAATTAATTTGACTTAAACTGTGACAAAATTTTAATATAGGATTTTTTTTTTGTTTTGAAAATGAAGCAAACAAATTATAGCACTAAAAATGTTATCTCTTTAAAGTACTATACTATAATGTCGAAAAAGTATTCCTTGATTTAATTAGAAAGAGTGCGTGCATTTTATGGGCAGCCCATTCTATTCTCTTGTCCTCTGGCAAAAGTCAAAACAGTATCAATAATCATTAGTCACCCATTTCAAACACATTCTCTATCTTCCAGCAATGACTGAAAATGTATACACACATATATGAGAACAGCCCTATTTTAAAATTTCCTTCCGACGAACGCAAGGAGTAACGAGCGTAAAACCTAATTTGATCTCGTTACGTGGTTCTGATTTTCCCTTTTGAATCTGGAAATTATGTTTTGAATTCAATCAACGTGTGTGTCATTAGATATAATTTACGACTCCTACAATTGTCGTCACCATCATTGTCGCCGCTGTAGAACTCATCATCGTCCTCGTCTTTGGCTTAGTCAGTTTGGTCATCATCATCATCGTCACCGCAACAACGGCACATCGTAATAAATAGAGGACATTATCCCCCCGTAGAGTTTCCACCCCAAATAGCGCTTAATCTAAGGCATATTTTAAAATTTGCCCCGTATGCATACAGACGATGCGTGCTGTCAGAGGTCACGTGCCAATTTCCCAATTTCACAAATTTAACAATCGCCTCGTCCTTTGAAATAGTAGTACATCAGCAACAAAGGTTGATCCGAAAATTACTCTGGAAAATTCAAATTCTCCCACAGTGATGTCAATAGCTTTAGTAGAAGCACATGCAGTGGTAGGGGCAGCGACAGATACAGAGACATTTTGACTCAGTTTTCAATTTGACGTATATTGTTCTTTTGCCAGCTTTATTTGCGTTCCTTTCCTCTTTGAATAACTAGATGACACAGAGGACTCATCAATTGGCTTCAAAGGAAAGGCTTGAATAAATTTTCCACTTGTACTGTCTTCACAACCCTTTTTGTGGCATTAACGTTGATATTTGAGCATTTGAGGGTATACGTACCTATTGCACTGCGGATTTTCTCCAACAAGCTTATTTGAATTTGTGCTTTTTATAGGGCGTGTCAACTGTTTGCTTTTGTAGATAACTATGTACATTCTCATAAACATTCATATATTTGCTCATTTATGTGTATGTACGAATACAAGAATTGTGAAAATATACACATTTGCATATGCCTCATACATATTAATGCAAAGTAACGTTGCAAATTTCTTTCTTAAAACACACAAATTGATCGTACGTAGCATACATATCGCATGTGCATGTCACTCCATTCGTACAAACAACAAACAGTAAAACCTATCGAGCCATATGTAAGTATGTATAATACTATAAATGCAATAAACCATTTTGGATATAAAAGCGCGTTGTAACTTCCACTTGACGTCCAACTAAATATATATTCTGCAACCGTAATATTGTAGGAAAGAAAATAAATATTTTTAGCAATCTTAGCATTCATAAATGGCTTATCCTTGACGCTTGACTTCACTTTGGAACATTAGAACATTCTTTCTCAGCCACTAACACCAAAGGAGGGCCAGTGATTTTAAGCAGAGATTTTCTCTAGGAACAATCACAAGTTTCTTCAACCAATTCAAGAATGAATGCGTGCATGTACATCATACTCGCCCAAGAAGTTTTCCGATCAGAGACATTTATGCATATCTATTTACTACTACGATTATTAGAGTTTCTAACGGCTGGCCCTTTACACTTAATTAATAACAAGCGATACTTTGTTTGAATTTAATCATCTCAACACAATGGCATTTAGAGCAATTGGTTTCTTTCGGTGAAGTCGATATGTAGTGCATCAAATTAGGACACATAGTAATGTCCATTATCTTCATTAAAAGCAAGCCCCGCCATAGAGAACTTCCTTCCACACCTTGTTAATACGAAAATAATGACTGCATTATGGTTTGAGGCGCAAAACAGCAATCATTTTTATGGACAGAAAGACAGCCACTTAGGTCGACTAAACAAGAACCATGGCCACAATGACAAATTAACAATGCGTGGATTTCTTGTTTAGAGCTCGTGTGACAATGCCACTCGTTGTAATGCGTCTCACTAGCATTTACTTACAACCCCAACCCGTAACGTGTAAATTGATTGCCGTCTGCCAGGGAAACCGACAGTGAGTGGATTTGATAATGTTTTATTTACGTGTGCTTGCAAGCGGTAGTTAACCTAGAGCTCTCCTTCGTCCACCGAACATAAAGGAAACAAAAAGTCATTCTTTGGCATTCCGTGGCACGTTTTCGGGACATCAAATATTTTTTTTGTCTCCGTCCTCATTTTCGATAGTAATGAAAATAGAACAAAAAAAAAACTATTCACTTCCCAAGGGCGACGATTTATTTGTAAATAACTGTGCTCACCTTAATTTCCTATTTGACTGACAATGTTATTGTAAACTAATTTGATTCACACCAATCGGTAAAAATTTTACCGATTTTGTCTTTATGCACCACGCATATTGAAAATTACACAGAATTATGCACACTCATATTTCAATAAATTTTCTTTTACTCAAATGTGGCAGATTTTCCGTAACCAAAATATTCCTTAAAACTCGGTTGAGTCGAAAACAAATACATATAATATAATAAAGGATACCACCATCATGTGGTCGATTGTGATGACTTAACTAGGCGGCGTGACCAGGAGGCGTGGACACATGTTTTGAATGCTATCGGCAATTGAAATTTACACCGACATATGGCTTTTTCTCTTTCCTCATAGCTAACATCAGTGTTACGATCTCGTGCCGCATATCGTTCCGAAGAAGTTATCTACTTACAGAGTCTGATTCAGACGCACATGCGGAAAGGTCCGATAATCGACAAACTCTCTGGGGGCACTGGCAAAGAAGTAGTTTAATTTAGGGAATAAGAACTAAAAATATTATGAAGTACGTATGGAATTGAATGCATTGGCATGTGTGATCACGCTAATCAAAAATTGTATATATAAGGTACTCATATATTTAGGTTTATACTGTTTAACAGGACTAAACAGCATTACAAATTTTCTTACACACATTTCGCAATCAGCCGTGACTGTGGTCCGAACGGAAAAGTAAACGAACATTTTCCAACTTATGCACCGTGAAATCAATATCGGAAAGTCCGTTAAACTTCGAAGTCAATTTAAGGAACAGAATATCTCTAGGGAATTGACTACGAATTTTCGAAGTGTGGGCGCACTTAATTGTAATAGCTAAAGGGAATACATATTATTTTAATAACGAAACGCCTTAGCTCATGAAAATATGAGTATAATTACATACATATGCCGTCAATGTGATATGATATAGGAAATCGCTTTATGAGTAATATTGAACAAATTTATGAGGTATATGGTCGTTTGAACAATATTAATCAATTCGTCAGTTAAACAGAAAAATGTAAAAGTTGACATCAATTAAATTATAACACGCCGAGGAGGATACAAAATATGCCCATATGTATGAATATGCAAATGTTAATTGATATTATGCCGCAAATACGCGAAATCGAAAAATATTATTATATCAACTTGTTTGCAACGACCGCTGGTTTGCATTACGCGCTCATACGTCAGCATTTGACTTTTGACTGACTTCTGTCTACATCTAATTGACAACCTGCTCAAAGAGCATTTGTACCATGATCACCGCACACGGCCAAAGTGGCAGACTCCTGTAGAATAATATAAGAAGAACGTGACGAAGCTCGAATTGCGCTTAAAAGCCGTAATTTACTTGAACACTTCTAAGCGCCGCAACCCTTCGGCAACCTGACATTAGTGTACTCTTCCCTGACTGTCTGACTGACTGACTGACTGTCTGCTGGTGGCTACTCTAGTGCAAGTGAGTAAAGTAGAAAAGATTGCAGGTAACTTCTTACCTTCAATTAACCTATCAAGGTTGGAAGTATTGATTGACTTCTCTCGTGAATGGTTAAACGCTGCCGCAATGCACTGGATGGTGAATGTTCTATTAAGGTAGTTTCCTCGTATTTATAAACTAGTATAAAAGACAACTGGGGATCAACGATGAAAGAGGCTGTTCGTCTCAATAAATTAAGCGCCTTGCAAGATATTTTAATATTCAATCACCAAGCAAACAAAAGACTGTGGATATCAGGATGTTGATTAGAACTGTTATATCTAAAAACACGTTGAATAACAATACAAACTACTTCCCGATATAATGTCGATGAGTTATCCAAAGTACTTAACATCCTTCCGCAATGACAAAGTTACACTGTAATAAATAACAAACATTGACCCTTAACAACTGAAAAAATCAAGCTTTGCAGATTGACATGTATTCTATGCTAAAAAAAACGGACTCGCATTATTTACCATATATAATAGGACAAACAACTCCCAATGGCTATTCAGATGAGAGCTGTTGAATTTTTATTAACTACTGTTCACATGACTGAAGGACTACCACTCGTACGATGAAAAGACATAAAAAATACAGAAAAATCAACAGCAGCCTTTGTCGGAGTATCCTTTTCGGTTTGATTGTCCTCTGGTGTGTTGGTACATGCGGAGTGGCATTTGCAATGTGTCATGCAGTTGTTCGGTGGTATATGAATTGCTTTCTTTTCCGCTGTTTGTTGTCGTTTCGAGTTATTTGAAACTTTGGAGGATATCCTTGACACATCCTGTCGATTATTATTTTCCTTTCCCCCGAAATTTGAGTTCATTTTTTTCTTGTACCATTGTATTTTGAAACTGAAACGTTGTATCATTGTACGATATGAATCTGAATCAAGTTACTCTCAATCCTAAATATTATATTTGCAGGCAATACACTGAAGTTGGTGCATCTGACGGAAGTGGGTGGCTATATAAAACATAAAACCTGCCTGATATATTTTTCAATGATATGAATATGTTTGCCTCAATACCATGTATGTATTCATTCATGAGTGTATTTTGTACATGAGATCTGTTCTACTTTTTCTTAAAATGCATTCTAAGGTCGCAAACTTACGTATAGTGCAGCGGAGTGTTTATGCACTCCATCCTCGAAAACTTTAGACTCCGGGTAGTAAAAGTAGTTCAGATTACCTCAGGGGGAGTAGTCAATCAGCTGCAACCTATGGCCGACTTACGTATCTTAGTTTTAGGGTAGTAGTAAGGTAGATAGTAGGCTGTAAATATATGTCAATATTAAAAACAACTCGTACACTAAGGTATACACCTCAGTATACAGATGTATAAAATAATTATATACATATATATTCATGTTTATATTATCATATATAAGTGTATATCTATATGTATGTAATTTTGTGTTTCGGTAACTATGTTTTTTTTTTTAGATTTTCTTAATTTCAATTTCTTCAAGCAAATTATGACATTATAATTGATTATATGCGTTGGTTAAGTCGAAAGACATGGAATAAGGTTAAGTTAGGCTTAGAGTGCCCACTGAGTGCCAGTAAGCTAGAAATAGTAAAAATGTTGTCTAACTAGTTTTTGTTTTTGTCTAGTAACTAAGCTTGTTATGAATTTTAGAAAGTAAAAATGATTGAATGAAATGCAGTGTTTATGTACTAAAGTAAAAAAAAAAAACGCTGAATCTTGTTTCAGTAAAATGTTGGTCCATCTGCTTTTAGTTAATAACTATGCGATGTAATAACTATGTGATAACAGATCCAACAGTATACATTTATACCTAGAATCATTCCTAGTCTAGTATACCTGCTGAGCATTGTCAATGATTAGAGACACCAGGAATTATGCAAATTGTACATAACGGGAATGAAACACATAAACGTATAGGAATGACTTGGCAGTGCGACCCACTACTCCTACGCCGAGGTTTCAGGTTCAATCTCCGAATTGACTGCTAATGCTCAGAGAGCATTCCTGTTTAGAAAGCATCTTATACATAGCTGTTCGGAGTCGGCATAAAACTGTTGGTCGCATCCACTCATGAGAGAACAATAGCATGCACAATACGAGTAGGTGCTGTAGAAGCATGGCCCAGGTCCACCTCGCACTGTCTCGCCACCCATATTGTAATTACTAAAATGCACGTTTGCTTAGTATTGCAATAATATAGGACGAAGCATATGGTTATTACGAGTATGAACTTTTAAAGGAATGTGGAATCGGCATGATTATGAGCATAACTGGTAATATTAAGATTGACTTATATAACTGAATTCCGGTTCATTCGTCAACATTTAGAAAACAAACTCAAATTCATTTTGAAATTATCAAGATATAGGTGTTATTGCTTGGGAAAATATATCTTTTATATATAAAATACACTCATGTATTCTGTTGCATTTATAGTATTATAATCAGTGATTTTCCTTTATATAACGAATGCAAAGAATTTTGTTTGGCAGTATGCTCATGAAGAACCGTATCAAGCGTACCACATGAACTTTGTGTAGATTGAAAGAATAAATGAACACGACTATGCCCAGATTATATAATACCAGACCAACGAGGTGTGCAGCCAACAAGAATAACCTAAACGATTTTTTTTTTTTATTTTTTTTTAATTCGTTTTTATTCCAGTAATCCGATAAGCTTACATACTAGACAAAAATGCTTAAAACTAGTTGGACGAACATTGTTACTATTTCTAACTTACT
Organism: Eristalis tenax; assembly: GCA_905231855.2. NCBI lineage: Eukaryota > Metazoa > Arthropoda > Insecta > Diptera > Syrphidae > Eristalis > Eristalis tenax. The sequence continues at coordinate 434,068 of HG993128.1, read as the reverse complement.
GGCCCTCCGCAAGCACTCTAAGCTAAACTTAAACTTATCCTATGTCTTTCGACTTAAACTAATAACCTAGACTAAAGTAAGTAATCTATGGTAGATTCAAATGTAATAATTTTCATAGTTTCAGGATTCGCAAAATGTGTTTCCAATGCTTGTTGTCGTGCCCAAAAGGTTTCTAGTAAACATCGATATCTAAGACCGTCTTAATTTGTCGTTAACAATTGATGTATTGTTGTAGTAGATTGTTGTGTCCGGCTTCTACAGCTTTAAGATGTTGATACTCCAATTTGTTATAAAGGTCATAGAGAAATGTATGTACATATATATGTATATATATATATATATATAATTTATATACATTATATACATATTTGACCATATTTACGTTTAAACCCTATTTTTTAAACTATAATTTCCGATGCCATTTCATTATATACGAATTTCAATTTGTTTGCCTCAATATGACAGAAGATCGATATAGCTCTTCTATCCTCATACAATAAAAATGCGACATTAACAAAGTTATTTCCCTTTTTGCTTTTTTTGCAATAAAAATAATCAATTTCTTTAGCAACATATGTATACAAGTTGTATATGCTTAAGTTTGTGCAAGTAGCATAATCGTTGGAACTGCCTGTAATATTCGTTTGTTCGACACACGCATGGGTAGTTGGTTACCTTTTCTTGACTGGTTTTGGCTGTATTCAATCGCGAAGTTAATTAAAAATTCCAATCACCGCACAATTAATTTTTACGGAACTTATATCAGATGTGCGGCATACAACAAAAGCTGCTGCACTGAGCTTGCGTAGGATAGGCAAAACTTGTTACTCAACTCTCATAGGTGAGTTCATGATTTGAAAATGTTCGTTTTTTATACCATTTCAGTCAGGTAAGTTTATTCACGGTTAATGAAATTATAAATACAAGTAAGAGAATGTATTTCTTGTTATTTTGCTTTCAGCCTTCACACTATCCCACTTGCACGATTGTCGAATTGTATACATATTTTCATAGTATGTATGTAAATAGCATATATTGCCTATAACTTTATATATTATGACATTCAAAGAGCCAAATGTTCAAACTGGAAAGAGAAATCTTTAAACTTAAGAATTTTTTGGTTAATACAAAATTACCATGAATATATTCTCAAAAGAAACTGAAGGAAACTGCTGATCCCTGTAATTTCGACACAATATCAGATGTAACTCCTTAACTTCTGGCAGGACTTCATCTAGCTGCTTTGTTTAATTTTTCCCATTAGGAACACTGGGACTAAAGAAAAAATTGTGCTTTTCAGTTCATTGCAACAAAGGCTTAAGAAAAACATTTTACACATTCAAAACTGAAACTGAATCTTATAAGAAATCGTGATTCAACACACGTTCTTAAATATGATTGGGCGTTAAGTTGAAAGACAGCGGATAAGATTAAATTTTGCTAAGAGTGCCGGCCAAGGGCCAGTATCTTGGAAATATGCTCGCTTAACTATTTTAAGCCTATATAGTATATACATATTAGGTGTAGTAATCCATTATTTATGCACCAAATTTAATGTAGTATTTATCGTAGTAAAACTGTTCCGGACTCAAGGATTCCATTTTGTTGGTAACGCCGTTAGCCCCTCTCGTTAAAGCTCTCATCCCTACTGACGAAAAACGGTTAGAGTCTATCTTCGGCATGCGTAGCAAAATCGTTCGACAATGACAGGTGTTAAGTGCGGACTGTAAGGTGGATCTATAACGACCTCCCAACCAAGCGTCCGAAGCTTGTCGCTATCTATATGTGTGGCCTAGCGTTGTCCTGATGGACCGCAATTTCTCTCCTATGGGCCAAATTTGGTAAGCGAAAAAGGTGTACAAGCAATTTTTGTACCTAACGAGTTTAGCAACCTACCATATTATAATGCAATGAATCGGTTTTGTTTTCAACCCCTTTTTGTCAATATAACACCAAAAGGCAAAATATATTTATGTAATATAAACCTAGAAAGTTGTTCAAAAAGAACGAAAATGTACCTTGACAAAATTCTACATGCCTCTGGGATTACATGCTTTATTTTATGGCAAGGAGATAAGATATTTGAATAAAAGTGGAGAGTTAAAGTTTGGAAAAATAAAAACAGCTATGGATCCAAAAATCGACTTTCTACAGTAAAACATGATGGTGGTAGGGTGATGATTTGGGATGCTGTTGCTGCTTCTGCCGTAGGGAATTTAGTTTTCAATGCGGGTCATTTGAACTATTTAAAAGTTCATATGAAAAAAAGTTTAATTTTGAAATCTTCCGCCAAAGGCTTAAGTCTTTGTAGGAGTTGGATTTTCCAAACAAGACATTAACCAAGCACAGATTGCGCGGATAAGCTGCTTTACTACGCACCAAGCCAATTATACATACACAAGCATTACCGCAGGTAACGAGGTTTAACTGCGTAACAACTCCACGGCCGCAATGTTTACGTAAAATAATTTAGCTATTAGTGTTTTAATATAAAAAGGGATTTAAAACAAAACTGCATCATTGCATTTGTTCAAAACGCTTCTGAACTCGTTAGTTGGCAAAAATATGGGTCGTATGTAGAGTTCCATCGCTGGCTGTATAATATAATAATATAAGGTATGTATAGGATTAATAAATGTCCAAAATAAAATTCACTAAAAATCATTCAGCTTGCTCAAATATAATTCATAAATATTGTCTATACAGTTCCGAAACAAGAAAGCATTAAACAATTTATTGCATATATTCCAAATTCTACTCAACTGCATTCATAAATCTAAAGGTTAATAACTAACAAAAAATATTACATTCCGTCAATTTATGAGTTCATATGTTAAAAATGCAATTGTTTCTTAGAGAAAATCCTGCAAAATACACTCCACTGTATCCGATCACAAAAAAACATTTCAATATTCAACCCCATTCATGGTAAACACGTGGCACGCCTTTTTGGAGTTCATTTTAATGAAATGTCTTTTTCCCCTTTTTGGTGCGATACGCATTATATGCGACCAGGTATTTTTTTTTGGGAAACCATTTGAAACCACAATTTTCGGGGATAAATGTCAATGTTTCGAAAAATAAACACACGAATAACTTTTCTCGTAAATTAAGTTTTCGTTGTCGGTGGAATTGTGGGTGGAATTAAGTAGTTATAAGGACGTATTATCATGTCTCTTTGAATTCATTTAAATTTTGCTAAACACTGGCTATAAGGTACTAGAATAGATCAAATATAATGTTATACCTAGCTGACGTACAACAATTAAAATAAAATATACATTTTGTTTTTAAACATGATATGTAAAGCTGTAGATATGAGTGTCAGTTCGGTTTCATATAGACTTAAGTCCGCACTGAAGGCAGCAGAGATGGGAGAAAATGTGATAAGACCGCGCATAGTATTTTTCGTATAGCCCACAGTTCCGCCTCAAATCGATAAATCGTTTTTAGCCAACTTGCCGTCGTCGTCGCCATCGTCCTCATCGTCGTGGCCGTTGTCTCACATACAGATATCCACCTCTCCTTGACTCGACTGCTTGTCTTGTCACTCCGCGCCCAGAATAACGCCAACCAACACAGGCTACTACTAGCAGTACAGAACATAGCAACATGAATTTACAGCGATTTTTCCAAGCCGCCCATTGTGGAGATAAATAATTGAAAAATGCAAAAGCATCTAATCGGGTCGTATGCCCAAAGCATATCGTACTTCGGACAAAGGGGGTGGCGGCGAGTGAAAATAATTCAAAAATTATGCGGATAAAATTTTTAATTTTCCGTGTCGGCTGGTTAAAAAAAAAAAAAATAAAAAAAGCACAAGTCACCTTAGAAGGGATAGGCCTGCGAGAGTGTAAAACAGGTATTCATTGCTTTTTGGAATACCCAAGGGAAGTAGACGTTTATGCGCATTAAAATATTTTCACATCTTTTTTTGCCGTCGCGTTGCTAAGTTTTGCTTATGTCCATAATACACCGACAACAGAGGGAATCGGTTATTTTTAAGTTTTGATTTTATGAAGGAAAAACATGGTTGCAATTGATATTTGTCTTGGGTGGCAAGGTAAATCTGACCGCAACTCCTTTGATCTCAATGCCGATTGGCGTTATTTAATTAACAAGAATAAATAACCAACTAAAAGTAATTTGTTTAAGGTTAGATAATTATATATCTATTACCTGAACAGGTAAATTGACCAGAAGATGTTGGAGATATTTATGATAGATTAGACCATGATTATTAAATCTGTATATAATAATAACGCATGTTATTTTATTAAAAAAAAAAACAAATTAAATAAACTTTAAATTTATAAATATTTTCCTTTCATAAGGGTTTTATGTCAACACTCAATAGCCGGGTATGCACGTACATTTTTATGGATAACGGACACATTTTCTTTCACCCACAAGTTTAAAGGCGAAAAACATTAGTGCCAACTATGTACTTGCAACCAGTGTATCTAACTACTGTCTATTAATACAAAGTATTCCCTATCTTTACTTTATTAAAAAAAAATACCTGCTCTTTTATTATAATATTAACTTGGCAAAATATAAAACATTTATTTTCCTTGTTTTTCCGACTTTGGATTTAATTATGTCCACTCATATTTTCTTTCTATAAAGTTTTCCTAGGTATTTCACATAAATATATATATAAACTAATATATGTGCATTCATAAATAACTTTTGAATGATAAATGTATGTGTCCAAATTACCCTAACATAAAAAAACATACAAAAATAAAAACAAAACAGAAGACAACCGAATTTTTAAGATTACCATTGCATCACGAAATATTGTGCGAAAGAAAAAAATGCTTAATTTAAACAAGGTTGATTCTGTGAACTTGTTCTCAATCGTCCTGCTTCGGTATAATCTCACAACTGTACACACGCAAATAAAACATGAAATGCAAGGGGTTTCTTGCTATACACAGATAGTATCAATCGGAAAATTTATGTCTTTTGATTTGTATCGACGGATAATTACACGTTTTCATCCCAACCAATTTATAATTAATGTTGGCCGAAGTCTAACCAACATTCAGAGTGGATTCTTGGCCGTATATATGGAGAAACTATTGCCGCGGATATTCTCCATCATAAACGCTCCGACTCATACGTACATTCCAATATACACTTGCGCACACATGTATGCACTAGTATACATTTTTCTTACATGTTGGGAAGCGTTTATTTGATATGTATGTTTAATTCTGCATCAAGTATGAACACACTCCAGTCCTGTTACAATTTGGAAAACGTTGCCCAATTTGAACTGAAATGTCAGGCGGTAATCCTCGTCCGGCTTAATCACTACTTTCACAATTCGCTATAACAAGTGCCCATATATGTTTATATGCCCTAGAGTCGGAAGAAGCCTAACTAATCAATAACAATAATCAAAGTGGCGGCATGACACACAAGAGTCTGCCGCTAGTAGTAGCCAGGTTAGAATTCGTATGCTCTGTTATTTCTCAGGAGTGTTCTCAAAATCCATTATGAAATTACTCAGTGTAAAATGCGTTTAGCTCATTTCGGGATTTATAGAAAATCGGAACTCAAGAGTGGAAATGATTGTTTGCTTCTCAGTTAGACTATGTATGTGGGTTAAGTCCTGGGAACTATGTTGGTTTACTCGAGAAGTAAAAGTTGTAACTTTATCTATATAATATAACTTTATGTATAATGATCGTCTAATGGGACAAGATGATTTGTAATTGTCATTTATAATACCATACATAAATATCATTTTTAATCATTTTAATTTTAGAGAGTTTCGAATTGTTAATTCAATTATTTTGCAGTGGATTCATCCACTTGTTCACATTTCTGTAAGCCTTAACATTAAAATACTAATTTTAAAACAAACATGCGGTTATGCCATATACGACAAAACACTTGGAGGTGCATAAAAAAACTTTTACTCTCCTCTTTTTCTAAGACAAAAACACACATGCATTTTTTATTTTCCTGGAAAAGGCGCCACATGTCCTCTGAAAGAAAAGTTTTAAATTATTGACTGTTCGGTCGTTTTTTCTTACAATACAAGTAGTTGGGGGAGTGAGCATGAAAAAAGAAATAATCACATCATTAAAATTTAATAAAATCTTCACCTGCATATTGTCCGATGTGCTAGTAACAAGATTCAAGTTATAGAGCTCTGAAGAACTCCCCCTTTCTGTGATGGTCGTGGGTTTTAAATCATCGGTTGTGGTTTGAGGTCGTATTTGTTAACATGGGGGTGTTGACTGCGCCGACATAGATTATGTTTTATTACTCAATGCATTTGAGCGCTCAGACAACGTGCGATTCAAACTCCACTTCTCCTAACTTTTTCGTTGGGCGACATTTATTCTTTGTTTCTATTTTTAAAGCTGAGATGTTTTACTGAACAAACTGTCACCGGAATAGGGGATTGGAAATCGTCGGCTGATCATCGCACATTGAAAATATTACATCGTACATGTATGTATGTTTGCATTCTTAGTATAGACTAACCTAAAAGTATACAATAATGAACAACAAAAAACAATTCGCAAGATTACAATAATTAATATTTTCGTAACGCTTGTAATTCATGCACACGCCCTGTTAACACTTTCTTAAATGCATTGTCCTATTAAAGACTGTTTGCATATTTTCTTTAAAGGAACATCGATAGCCAGGTCGCCTTACCCCAATCATCACACATATTGCCCAGAGGGCATGTAGCGGCGCATACGACCGGAGCATACAAAATTTGGCTTAACTAGCAGAGGTTCGACTTTCATCGAGCCATCGATCGAATCGACTTCAATCGCAGCTCTGACATAAATACACGTTGCACTTTGACTTAATTAGCTTAATAACAATTATTATCTGGTTCGCTCTGGCACTCATCAAATGTTGATGGATTGCTGACTATCAGATCGCCGGGCAAAGAAGCGCCACTTTGTGAATTTCGGATGATGTGCTTGTTATTACGGTATGAGCAATGTATGAAAGAGATATCTGTACGAAAGGCAGATACTTCAACAGCACGTTTGAATTTGATTTTTTCTCTCTATTCGTAATAATTGTGTCCATTGTTAGGAAATTGAAAGTCCAGTAGCAGTGGACTGATAATGAGGGTCGCAGACCAGAACTTTGCTCCTCTACCTTCTAAAGTGGTATACACTTCAAAGTGATTTACGATCTGGCAACGCCTTCTCCTAGCAATTTAGCCAGACATTTCGAGTTTAGCTGTAAGTATCCCTTTATTTAGTATTCTTTCTGTGCGTAGAGTTGTGGGAATGTTTTGTAGATACTAACCTCAGCTCCCCACGCCCAATTCAGTTTCATTTGTAATCATGAAAGCGCTTTCACTCGCTCTCGACGTGCTTTATTTTATGTCCTAATGTTGTGTAACCAAAATGTGCCACTCACTCTATAGCCTTCTTCATTGTAGGGATATTCGTCAGCCAATTTTTTCATTTCACCCCAAACGCCAAAGGGAAATATACATAGATGATACAACCCCTCCTGAGTAGTCGCTTTCGTAGACAAAGGAAAGTACGAGAATTGATGCCTTTTTTGAAAATTTGCAGTAAAATGTTATACTATATTTAGGTATTTGTTATAAGTATTATATACGTTTTGTTTTATTTTATATTTGGATAATGTATCTTTGTGTTATTAGCGGTATTTATTGTATAAAACAATGCATTCTCGATCCAATAAATTCAATGTGAAGTAATACAATGGCACTGAAAGGTTAGCGATTTAACGAAGAAATACGAGCTTAAAAGGCATGAGCATTGTCAATGACTCGACAGAGGTGGAGCCGTGAATTGTGAAAGTTTAAGTTCGGGGATCCAACCTGGCAACCCCGGCTAAAGAGACCTTGAAGACTTAATCACTAAGTTGACACTTATACTAAAATAAAAATACTAATATAGGTATGACTAAGAAGGACATTATACATGGAAGCAACGAATATAAATATCGCAAAATGTATGAACAAGTCGTCAGGATCTTAAATAAAGGCTGGCCGAAACTACACAACAGTACAACATCATACACAACCAAATGCAGACAAAATTAATTGAATGTATTCAAAGCCATGTCATACACACAAAAATAAAATCAACTAAACAGTTAATATTGTAAAATGATTCTGTTCGATCAATAAGAGAAACACTGAAATTATGTAATATTTACCTAGATACGAACAACATTTCCAATTTTATATTGAAAATGTGTTTTCACTTCTGTAAAGTGTAAACTCAACCACTGATTAACAATTGTTCTGCACATATTTTGTACATATTTACATGGAGCCTCTGATAAATCAAAAATTGCAGTCTGAAGAAATACATTTCACAAATAATGTATTTTTAATCCAACAGTCATATATCATTTCATCATTATCATTATGTATGTCACCCCTGTATCAATCAAGGTCTGATATTTCTATAAAATCGTTAATTTGAGGTAATTTGTTCCCAATTGACCATCCATAATAATAAACTGACAAATTATGAAATTAAACTCAAATACGTTTATACCTACTGAGGTAATAATAATCTGCTTAATGTTGCGGAATATTACTGTTGGCCATGTCTCAATAAAGATGACATAAATGGATTGAATGGAATTAACAATGAGAGAAGCATAATTATTTTGTAGTTAATTTAAAGTCAAAACTAATTGTATTGAAACAGGTTATTAAATTGAACGCTCTGGAAAACATTTATATTGTATTCTTTGTATATGTAGGTACATAGATTATTGGTGTTATTTTTATTGCACGTTTTATATTCGCACATCTAATGTTAAAAAAAAAACACAATTTGTTGTCTAAAAAAACCAATTCTTACGTTTGCAAATAAACTTGCAATACTCGCAGAAAGGATTGTTGCTGATCCTCGACTTATTAGATACACTATGGTGACGTAATACTACTAGTGGAAAAATCAGTATTTTTTTATATTTCTAACAATATATAAAACATAGATGCATCTATGAGCTTGGTAAAAGATTACCTTTAAGCCAGGAAAGGTTGACTTCGAATTTTAAAATTATCCTATCCTCTAGCAGCATGCATAGATATGCGTCAGTCCAGCTGGAAAAGAAGTACCTATGTATATGCAATACATATTTCAGCAATAAAATATACATAGAATAAACAAAGAAGTACACACTATTGTGTATTCTGTTTAACAAAATAAACTTCAAAAGAAAAAATATGTGCAAATAAAATTGCGCACAAAATCCCCAAAATGCCAAATCGGACATTCTTTCATTCATAAAAACAATTTCGAATGGCCATACTCGTCTATAAAGTAGTGCCATAAGAAATCAAATCGCTTCACTCATATCTACGCATGTACTTAAAAAATGCGTGCGGCTATGGAAAGAAATAAAACAATAAAAAAGAAACAAAACGTAAGTTACCACCCCTTTTCACAAATAAACGCAGGATACAGCGCCTTCACAAATAACCCCTGCGCAGAGCGCGCGTGCTCCTATGCACACCACAGAATACTATCCCCATTCCATTCACTCTAATAACATGGTACTGACGGTATGGAATTTTACAAGCCTCTTATTGGTCAAATACCACTGACGACAGGCCAACCTCTAAGAGTATCTAGATACAATCTCACCCGTTTGGTTAGTTTCCGTCATGGTGCACAACATGAAGGCAGCTTGTTCACAGTTCATATAACAAATAAGAATTCTGCCAGCTGACAGAGTGAGATAGCAAATAAACACATATCTACGAGTATCTTTGCGCACACTTGGGAAGCCAGGGAAACATGCATTTTCTGGTTTCCCGTTTAGTTCGTTAGTTGTCTCATTGATACAACTACGCTTGGTGGTTTGTTTCATCGTCGCTGTTTTAGTTTGCGTCGCTGTCGATAGTTGCTGTAATAAAAAATTTGCACACTGCCGGTTTTACAAATTATGACCAGATTTTATCGGTTAGATTTATTTCGACCTCTAGTGACAGATTTACATCTTTCTTGTATCGCAATACTTTGAATAGGTCTACTTATTTTGTTATAAATTATATTAAAACTTTGTAAAAATAAAACAGTACAACAGAAAATCCAATTAACACCAACATAATAGATGAATAAGCTAATTCGACAGTCCTTTGTGCGCAACGTCTGATAATTTGACGGATTACGAGGATTCCTTTTTTTGGTACCTATTTTGCAAAAAATATCATATAAAGGTTTTCCCTTTGTTGTCGAGATTGGTGTTGGATAATGGAAAGAAGCAGCCTCTCTGGAGGTCTCTAACAAATAACACAGTGTAAATTTGTGCATTTTTTTAATTGTATTTGTGTTGTCAATCATTTTTTGACTTGAAACGACATTCGGTTCACTTTTGGGATTGCATTACTCAAATGCATGTGTTCATCATCCCTGGTTAATGAATAGAAAAGTCAAGACGGAACATTGAAATTCGATTGTCCATTGTGCAAAAGTGACAAATCAATTAAACGAACAACACCAAAGGAAAATATAAAAATAAAAGAGAACGAGAGAGAGAGAGAGAGAGAGGGAGAGGAGAAAAGATCATAAAGCATGCTGACTGATATGACGCCGACGGCTGGGCAGCTCTACGGATCCCAGATCCCGGCTATGGGAATGAATATCACTAATATCACATCTCATCTACAGAAACCACAAGTTAATCCGGTAAGTGGGTTCTTCGAGAAATCATAGTGCCAATTTGTAGCTTGACTGTAAAAACTCTTAAGTAAGAAGAGAAGGGTATCGGTATTGAGTTTTGCTCTGAGGAGGTGGAAAAAATCAACAAATACGTATTAGGCGTCTCAGTTTTTAAAGACTCGATATTCTTTTGTATATAAGTGCTTTAAAAAGTGTCAGTTAGATAAAATTACGTTAATGACGTACTATGTTAGATTTGGAAGATTGTGGCTTAATCTTAACCTCAAGGATGAAAACAGTAATAGAAAATAAATTATACATGATTACATTACAAAATTCTTAGAAATGGGACGATTGAGAACTTTTGTATTATAATAGAAGTATGGATTTGATAGTTACAGTTACAACTAAGTACGTATGGTTCACTTATGGATATTTACGGTTAGAATTGTATCAAACTCTTTTATTGATGCATATTATACTCAGTTCAGTTTATTCAAAAATACTGTAATGGAAATAATTAGCCTGCTTAAGCTAATGACTAACGACTCAAAGAATATAGATTTTTACCTTTCAACTCGAGCAGTGTTCAATTGATTTGTTTGTCAAACTAAAACATTTGAATAGAGTTTGTGTCACTGTTTGAATTATGCGTGCCTTGAGTAAATCCAAGTAAACAACTTGAAATTATGTCGCCTCACTTCATCTAAAAACTTTGTTGTTCTTGGTGGTATGGATTTCAGTTTATTTCACATGAATGAGTTCACTAATTGACATATGTATATTGATTATGTGACTCTACACTTATTTAAAAGCCATGAGCATTTGCATACATATATCTAAAGCGGTTCATCAAAAAGGTATGAGCGTTATTTTCTTATTATATCCTGAACGCGCTGAATAAAAAGGATTTATAGGCAGTAAAACAAGCGCCACATGTGACCTGCTGCCGTGGTGAGACTTCCCGCTGCTAAGCCGCACCTTTGTCATAAGGGGTAACCATCACATGTCACCGCCGTCGTTTACTGATTTGTGGAGAGAACGCAGGTTGATCGGGAAAATTAGTAAATCAGGTTTTCTCTCATTCTCTTCTGACCTGCGTTGATTAAAAATTTTCTAGTTTCGGTTGGATTAGAAGAAACTGTAAATCTACAGCATCAACTACCATTTCAATTCCGTCCAAATCAAATTTTCTTTTTGGAACGGATAGTCAATTAAGGTAATATCTAGGCATAATTTCTCTAGCGACCTTAAATATGCTAATTTAAGTGGTAATTTATCAAAATGTTGTGCTATTAAAAAAGAAACAATTCTTTGTCGTTACGAGTTCAAAGAAGATCTCGAAAAGAATGAGAAAAAAATATTTGAACTTTGATCTCTACCGACTAGCTTTATGATTAATGAAGAGTAAAGGAAATAACGACTATAAGGACAACTCACACAATTAAAATACTCATAAATTTTGAACAAAACTTATCAATTTAGGTTATTTGTAACAATACTGGATGAATCTGTTTGAAATTAACTTCTGTGAGCAGCCAATCGCAAAATCAAAATGCAACCGGAACCATATCATAAATGACTATTTACTCGGAGAATCCAAAAGAGGCTTTCTGGCTGTTAAAATTCAGTAGTACATCATTTAAATTAGGTGTCAAGGGACAGATAACGGGCGATTCGCTCTTGTTGACAGTTTACGACTTCATTTTGATTATACCGATGAAATGAACATCCCTTTTCATGTATGCTTTGGGGACATAAATCAAACACTAAACGCCTTGATGTGGAGAAGTGGATCTAGTGCGTTCACTGTTTGCCAGTGGAAGATTAACGAACCGAATTCTATCTTTCCGGGACGGGCGAACTAAAAAGACATTCAGAGCTATGTAACGAATCGTTTCATTTTCATTCATGGAACATTACGCATGTTGAATATTTAAACAGTCTATAAAAATAACACTTACTTAACTTAATATACACATAAATACACGTATGAACACATAGCAAATATAGTTATTAGGTTTATGTAAAACTCATTTTAAACAATTTGCGAGTACAGTGGAGTGCGCTTATAGTGACATCGGTTGTAAGGACATTACGGTGTTAACGACGAAGTTAGAAGCTAAAGTTTGGTTTCCCATTCAATAGTGAATAACGGCAATTTCATTCCGATATAGCGATCCGCTTGTAACGGCGGGAAATTCGTCTCCCATGAATGATCGTTTTAACCAAGAGAGAGAGTTGTTTATGTTTATCAAAAATACAAAGAACTCCGAACTCAACAATCTGTACACGTACCTTGTAGTAAGGTTTTTCATGGCTTTGTTACAAAAGAGAATAATCTGCAAAAATAAATAAATGCACACACGTATTGTGTAAACCTAATCTGTGGGCGCACAGATGGTATTACAGAATTATAACAAAAGTATGTACTTGAGATAAACAAATCGCAGGAAGAATAGAAACCTCTTGATTTTAGTCCTAATCTTCTTAGGATGGTGCAAAGGTTATTCCACGAAGTTTTAGGTCCACAGTAAATTTTTTTTAAATACATACATACGAGTAAAATTTGTACATACGTAATTGAGTATGATTGAATATTATAGTGTTATTAGGAAAAATATATTTAATTTGGTGAGAAAATTTAAATATTTTAGATATGTACATGTGCATAGAAAAAAACACTAGAAGTCCTTTATCAACTTAATCTAAATATAAATTGACTTATTCGTATAATTGTGAAGTAATGAAATCCATGATAAGAATATAAAGAGACAGCCGTAACAAATAGTCAACGCGCGCCTCTACGTAGACGTTTGTCTTGATGGAATGGTAATTGCATTCGTCATCACTATGCTACACTAACTTTCATCATCACCCACGATATTTATACACCGTGAGTTCGCTCCACCTCTGTACAGAGATTCAGATATCAAATTAGACTGTAATTATCCTCATTAGGCGTGTACTGGAAATATAATATGTCTACAGATGAGTCTGTCACATTTACGAAAGATCCAGAGTAAACAGTGTTATATACCTAGATATACATTGGTGGCGACGGAGCACATTGGGAGCTTAATTTAATCACATTGGACAACAGATATTGGAGGTTCAAATGGAGTTTTATATTACTGGACATTGTTCAGCAAATTTAACACTCGACTACCGTTCATTGTTTCCTATAGCAGGCACAAATTTACTTACATTATGATAACGTTAAAGTACGAATGAAATGAACGCATTCTATATTGTTTCCCAACAAAAATAAAATCCAGGGGTCGTATATTTTTAAGAATCGCAAAATAGAGACAGCATAAAATGTTTGGTTGACAAATTTGGGATGACTCTCACTGTCTGAATAAATTTACATCAATATTCTGAATATACACTGCAATAAATACGTATGTATATATATAGCTTCCAGGGAAACTTGATTCATGCCAGTTCATGAATTCAGCATCAATCGTCAGCCTTTTTCCGTACTTCATTCAAATGCGATGAAAAATTTCATTCAGTACTGGAATTCGCTCTGTATGCAAATCCCAATCTAAAGACAGGGACACTTTTTTGTTGAATGGGAACGCGGATACAGTCTTATTTTTTGTATTGCGCTATTTAAATGGATTGTCAAACCAGCAGCATTTCTGAAATAATCTGACTTCAACAAGGAAAATGGGAGTGTTCACGATTGAATGAGAATGTGGATATTATTCTTTTTATACATTTTCGCCAGTACTCATTTGCGTTTTTTCCTCTAGGTACAATATCAAAATTAATTTTTCGTTCCTATTTATTGTTTTCGATTTTTTACGCTAACTGGAAAAATTAAAAGAAAAACTCGAACAAAATTTTTAATTATCCATAGCCATAGCAATTATTTTGATATTATTAGTTACTTAAAATTTTAAAGCATAGTATTGTAGATGATTTCAACAAATTACCAATCAAACATATCTATGAATATTGAAATGTACGCACTAGAATACATGCGCAAATATATTATTCGGGTATGTTAAATTCTTAATTCATAATTTAAATTCATAAATTAAACAAAAAACATAGAATCAATAAATCTCCCTTGGTCAGTCAAATTATCCAGTTTTGCCCCATTCCATAATTGATTGTGCAAATCTTACTCACCTTAGTGTTGAGCATATGCTGTTTGATACTCCTTCCCGTCCATGGTCCCATCTCCAATCCGCTGCCTGCAGTATATCATTTGTCGACCACAAATGAAAAGAGCAACGCATTCAAATTAGCGAATTTGAAATGAAATGAATGTTAGCATCTCCAGCTGTGCATCGGAAGCCACCATACACTCGAAGGCGTACCGAAACAGAAGAACACCGGTAGCCGATTGGAAGGTTGTACCTTCGCCTGCTTGGAGTAATAAATATGCTTCGAGAATTGATTTGTTTATTGTGGAATTTATTTTGTATTTTACTACTGTCCTGCTCTGGGATATCCACTTATGCAGCAGTTGTCGGCTTGCTGGATATGTAGCGACCAGTTGTCTTCTCTTCGTACAAATCAGTCACATGTAAAATATTTCACAGAGTGGCGCTACAAACATTTTAAATACTCCGCACTTATTTGATTTGCTACGCCTACTTACAGGAAGGGCCTCTGTTTGGTGGGTTTACCTACCTATTCACAAGCATACATAGTTCTGTCCTATTTGCACGGCAAACTGTTACACACGGTTTTGTATGTATTTTTAAGGTCACCTATGAATTGACGATGTTTCTTCTTTTGACTTCTCGAAGAGCGCATCGAATGCCATTTAACACAAATCAATTTTTACAGTCTGGTTCCTGACAAATGGCTGCACTTCATTAATCATTGGGTTAACATTAAAATGTGCCATGAAGAGGGTTACCTAGATGCGAAGTGCTGCTTGGGCCTTTGAGAGTTGAGACCCACAAGAAAGTTGCAGAAATATTACGCGAGGGTTCATAAAGATGAGACGAAAGCACCGCAGGCTTCATGGTGTTGTTTTCAAACCAAATTATCATCAATAAAACGATCTGCAAATACAGAGGCAGCCAATTTTGACTATTCACGCAACTTTTGAGTGAAATTTTATTTGATTAAGCCGCTTCTTGTTAAAAGCAACATTTTTTAACGGAATCACTCCTGAGTTCTTGCCACTATGTACAGCTATGTACAATTATGAATGCACGCTGTGCTAACCAACGCAGCATTTGTCCTTCAGCGGTATAATCACTATCCGTCGATTCAGCGGAATGTGATTATATTATTTTTTCTGCTGTATGCGTTTTAAATAAAATCCGCAAATCAATCAATTTTTCCTCTACTGACGTAAACTGCCTGGATAATCGCTCTCAACTCGTTGAAGGTGGAAAAATATTGTATAATGTGACTATCTCCACGTCCACACAAGGTAATGCTCATATGAACATGGACATTGCTGGTTGCTTGTTGAACTGTTAAGCTTTGCCGGTTGGGTTATCCGACTTGATTGCTGGCGCACTTATGTGTTGAATGCAAATGTGTTGTTTTGCTGCTAGCGCTGTTTGTTGTATTTGACCTCAACCGATTGCTCATATTTATGTTCGCACAACTGAAGGGGAACTTACAAAGATTACTGAAATTATTTTCAATAACCTTAACAGATTTAGTAACTGCACATATTAAAAATTGACTTTGCGAACACTATTTCCTTATTGTCACAAACACAATTATTTATTATCTACCACATACACTGAGTAGAAAAAAGTAAGGTCATTCTCAAGTTCAGAAGGGATTCACCTCGCAATAAGACAAGTCAGTTCAACAAGTGTAAAACTTATGTGGTGGTTAAAGGTAATAACTAACCTTTCGATTAAATAAAGTGACATGAAGAAGTATAAATTTGTTATGTTATTGAATATATTTGCAATTATATTAAACTACCTTTTGTCTGACACGTTAAAAGAAATAAATTTTATTATAGCTGTCACCTGGATCCCCAATGACAATATTTTAGAACTTGCAACTTTGTATTCATGTGCCTCATATTGAGCATTTTCGATAGCAATCGGTGAAAAAATTATGGTTTGTATGGTTTAGCAAATAAACTTTTTACTTGTAGTTATTTTGCTAAATAGGGTTTATTGCATCAGTTGAAAACAAATTTAAACCTTTTAGCATATATATTATATGTTTTTACACTAATTTTTGTCTTTGGTTGAAGGCTCAATCGCCTTTCGATTGGCTTTGTGTATGGAATCCCCTTCAGTCAACCAATTAGTGCATTTTTCGTTTCTCTTAAATGGTAGTTTCACGTTAGCTTTTTTTGAGCAGATTTATATACATATGTACATAATATATGTGTAATGTTGTGCATACTTAAAGGAATTTTCTTTACTGACGGCATACGTACAAATGTATGTGTAGTGTATTATACATATATGTATTAATATTGTATTGTGAATTAACTATGGCGTTGGTTCATCCAAACCAGTTATGTGAGTACATTTGTACTTTTTGAATTTATTTTCTCCCGTAGACGCAAAGCAACTACAAAATATAAGGGCATTTACAATAGTTTTACAGATCGTATATGAATAATTCGTAATGGACAACTCCATCATCAAGTTTCATTTATTCATTAATCACGCTCATTTCTAAGCAATGTGCCAGTAATTTTCACATTCGTCATTATTTTCCACTATTCATGGAGAAAATATTTTTCGGCAAAAATGTAGACATTTTATATATATTTTATTACGGAGTGTTGCGAGCAATTCTACATTAAGCATTGGAAGTCCAATCCCATGAAACACCTGTTTAAAACCTGAGTTGCAGAAGTGCCTATCGGATTTAATTAACGTTATGTAATGACGGGGTAAAAGTGTTAGCTTAAAACTTTATTATAAACAAGAAAGACTGAAAGTTTTATGAACATTTATTCCTAATACCTGATGTATGAACAGTGAATTGCAATGTAGATATACATATGTGTTTATAAATTCTAGTACAAGGGAGAGTTTTAATGTATTTAGTCAAAAAAGTTCAGTAAATTTTACATGTTTCTATTTAAAGAAATAATTATATTAACTGATACTTGTAGAGAACACTAAGAGTAATTTTAGAGAAGTGTAAATATACAAAAATAATTATTAACATATAGAAACTCATACGATACAAAGATAAACATGATTGAAAAAAAAAAAACTGTTATTTCTTTTCTCTGTTATCTCTATCTCTCTCTGTTATCTACCTAAATGGTTGAACAAAAATTGACTATTCGTTAAAGATTTTTTTGGTTATTTCCACAAAATGCATCATAATAATTACGGACACGAACATCGAAAAATGCAGATAAACTGCGAGAAAAGGTTGCTTTTTCATTTGAAGGCTCTCAACAAATGGGTTGAAAGCGATATTTTTATCTTTCATTCAATTGTCTATTTTAGTCACGCCATAGCTTTCCATTATTCGGTTCACCGCATATTTTTGCACGCAAGCTGAGATACATTGTTTCAAAACAATATACATATATTTAATATGGTCGGATTTTTTAACTGTAACTACTTTAAAAATTCAAAGGCTTCTGCATTAATCTTCGTCCCGTTGCAACTAAGAAAAATGCCAGTGACATAAAAGGTATAAAGAAAATAAAACCAAAATTCTCCTTATAAGAAACTACTGAATAGATCCTAATTCATGGGTTTCAACTCATTAGTATTATGTTGGTCAGGTATTTGGATCATTTTCAAGTATGTGTACAATAGAGATAGAGCCGGAAAAACTGCAAATCCTTAAAAATAATATAAATATGTGTACGTGCATGAAGGTATTTGGATTTCTGGCACCCGGCCCACTTAGTTCTCCGAAATAATTTTCTTTGTTGTACTTCTGCAAAAAATTAGTAGATTCCCTTTTGTTGAACTCCATATCAGGGGTTGGGTTTTAGCGTCACGGTAATCTTATATGAATAACTAAAAGAATGAAATGCCCTTTTTGGTGAAAATGCAAAAGTGCATAATCGGTCTGTGTTCCAAAAGAATCCTGTGGTGATAATAATAGCAGTTGGGTTTTACATCGGGATTACTGTACTTACAATATATGAAATGCTTTTCAGTTAAGCGGTTGCTATTTTTGCTATTAAATCATATTGGCATAATCACAAAAATAGCATCGACGACTGAGAATCGTAATTTTGTTTCCTGACACATACAACAATGGGGTTCTTAAAATTTGGACTCACAAATATTAATCATGCTATTTATTCCTCATTATAAAATAAAGGATATAAATAATGGAATAAAATAATGTTATTTTTTTACAAGTGGGGGGCATGTTTGCATCTAATACTTAGTTTTAGAAAACAAATATACATACATATTCTTATACTTTAGATTCTACACTAAAAACAATAGTCGTCATGGCACATAGTGCTACTATGTGTGTTTTCATCGGCATCGTTTAACGTTACCAAAACATTTCTATGTTTATCGCGGCACCCCTCCACAAATTCAAAGTATGAATACATATGTTGAGAAAATATATCTCAAATATACACGACAACCACAGTAAAAGTTAGTAAAATGAGGAAGCATTCAAGAATGTATTCAGATTCTTAGTTGTTATACATATTATGTATAAAAATCAAAAAATTAAAAGCCAAAATAGAATAAAAGAATCGTACACTCCTTTTTTTTTTTAGCACCAAGCCACTTATGGTCGTATGAATGTGAGCATGACCGTACCGTATATTCTGTGTATTATCCATCTAGAGATTTATTCTGGCGGTAGCATTAAGCATATACTCGCCCAAGAACAGAATCGTGAAGGCTCTGTGATTTTGTTAACACCTTTAGTTGGTTAGCCAGATCTAGGGGAATTCAACTTTGACGGCTAATCGCATTTTCATACCGAAAACATAAATTTACATTTTCTGATATTGTATAAATCATCCAAAAAGAAAATATACTTGAAACCAAAATTCAATTATGATCCATCTACACACAAACTAGTTTTACAACTTTCGACTTAAAAGAGTGGTTTCTAATATCATGTTATATGACCCGAGTAACAAGTGACCTAAATTCCTTGCAATTACATTGAATAACTTGCAACCTTAGTAGCAGCAAGTTATGAGCAAGCAATAAACAACAACTTGGCATAGCTAAATTAAAATAATGACCAACGATACCCCAAGATACTCGTATTCACTTCAGCAAGCAGACGAAATTACGCAACGTGAGATGCCGAAATCCAATTAATGCAATCACTTAATATGTCCTTCATACCCGCTGTATCCGACGTGGACTTGTGCAGATTCAATAGGATCATCTGCCGCTATTAAACTCCGTAATAATATTTTCACATATACGAGTAGAGTCTGGTCGTTCTATGTTCTTCTTCATCTCTGTTGTATATTCGTTTTTTTCTGTATTTTTATTTTTTTCCATTTCATATTTTGCGCGCCTGCTTTTCGGCGGTATCAGTCGGTGTTAGTTGGAGTAGCTTCGCGTAATTATCTGCTAACTTTCAGTCAGTTTAATATTTATGATGGAGGGAGCCAGTAACCAACACAACTAACACAACCAGCAACAAACAACCAAGAGCCAGTCCCATTAACGTTTTTCGAAACCTCACTCAACTAAATGAACTTTTTCGCGTTCTTAATGAGTTTTGTGTGTGAGTGTATTTTTAATTTCGGCTCGTACGTTTTTCCAAGGAAGAGAAAATTAAAAAGAACCCTCACCAGAACCCATCACGATGAACATCATTATGATATATAGACCTATCTTCGTCGTGGCTAAGGAATTAATCTGCAATATCATTGAATTTTTAAGGTCAGCAAAAACAAAATCTGCTTTGGCAAGTTCCCACGCCCGTTTGATCGGCTCTCAACAGCTTGTCGATGCTACACTATAAACTTAGGAGTTAAATTTATGCGGCTACTTTAACTTCAAATGCGCTCCTTAGATATTTAAAGTTTTGAACTCTCTGTGCTTTACTATAGAACACACCCTTTTATTGCTGCAACTACATACTTCGAGTAGGGTGTATTTTCTATTTACGATTTACCCCAACGTTGCTGCAATTACGACGGGGGTACATTGCTGTTGAAAATACTATCACCAGTACACCATGCGGCGGCTCAAAAGTGGGTGCTTAATTAAAACTGACGAGAAGTTAATAACTGGGAGCGGAGCGCTAATTGAAGAAACTCCCTTTGAGTATACGCTGCCAGTGGTCGTGGTGATGGTGATGATGGTGACGTTGGCGTTGGAATAGTACGATTCTCCATTTCTTCATTGAAAGCACTCCCCTCCTTTGGGACGAGCAGCCAACAACGATCGAATGAAAAATCGTTTATGCAGATTGTATGCCACGAAAAATGATTGAGGCGCAGCTATGGGTAAGTCAACTTATCTCCTGTCCAATGAATGGAGTCATTTTCCGAGGACTACAAGTGTTGAAGACCTGTAGTTTTTGGTGGTTAAATTTTAATGCCTTTACAAGCAATTAAAATACTCTTCAGATGTGAGAGAGTACATAGCATTTTCACATGTTAAGGCCTTTCCGAACCCTGTTTGGATACCGACGGGATTCCGAGTTGATGACTGTAACTGAATAAAATGCAACTACTATTCGCTTCGCTAAGCAGCGAGTAGTTATTGCAAACATTCAAATAGGTGTTTATACATACAAGTGAACAGTATGTATAAACGAGACTGTGCAGTGGTCACAGTTTGGAAGGGTGCATTTTTTGTTGGCTTTCCTTAAATGAAATAAGTAATATAACAAACCGCAACCCACAACGATTGTTCGTGTGATAATGCCCTAGCACACAAGTTGTGCTATAATAATTATTCAACTTCTGTAACTTCTGTAAAAAAAAGTAATAGTCAAGAAAAAGTGAATAAGTCTGACCTGAATTTCCCTTTTTAGCTTTGTTTGTGAAACTTTATACATACGTTCCAAAATATAATCGTGCTTTGTTTTTTTTCTTTTATTGTTTTGTACTCTTTGAATGCTTGACCCCTAAAGGAAAATGAATTTTATTATCTGCATTTGTTCGAATCGAGTTTGTTTTGTATAAAATATATATTAAATTACTTTGGATCTTTAATTTTAGATGGATATTATAAGGCAATAAAATCTTCTTTTCGGTAAAGTGTCAGAAAATGAAATTTCATTTTTGGGGCATATAAATATTACATCTAAATAAAATAATAATACTTAAAAGAAACGTTTCATTATATATATAGAATCATTATCTAAGTCGTGATCATACTAGAGCATTAAGTAACTTTTTATTATTACAAAACAAAAGATTCCATGATACTAAAAGGCCGACGGCAATAATGTGAAATCTATGAGAACTTTGTTTGCTTTTCAATAACGAAATTCAAGTCGAACGTACGTACACGCATGTATATCGATATTGTTAGATAGCAATATCGGTAATACTGAACAATATCTAAATGAGAATAATATGGATTAATAAATCCAGCAAGCAAGTGGTTGGATGTCCGTTGTATCTTTATTCTTTGTATTTTAAAAACTACTATTCAAGCCAAAAGTTCAACAACGGATAGCGCCCCCTTCCTTCATCCGTGACTTATTGAAAAGTATTTTCTCGGTAGATAAAGTCGTCACATAACAAATAACCAATTTTCTTACTAATTCTAATGTTGCATTTTGACATAGTCTGTCTATATAAAAAATTAACAAGAATCTATTATGTATGGTTGTTCATTCATGTGTGTATACCCTTGTACACATCCTTTCTCTATTTTAAAACACAATATATCCTTTACTTTTAGTCAATGACTCTGCCAAAAAAAACACGTAATCAGTTGGTAGCATTGTGACTGACAATTGATAGTTACTGTTGGACAATCCTGTCCACACTATCTCTTCCAGTCTTTTTTTTCTAATTTTACTTCATCTGACCAATTTATACTGAAACTAAGTAACCAATGCTATGTATCCGTACATCAATGAATATGCAGATGGCCAACATTCCAACAAAAGAAAAGAAGCAGGTTGATCACCTGGATTTCAAACGCATCTCAATGGTGCACTACTCTATCTTGCACGAAATCGTGCACTAACTCAGTGAGTGGCTAAGGTTATTTAATTGGTCCAATTATTGTGCCGGTTCTACCTCTATATATGGTAGGTAGTAGACGAAAGCTGTACACCCATTTGATTTGATTAATCGATCAAGGTTACTTGCTACACATGCAGCGTAAACGAGCTCCGGCGCCAGTATATTCGCTCATTTGTCTGGCGGTGGCAATACATTGCTAACATACTCAATAGAATAAAGAAACAGCGCTCTTGTTCTTTGTGTGTGATAAATCTTAAAAACACGCTCCATCGGTGGATGATATAGATTTTTTAAGTTTACTGCTCATTAACTGACCTTCTTAGTTTTGTACCCTGCTGTGTAAATGATGACAACTTGGGTATTGTGCAGCCGCCAACGGACCACCGCTTCGTTCACGGTACATTTGATCTTTTCACCTTTTGATCCGTTTTATGTGTGAGATTTTCGGCATCAACTTTGTTGCTGCGGTCAGCATTGGCCTGAGACCAAGTAAATTAGCAAAGCGCCTGCACCCAAATATAAATCACAAAAAGACATATTCCATTACCTCGTGTGGTCAGGTGTATCATATCTAAACAACATCGCCGACACTCTTGATGAGATAAGGTTAACAACTGAAAGAGTAGCCGACGACGGTGATGGGGAAGATGGTTCGATTAGTTTTGGTTTGTAATTATGTACATTCGAACCGAATGAATTAATTACTTTTCGGATGCTTCCATGTTTCTTTTATGTCTGTATATGGAAGTAAATCAGAATCCTGGCGCTACGGGAGAGAGGAATTAGTTAAAAATTATGCGATTCAATTTGATTTTTGAGACATTCATCACATTAGTCAAATATGTACTGTTTGTTTTGTCTTCCTAGTTTATATTTATATTTAAGAGTGAACAACGCGATATGATTACATGATTACGTTAATGTCTGTTTACTTGTTGATGATTGGGAAATTCTGAAGCTCCGAAAAAATACATTTTATTAGTAACTGTAGCTCATGTGTAGTTGTGTGTATATGTACATTACATTGTAATAATTTAAAACTTGTATTTTTTTACTTTCATTCTTTTGAGCAGGAGCATCCAAGTCTACGTGGTACACCACTAGCTATGTTGGCAGCTCAATGCAATAAGCTATCGAATAAGTCACCACCACCGTTAGCTGATGCAGCCGTAGGTAAGGGATTTCACCCATGGAAAAAGAGTCCAACATCATCGTCAGGTGGTGGGAATACGCCAAATATTGGAACCGGACAACACTCCCCATGCTCTATTTCTACATCACCATCAGTGACATCAAGTATAGGAACGTCGGTCGCTAGAAGCCTTCCGTCCAGCACAATCAATACTATGGTTAATATTACAGCCAGGTAAATTTCTACAACAAATTTCCAATTTAATTGGTCCCGGTTACAAATGGGAAATTAATTTCAGCCTTTATCCTTATAGTAGACCAATAACATCATCTTGTTCTGCAGTAAACAATCCGTCATACGGCAGTGATCTATACTTCCCAAGTGCTACTACCTCACCAAGTGTAGCAGAAAATCATCATATGCATCAAGGATTACTTGGAAAGGTTGAAGGTACAACCTTTGGATCAGTTTACTCGAGGCATCCATATGATTGGCCCTTTAACGCAGTGACAGCATCACACAAAGCTGCCACTGAAGGCGTTAATTCTGGTTGGTGGGATATGCATAGTGCTGCGGGTAGTTGGTTGGACATGGGTGGGGCTGGTATGCATTCTACAATGGCAAATTATGCAACAGCTGGCTCAGACTATTCCTCGCTGACTCATTCACTTTCGAATACCGCCCATCTTCTTGGTTCTGGGCAACACCTATTACAGGATACCTATAAAAGTATGCTACCGGGGCAGGGAGTTGGTGGCTTTACTTTACCTCACTCATCCCCAGCCACAGCATCCGGACAGGCGGCAACACCGTCTACACCATCACCTCGTTCACAACGAAGATATGCAGGACGGGCCACCTGCGATTGTCCCAACTGTCAAGAAGCAGAGCGTCTTGGTCCAGCCGGTGTACACCTGCGCAAGAAAAATATCCATTCGTGCCACATTCCAGGATGTGGTAAAGTCTACGGAAAAACTAGTCACTTAAAAGCACACTTAAGATGGCACACTGGCGAAAGGCCATTCGTGTGCAACTGGCTGTTCTGTGGAAAAAGATTTACCAGGTCCGATGAGCTGCAGCGTCATCTTCGAACACATACAGGTGAGAAAAGATTTGCTTGTCCTGTCTGCAACAAACGGTTTATGCGTAGCGATCACCTCGCAAAGCATGTTAAGACACACAACGGTACAAACAATAACATAAAGAAAGGCTCATCAGAATCTTGTAGTGACTCAGAGGAGGCCAACCAATCAGAAGTAATGCACCACAGCAGTCATCCAGGAACACCTACTCACCCTTCAATGAATCCAGGCATACCTCATCACATGACCGGATCCCCAGCGATGCAACAGCATCCATCTCAACATCACCACCATGCATCAAGCCCCAACATGGACCACCATAATCAGATGGATGTCAAGCCGCCGCCTCCAATGGCTTGAGGCACACTGGGACCCTTCATATTCGCCGTGAATCAAAGCAATGGTGTAGGGTCCTTTTGAAGACGCTTCAACAAAACGCCTAATTTAGCTTGAGCACAAGAGTTCACAAAATCGTATCAGTCCCCATCCTAAGCACACAAATTACGACAATTCAGGGTATTTTTGAAAATAAACAAGACATTTGTCTAGCTATTGTAAATAATTAAAATAATTATACAAAAACAATACTTACATACATAAATGCCGTTGGATTATCAACATCATTTAGCTAAACCAAAATTTATGAAAGAATTTATATCGGGTTAAGTGTATGTTAAACATAATGCTGTAATATATCAACAAAAAAGCCAATTGTGTACACCAATTAAATTATCTCACAAATAATAACTATATCTCTCACAACTGTAGCATACTTTTCATAGTTTATTTAAAATTCACAATGCCCGTTTGTAAATATATAAAATAAATCACACACATAGCTAATAATATTTTGAAAACATTTTTTCTAGTATAGTATAGTTTCTACCATATTTATTTTAACACATTTGATCAAATATTAGTACAAGAGGCTGCTCTTAAAAGTCTTGAGTATCAATTCTAACGTTCGAATTGTATTTTAATTGACTGTTATTTAAAAAAATAACATGTTAAGGTTATGAAAAATAATTGTGAAAAACAGACACGAATAAATAAACAGAAAATTGTGTGTCCTAAAATGTTTAGAATAAATTGTATAAGTGTAATTATTGACCCTTACTGTGTAAAATGTTAAAATAAACAAATAAAGAAAAAAGTTATTACTTATTCAAATTATGCTTCCTATCTTAAATGCATGTATTAATCGAATATATGTGAACATGTACAACACGCGTACAACAAAAAAAAAAAAAAAGAATAAAACGACGTACCCATGTATTTTTTCTAAAACTTGTTGTTTTTCACGGAAATTTGATTGTATCAGCATGGGATCCTGTTCTCTCTAATGCTATCTATCTATCTGTGGACAATTTTTCCATGAATACGTCAAAAGGAATGAAACTGATAGAACAAAGTTTGTGTGGTATTACACATCAATAAATAAAATAAACCAACATATTGGGGCTAGTTTTGTCAATTTTTTTATTAAGATATTTAAGTGATTATTGCACAACACTGATTAGTCCTGATAATGCTGAATATAGTATTCAGCGAAAAGTCCCAGAAGCGCCGTGTCAAAGTGCTTTTATCATAGAACGAGAATTCGTCCTTTATCAGCATGGATAAGAACCATGTTGAGACTCGTGAGTTTTGTCACACTGCACGTTATCGCAGTCTAGAGACTTATACATTAACGTTCTGAGGGGTGTGCTGCGTTCAAAAAGTATAATTATTTAAATTAACGCTCTCGAGAATAATAAAACATAAAACTTCTACTACTAGATCCGGGTCTGCACAATGAAGGTTCAAACATTTAACAATGTTTAATCTTTACAACATAATAAGCATATGTAATTGATATGTAATTTAATCGATAAATACCAATGTATGAAACTATTAATGCGTCCAATTTTTTCGATCTTAATTTAAAATTTCAACGGAAGTGTATTTTGACAACAATGATTCGATTTATGAATTCCTGTACAAACATTTTTGCTCTCCGATTGATGACGCAAAAGGAGTCAAGCAAACCACCCTCTTTGAATTTTATCGTTCAATCTGGCTTCAATTAAATATTTATTCTCGCTAATGACAAAAAAAAGTGCAGTATTCGGTGATTTCAACCCTCAGGCATACAATTTTCATTGCTCCATTCCTCTTAGTGCTATTAGGACGGATTTTCCTGCGGTTCCATACCCACCACCCACAATCTTGTACCAACAAAGTCAAACCAGTCGAACGAACATATACACAGAAAGAACAGCTTCAGAAAAAGAGGGTGGTCTAGTGAAATATGCTTCAAATTACGATTTATATGCTGAAGTGGAAGTTATTTAAGCGGCTAAACTGTGACTGCAACTGGATTTAGATTTCATTACTGGGATTTGTTTATACGTTTTGCGAATTTATTGTGACAAGGGGTGAATCAGGGGGTGACATGGTAAGTTATGACTTTAGCTATTGAACGTAAATTGTATTCCTATTCTACTTATATATCATACATACGTATCTTTGTATGCAACATATTATATTCTTAAATGCTTCGTATTTTTGTAATATTCAGGTTATACAACAACATATCACTTCGGTTAGTCAAGCATGATTCTCAAGTTTCTGTCAATGGAACTTTTTTCCACATGTTTATGTCTGCATATAAACATAACATATTTGAATTTATTTGTTAATACCCTATCGGTATTCACCAACAAGATTTGTGGTCTTGTATCTGAGAAGTATTTTAATGAAAATTAAATTTATTACTCAGTACGCAAAACAATAGGACCGAAGAATGTTAGTGGGTGTCATCCTTACACAACCACCCGCTGTTAGATGTCGTATTTCGATGTACCCAACGGATGGGGTACAATCCGTAATGTTCTGATGTAGAGTAGAATAAACAAAAATAAGTATTTTTACTTGCGTGCTTAGGACGGTTCTGATTAATGAATTTAACATCAAAAAGTAAAGGAAGTGTACGGCACCATCAGTTTGGAGCCCGGAAAAAATGCTGTTTTCATCAGTCATTTTCGCTCAGATTTATTGTCCTGAAGTTAATTATATCCCCTCGAAAATGTTTTCGTGAAGAGTTAAACACCATTCAGCAGACACCGACTGTACATCTGTGTTTAAAGTGCGTGGCGGAGAACAGAAAAATGTCTCAGATAATTAAAATATCAACACCAGATGATAGCGACGACATAGTGTTTCGGTGACTTTGAGTCCCAAGCCGCAGCACGTTCACACATTATTTACATTAAGCATTAGATATTTGGAAATATAATTGATTTTTTGTTACTTTTAACCTATTAATTTATAGTGGTATATGTTTATGGAGACGGAGCGACCCCCACCACTGGCTGGGTTAATGGTATGGTGGTACCAAGTTGGCTGCTGTAAAACGACTTCGACTCAGCAAATCCGTTTTTAGTTTTCGCAAGAGAAATATTTACATGTCTGTCAATAATGTCAAAGTTGTGTCAGTTTCCGCGCATTTTCGTGAGTGGAGATCTGATGTCATGTTTCAGGATAAGATTAGGTTGTTGTGAAATGTTCACTTTATAAAAATTTTCAAGAAAAGCAAAAAACTGTGTTTACTGTATGTACATAAGTATATACAATTATTTTGTGATCACCGTGGCGTATTGCGTATGTACGCCGCCTCCTACGCATCTGAACCTATGTTGTTCACGGTGCCACCTCTTTCGAGTTACTGTGAATACCTGTCTAGAAAACGCTTCTCAAATTCGTCCCTTCGACGTGGGCATGCAACTGTAGGTTCCCTCCACTCACAAGTATGTGGTGGTGTATTGTATATTGTCTATACGTAATAATCATTGTATTATATTTAAATTATTGCGGTTTATTAGGCATTGCAAATACGACAGGCTGTTGATAAAACAATTACACAACAAAGTCTATTCACTTGGTCTTCTATCCCATCCATTAACAATGATTTGAATTATGAACAACTTCTTTATCAACTACTAGCCAAGAATAACAGTGTACAGTAATTTTCTATTTTGATTGAAGTGCTTATGATCAGATAGCGAAAAAAAAACTCATTTCATTTCCACTTCCTGTTTTCGCTATATAATGAGCATCTTTTCAGGGTGCGTTCTTTCAATGGCGCCGTACGATGTCAAAGTTTTGAAACCATTTGAAACTATTCACATCGTGGGATCAGCAATGCCAAACACGAAACAGGGCACTCAGGTTATGCTAGGCGAAACATGATACCACTTCAAAAAGGATAATAAGGATAATCACTTGCTATCGTATTTAACTCATCGAAAAATTGTCTGACATAGGTGCTCGTTTAAGGTACGTCGGTAGAGCAACCTGTCGTTCGTTTCCTTTGGGAGTCTTTTGGACCGATTTGATACGTGAGATGAATTGAACAGTTCACACAAGGTAATTCTGAATAAAGGGGGGTCCTCAATGCGAACAAATCTTATAGGAAGTTACCCTTTGATCCATTGTCTACGCTCAAACTGAAAGAAGGTACATTTTTTTTTCTTTCTGTCTGGCGTACATATCATGCAGCATGTGTACCTTTAGGACGTACCATAATTCGATTTTAAGTGGACTCCTGAAAAAGAAATTGTAAAATTGCATGATAACTAAGTCCTTTGTCGGAGTAATGATTTTGCATTAAGGCATAGGCGAGCGCTTACATTTCAACTGTCAAAGGCGCAAGCAACACATGCATTCCATGTGTATGTCAGTCGGAGAAATAACAAAGTATTTAAATTGATTGCATTTTGCAGGGTACAAATGATCTGAATGGGTTCAACTATTATTTCTTAGTTTTCAACATATGTAATAATGACGGCTGAATCTTTTTGTTAAAATATATTTATTTGCCATGTGGTGTATACGTCAAATAATTATTGACGTAGAGCATATGGTACATGTATTGATATACACATTTTCTTCAACAATTGTTTATGGTTTAATTGAAACAATAATTAAAGGGTTTCAGTGAATAATTAAAATGAAGACAATCGACATGAATAGGCAAAATGCACGGAAATGAAAATAAACGCTTCAAGTAATTATGTGTGCCCAAAACACATAATATATGCATATATATGTATATATTTGTTATTATTGTGTATATAGAACCGTATTCTGTTCAAATAAGTATAGCCCAGTTGTTGAACTATCTACAAATTATAGCTTCATTGTAACCCAATTAAAATAAATGCTCATGAATATGACAGTTGTAATTTCAAAAAAGTTTTTACGTGGTTGCATTCACTTGAAGGTGTAAAATGTTTGCGGAATTTATATGCTACTACTCTCATTGATCAAGATCATTTAAAATCCTCCTAACGTCACATTAGACAGTAGAATTTATTATTCATGAAGTTGGAATAAATACTAACTAGTGGTGTTAGAGACTCAGATATATTCGATTTTTTACTGAAAACATTTTCTTCAACATTTTTATAATGAAATGTATACAAGTTAACACAGCATCAACACATTTTTTTAACAGATCTCAATAGACCCCACGCGCAACAGTCAATGCAACTGAACGAAAAAGATTGGCGACAAAGCGTCTGGAGGCAGCCTAACATCTTCATCATCAACATCTTCATCATCAACATCTTCATACGTCCTGGAAGTATATAGAATTCGCGTTAAGTTAAGTAGTTCTCTTAAGTAAGATCAGTTCTTCAATAGATTTCAATAAAAGATGTTATTAAATAAGAACATTTAACTGGGGCCTAGGAGGGAACATATAAGGTTTTATTAAATTGTGCTATTTTACCAACATGAAAGTGTAGTGATCAATCCAGTCACCTAAAATAGTCCCTGCTCTTAGTATCGCCTAAACATGTGTCAATCAAGGCTCCGTCCTGCCGTTTACACACAGACATGCAAGCCGCTTCAAGTAGCAACCCTTATTAAGGAAAAGAAAAGCCCAGCAGTTCATTAACCACCGTTCATAAAAAAAAATTAAGACCTATTAACATTTACTATCCATTCCTTAAATAACCCAGCACTAATCTTGAAATAAGAAGAAAAAGATTCGTTAATATTATAACGAACGCATGGAAATGCAAAGTAGGTTATCTTGATAATAATGTACTTGAAAATAACAATCGACGAATAATAATAAATAGAGCTCCAACTAATATGTTAAATTAAGTATAATAATTTAGGAATCGTAATATTTATTAAAATAAATAAGAAACAAGAACTAATACAAAAACACCGAGCTAGAAAAATTGCCGATCTGTGAATTGCAACAGCATATCATTTATTTTTATTATTAAAATAAAATACAAAATTAAAGTAGTAACAAATAAAAACACAATACCTAAATATAAAATTGTACTTCTGCTGATGGGTTTACTGTAGTGCCTCCAATTACACGCGCCAAGATTTATTTTATTTACTTATTGAATAGCTACAATATAATTCAAATTGAATTAAAAGACCTTGGTGTAATGATATTGTCGATGGACCTACCAGGTTATTAACGAGTAGTTTCAGATATACACACAAAACTGCATATAGGATCTTATAGCAGAAAATTAACAGAATTATCTTTGGATCGGACTAAAGATACTGATATACATTGAACGCATCAGATATGCTTTAATCAAAGCATATCTTACAGAAAAGTTGGTGAATTAGCCCTAGTAGCTCCTCACTACCAGCTTCAAAGAGTTCTGCAGATAGTCCATCTTTATTCGACTTTATGGACATGGCTTTCTTCATCTTGTCTATGTTGGGGTACGGAATTCGCTTCTATCATCGTCTATTGGGACACTCTGGCTGACAACACTATTAATGTGTATTGATACTAAAAATCGCTAAATGCTCTTCACTAAGTCTGACTCGAAAAACAACAATGCATGCTACGAAGTGCTGCCTTCGCTCTCTCTCTCATATCATATTCATTTTTCGTTGTCCAAGAACGTCAACAAGAGTCGTGAGAAGCTGCAATTTTTCTACACCGTGGAGAAGAAATATTAAAATGGTTGAATGAAATATATGGAATTATAATGGAACGTTACATGTATGTTCTAGAAATGAGTCGAGTTAAGCGAAACGGCATGTGTCCTCAGTCAATAGTTACAAAAGTTTGCACTGCAACTAATTGTAATAGGCGTGTTATTATTCTCTCAAGGGGCGAGAGAACGCCAAAGTTTCAACTTTTCTTGACATTTATATTTGAGAGACCAACAATATCAGTTACCACTAAGCCTTGGCAATAAAACATATCCAACATATAACCAATATTTTTAACCACCGTGTACTTTTACTCTGTCAATAGAAACAACACTGATGGATGATGAGTTTAATTTGATTTAAAAATGCATGCCTATTCATGTGTTTAGAAGAAGTATAGGGGATATAAAAACTTTAGTTTCTTGCGGTTTATACTGTATTTATGCTGTCATAAGTACACAACTTTCAAATAGCACTTTTTTTGTTGTAATGCTAACAGTAAAATTATGCCCAGATTGCAACACAAAAGACAATACTAAGATTCAATTTGATATATATATACGCCAAAGTATATTTGATTGATACAAAATTTAGAACTGTCATCATGAATAATATAAAGGTGGAAAGACTGTTAACCCATTTGGCTTCTGTACTCCTAATTGAATCGTTTAAGTAATACATGCTGTCCAATTGGAAAGTATACACAATTCATGGGGGAAAATGGTCAACCCTTTTCGGCAGAAAGATATTGTTATGGATTCAAGGTAATTAATAAGGTATAGCGGACTTCAATATCTGACAACTAGACATGGAAGTAAGTAATATAATAATAATTAATTATTGTTCAAAATGTATAATTTTAATGAAATGCTACTTTAAAATTCTATTACACTTAAGAGAAATTTTATATTTAAGAGGGAACAAATTTTGTTCCTTTTTGGCATTTTTCAAGACAACTTATAGACAAAAATATTTAAAACTTGTTCTAGACGTATAGTAAGTAGACGAAAAGTTATCCTATTTAAACTTACTGGCCCTCGGCGGGATCTCAAAATTTCGATTTAACCTAAAACACCAATCAAGTAGTCCAAGAAGATCAATTTAGATGTACAACTTAATATTATCGGCGAGGGAGTTCCTTCCCTCCCAGCCCCTGCGTATATCCCTCCTTGATACTACCATACTGAACCGAATGAGGACTTCCGAGGTACCGAGTGGTACCTCATTTATGTCTTATACCCACCCCTTCGTGGTATATAGGATTGGGGGTAGTAAGCCCCCGAGGTCAGGTTATTGACCGTGTTCATCGCCCTGGCAGTATGACCTCGAATCGTTTTCAAAAGGAAAAGCTTACTTTTTCGTAGGTGAAATGTAGTAAGTAGATTTTTATAAGGAAGGTTCACCGTCCGTGCTAGAATAAACCACGTGTTAGGACTTTTTGGGAAATATTTTGTATTTTATTCCAAATTATTTCAATATTATTCGCCTCCAGTATTTTCGACAAATTCGTAAAAGAAGAAACAACGCGTGTTTCAGGCTTATATTGCTAAGTTCACAGTGCTAAGTTTGGCACATATTTACATAGAATCGAACTTGAAACCAAACAAATAAGAGGTAAAATATGTATATATACATCCCCCTTTATCTCTTGAGAGTCTGTAAACGGAAAAGCATTTCTTTTATTGTTTATCCCGGTGTGATAGGTTGACCTGGCCAATCACGAACATCGTAGAACAATCAAATTTAAGAAATTCTAGGACGTATGCGCTATAGACTTGAGGAGTGTATGTAAATACGAGGGGCGTTCAATATATTCTCGGTATCGAAATGAAGGAAAATGCGAATTCAATTTAAATTGTTTTTATTTTTCAATATAATCTCCCCTAACATCAATGCATCATGCAAAATACCCATTTATTGCCGACTTGAGTTCTTCATCATCCGAAAATCTCTTTCCACGAAGACATTTTTTCAAATCCGGAAACAGGAAATAATCATTAGGGGCAAGGTCTGGACTATAGCGTGGGTGTTGGATTTCTTCGAAACCACAATCTCGCGCAGCAGCCTTGGAAACTCGCGCCGTGTGAACAGGAGCGTTGTCATGAAGAAGCAACACACCCGCTGCGCGTTTACCCCGTCTTTTCTTTTAATTTTCTCCCGCAAATTATGCAAGGTGGAAGCGTAGGATGTGCCATTGATGGTTTCACTTTTTTTTTGTACTCAATGAGCAAGATTCCCTTTGAGTCCCAAAAAACTGTGGCAATGAGCTTCCCGGCAGACGGAGTGACTTTTTAATTCTTCGGGGGTCGGTTCCTTTTTTTATGCCAATGCATGGACTCTTGTTTGCTTTCAGGGTCATAGTGGTGGACCCATGTTTCGTCACCAGTAACAATTCGATCCATAACACCGTCCCCGTTCTCACTACACATCTCCAAAAGCTCTCTACAGCATGCGATTCTCACTTTTTTCTGAGGCGCTGTGAGCATTCTTGGCACCCACCTTGCACTGACCTTTGAAAGGTTAAGATGGTCATGAAGAATGGTGTGAATGGTACCAATTGAAAGCTTGGTGATCTATGCCATCATTTTCACCTTTATTCGGGCATCCTCAAGAACAAGTTTTTCGACTTATTTGATGCTTTCTCCCGTACAAGCAGTATCCGGGGCGCCGGAGCGGGGTTCGTCTTCAATGGTCTCTCTGCCTCTCTTGAACTCACTTGACTACTTTTGCACAGTTGATAATGAAGGTGCGGAACCCTGGTAAACAGCCACCATCTCTTTATGAATAGTTTTTTGACTTTTTCCTTGTTTAGTGAGAAATTTAATTACAGCGCGATGCTCAATTTTCACCATCATTGTCTAAGTTGCCATTATGATTCTGTTTAACTAGAGATTTATATGAAATTTTACATGAATGCACTAAAACAATAGTATTACTTGATAAATAAGTCAATTTATATATACAACCACAGCTTCACCCCGATACCGAATATATTGAACGCCCTCGTTCAATGGTTCCAGAAGTGACAAACCTAATTCGCTACGGTAGCACTATGAATCTTCAGGTTGCACGGGAGAACACAAATTATGAATTTATTTAAGCTAAAAGGTTTTTTATTTTTTATATGGAAATTGTAAGATAATTTATTAATGAAATCCAGAGAACATCTCGGTGACTTCCCGGTGCGTGTAAGCTTGAATGTACAATAGTTTCCACTGCAACTATTCGTGATGGGCGTGTTTTTATTCTCTCATGGGGCGAGAGAACGTCAAAGTTTCAACTTTTCTTGACATTTATATTTGAGAGGACAACAATATCAGTTACCAGTAAGCCGTGGTAGTAAAACATATCCAATATATAATCAATATTTTTAACCACGGTGTACTTTTACTCTGACAATAGAAACAAAAACTGATGGGTTTAATTTGATTTAAAAAATGCATGTCTATTCATGTGTTTAGACGATATGAAAAGTGTTTTTTTTTTTTGCGGTTTTCCAAGGAGTTTATAAAATAATAAGTTGCATGCGTGCTTCAAACGTACGGATATTATTTATGCTGTCAATAAGTACACACCTTTCAAATATCACTTTTTTTGTTGTTATGCTATACATTTGAAAGTTGTACGTATATAAAATACACCCTATTGACGAAATTTAAAAGTTAATATGCATACGTATGTACTCGTGCATATATCTCCAAAAAAAAAAGTGAGAATTCTTAGTCTGGAAAAAATAACAGTATTAATAAGCACATTCGTAATGTTGTATGTTGTAAATATTTATACTAATTCAATGATATTCCTTTTGTTATAAAACAACGAAATCCTTCTACTTGCCTCCCAAGCCCTATTGTCTAGTAGAAACGGCTGTTGATAAATTCGAGTAAAATTATGCCCAAATTGCAACACAAAAGATAATACTAAGATTCAATTTGATATCAATTTGGTATATTCGATTGATACAAAATTTAGAACTGTCATCATGAATAATATAAAGGTGGAAATACTGTTAACCCATTTGTGTTCTGAACTCATAATTGAATCGTTTAAGTAATACATGCTGTCCAATTGGAAAGTATACACATTTCATGGGGGGAAAATGGGCAACCCTTTTCGGCAGAAAGATATTGTTATGGATTCAAGGTAATTAATGAGGTATAGCGGACTTCAATATCTGATAACTAGACATGGAAGTAAGTAATCTAATAAAAATCTAATTATTGTTCAAAATGTATAATTTTAATGAAATGCTACTTTAAAATTCTATTACACTTAAGAGAATGTTTATATTTAAGAGGGAACAAATTTTGTTCCTTTTTGGCTTTTTTCAAGACAACTTGTAGACAAAAATGCT
The DNA here is from genome assembly GCA_905231855.2 of Eristalis tenax. NCBI lineage: Eukaryota > Metazoa > Arthropoda > Insecta > Diptera > Syrphidae > Eristalis > Eristalis tenax. The sequence goes on along the minus strand of HG993128.1, from coordinate 397,803 downwards.
TAAAACTAGTTCTAGACGTATAGTAAGTAGACGAAAAATTATCCTAATTAAACTTACTGGCTCTCGGCGGGATCTCAAAGCTAAATTTAATTTTAAACTATTTATTTCGATTTAACCTAAAACACCGATCAAGTAGTCTAAGAACCTTCCTACCCCTTCGTGGTATAAAGGATTAGGGTAGTAAGCCCCCGAGATCAGGTTATTGACCGAGTTCATCGCCCTGGCGGTATGATCTCGAATCATATTCACCAGGAAATTGTCCGCTCTTATTACGTGAGGAAGAGAAATTATCAGATTGTCCAAGAAAATGTTGAACAGGCACCCTGTTGGATACCAATTTATTATGGGAGATTTACCAGTAGAGGTCACGTTGCCATTGTTGATGACGAACCTTCTACTGATAAGCATGTTACACAGTAGGTACAGCCGTGGTTTGATAATGCCTAGTCGATTGTGCTGTAAAAGAGATCTTCTGTTATTGGATTTAACATCCCGGAATCAAGTTCACCGAAATGAAATAATTTTGAGCAATCAAAGTTTGTACATTCTTAATAAGCGTTTTCAGTGTCCTAATTTCCTCACTACGTCTTTCTGTAACGTTTTCAATCTGTACGAGTTGTTAAATTTTGACAGGATTCTAGTTTTTTTGTAGGCGAAATGCGTCAAGTGTTGTTTGTGCGTGTACACCTGGGTATAATACCATCTTTCGCTTAATTGTCTCACCCAATTGAATTAGATACATTAAAATCTCAGCAGTCAATCTCGACTGGGATTCAATATCCATGTCGGGCATCTAAGTCCCCGCGCAAAATGAAATAGTTCTTCTCGAGACTAGCCTTAGACTTCGAAAGAGTGAATTGAGCTCTGATATAGTCCTTCTAGGACTAAGGTTACATGAGGATTCTTCCACTGCGGAGAAAAATGTACACTATGTGTCCTGTCAACTACTGAAACCTTCGTTCACTACTATGTGTTTTATTTAATTTTTCATGAAGATCGCAACACCGCCTCCACCATTGGAATTGGGCCGGTCTCTTCTAATAATATTATAATTACTGTGATCCAATTTGCCTCTCTGAGTTATCCCGGTTCTGCTAAAGCAGCTATAATATATTATCTGTAAATAGCTCTGAGCTTCGATCATCCAACTTTTCATAGAGTTCGATTTATCTAGGGTTCCCTATAAATGAATTTACATTCAATGCAATAATCGTATAGGAACTCTCTCCGTCTATCAATAGGATTGCTGACGTGCTGGGTTCTGCAGGAACGCCAGAATTTGGTCGATGTTTTTTATTCGGGCGATATTTAGTGCTCCCTTGGCACTGAAACTTGCGGCAATACCTGCGTGCTACCACTACCTCTTCTTTCCCCATGTACAACCCATGTAAGGAAGGCAACGACACCGCGACATGAAAAGATCTAAAACCAAAAGACATACTTCATCCCTTATGAAAGATAGCATGTCTCTTGCAGTTTATTTCTTGAATTCCTCTGAAGTTAGTATATCCGTATGAAAGATTCGTTTCCTTAATCAGAGTAGTGCTGAACTGTCACATAAAATGCTCCAGATGTCTGTCTTCTCCCAACAAAGCAGGCGTGCCTTGTCTTAGCACAGGTTTATATTTCAGTCCACACTGCTTAGTAAGAAAGCTCTATAGCAATCTTACACATACTTTCTTTGTTGAGACAGACATTTCCTTGTAGGTACAGGGCATGGATTCGTTTGGATTGCCAAAAGACCTTCACCGTTAGCCCATTGGTCTAGGCGAAGTTTGTTTTCCCATTCATAAGCCTTGCAAGCTAGGACTCGATCACAGAAAATTATTTTGATCGTACCAGGTATTCCATTTCTCGTGGTCGAATATTATGAAAAATCATACAGAAAAATTAATTAGTTTTAATTGCACATATGTGTGATATGTTACTAGCGTGCTCTTCAAATACAACATTATACACAAATAATTATTGCCTTATGTGTAAGTAATATTGTAATACTATGTATTCTAACCCAATTTTTTAGATCAATCTAATTATCGTGGGAGTAATACGCATTTAGATTCCAGTCCCCTGTGCTACTTTAACTTACACATATTCTAAACATTATCTCTGAACAACTGACTTTATGTATCTTATCTGATATCAGAAGATCAGAGATCAGGACATTTATGGCAACTAATACATCCCCCAATTGAAAAAACAAAATTACTATCACTTTGTATAGAATTGTTTGTTAAGTAATTGTCACCCCAAGATTGTATTTATTTTTCTTCCTTTTCGATTCGGCGTACCCCAAAAGGACTTAATGTATTTATGTCAATCTATTATGAAACAGATTTGTTGCACACTCTTACAAGCGACGTACCAAAAGAAATGAAAATGTTTATTTCAAACCGATGTCCTATTGTTTCCTTCCTGAATGACTACTAGCAATTTTTCGATATACGTGTAGATGAAAGGGAACAAAATCATTGCGCCAAGAGGGTTCCATGCTGTACGCTGAGATTGAATAGGAACAGGAAACAATAACAATTGCACACCGTGCTTCTATTGCCTCTGATAATAGGGCTACCACTGCTGTTCTTGTTGGATACGATAAATTTATGATTCAACAGAAGCATCACATTGAATTCGCTTGGTTTTTTTGTGGTCACCTCTAAAGGGCTCTGTCAGGATCACAGCATGAGCCCTGCATTTATCATTCGGACTCGGTGTCGTTCTGTCAATCGAACCAAAGAAAAAATTACATAAAAGCCACTTTCAGAAATGACAAATTGATGCTACTAATATTCGACAATGATGTGCAGCTTCCCCAATCTGGTTGTGCAATGTCCCCTTCTCGCGCCAATCTATGCCTATATGTGTATATTCTGTGAATGTATTGTGGGAAAATCACAATCAATTGAGGTGATATTGTGGAATAAGGTCCTTTATCCTGGTGTTTATTTATTTCTTGAACTGAGAATTAATTAATAGCACGAGTTCCATTATGATCAACTACATAACTCATATAAAGGAGGTATATTTATAAAATCGCGCCCGAATTCTTTCACCTTTTGCGTGAAATTCAAACGAATTTTTCCACTTCATCGCACATGAATGATAAAGTTGTTGTTTGCAAAACTTTTTAATTGAATGCATTTGTTTTGTTCATACAATGGCTTAGCCTTCCAATTGACTAAACCTCAATGAATCCATCTAAATTAATTATTCTTTTCTTTAGATGCTAACGCTTCTTTGTTATTTAAATATAATCCACTCAGTTATAACTCTCATCATTGAGCAAAATGTGAAATACCAACTGGCACGGGTCACATACATTAAGGTCGATTTTTACAAAAGCATAGTTGTTTTTTAAGAAGTATTCCTTAACTGGTACTACTAGTGTATCATCAGCAGTCTTTTGAGCTGAGCTGGCAAACAATTGTGCATATAAAATTTATACTAATAATTTTAGGATATTTTTAATCGTATAAATAAAAGGAAATGTGGAAAAATAAAATGCGCAATAGGAATATTCAAAATAAATACATTATTTCAAATTTGAAAGATAATTTGAATTCTCATTGTACTTGAACAACAATAAATGCTCATAAATATAACACATCTGGCGGATAGCATCACTTTCCGACGTGGCGCGTTGCATTCAACCAGGTTTTAAAATAATGATGATAAATTCAAACCTGAATGAAGAGGGCGAAAAAATGAATCGGAAAAAGGTGCGTGCAACCGTATCCCTACAGGGGCGTGTCTTACCTATTTTTCTGTCATACAATACATCCTGCCCAGCCCACTAGAACTGCTACCCCATTCATTTTCTCCTGTAGTATTAATAACAAAAAAATATACATAATAAAATGATAATAAAATCAGGAAGCAATGGTTTTCTTTCTCTTCCTTCCGTTGTTTTTCAGCACCGTTGCGCCATTGAAACAGATAAAAAAATGTCTACAAAATATACTTTTTCAGGTCTTTTTCATACACTTATATAGTTTAAAATATATAAAGACATTTTAAAGTTTACCTACATATATGACGAAGTTCTTTTATCATATCTCACAGGTAGTAAATTGCATAGCAGAAGTGCAGTAGCATTTGCTCTTGTACTCTAAAAAATCTTTATAAAATAATAGATAGAAAATAAGCAAACCTTACTACATATATATTAAGTCATTAAATCCTGTCATAATTCTAAATGGTACAGGTATGCAAAAATAAAACATTGAGTTTATATGCTCAAAGAGTATTTCTGTCTAGAAAAAGCTTCACGAATTTCCCCTTTCGGTTTCGGCATAAAAAGTAGCTTCCATTACTCGCGACACGAACAACACAACGGGCTGCTGCAGAAGCAAGCCCAGTTTACCTCGTGCATATGTAATGCTTAAAGAAACACATTTGCAGACAATTGTGACGCAAAAACAAACTGCAACATATCGATGTATGTCCGACTTAACTAACACAGTGTTTAAGGACAAACAACTATAAAAAAAAAAACAAACCGCAAAAATGAAATGCACATGTGGATAGTCTAAACATATAAAACCGCAACCATTTAATTATAGCTTATCTGAAAATTCAATTAACCAGAAAAAACATTCGCATACTGTGAAAATTGGTGGTCAGACAGTTCACATGTCTTCAGATGTCCTTGAATAGCCTCGTAACCGCAATGTATAATTTATCGAGAAGAAAATTTAATGGACAATTTATTTTTGAATAGTTTAAAAGTATTTCGGAAATATGTTACCCAACCACATGGCGAAACCACAAAACGTTTAATTCAATTACTTTTGGTTACATTCCCACACATCACTTAATTTTAAATTTGTGAATGCATAAATGGATTTCCACATAGATATAAGCAGAAAACATATACCTAGTTAAGAGTATGAAAGAGCTTTTGGTCTTTCTGGCTTAGTTTAAGCAGAACATACTCTTAACACCTCAAATTAAATCATTACATTTCTTTACTCATTGAATCATCATTTCAATATCTCATCGCACGACTGTAAATTCTTCTCTTCCTAACTAATAATGAAATGATACAGCTCAATCGAAACATTGATGTTATGTACATATGTTCATATTTATAAATTCAAAATATATATACGGAAAAAACATAAGTAGAACTGTTTTGTTTTATTTTCAAATATATACGTACATATAAACAGGTAACAAGGTAGGCAGGTAACAAAAGAGACATTTGAGATCACCACAATTAAATTTAAATATATGTCGACAATTCTTATTATTACGCATTAAAGTAATTTTCTATGTCTCATGTTAGCATCAATATTATACTTATGTGAATGATGTACATAATGCAACACATTGTTATTAGCTTGATATTAACAATAGAAACAGAAATGACTTGTAGTTGTTCATCATAAGTGCTTGTATTATAAGTAATTAACTACAATTCAGTGAGCGTTTTTAGAATAAATTCAGTAATTTGTATTGCATTTAATTGGATCAATTACACCATTCCAAGAGGAAGAATATATGCCTGCAAACACAACCTGCATTCGTTAAATATATAAATGCTAATGAAGAAAATGATTTGATACATCTATAATTGCAGCTAAACATCGAGCTCCATGTATGTAAGTAGTAGTGGCAACGTTAATAGCAACAGAAAGAAAAACAAAATAAGAATAAAGTTTTAAACATTTTCCTTCTAAGAACCTACACTCCTTTAGAACAATCAACAACTTCCTTTGTGGCCACCATTTTGAAATATTATTTCGAATTTTTTGTTTGTATGCAATTATAACTTATTCCTGCTGGCGGTAGCGACCTGTGTCCACCTAAATTCAAAACACGACGAAAAAAACTAGTATTGCATATTTATTATTTGAAGTCGCCATCCCCTTTATAAGAACGTACAGCGTGGCTAACTTACCACCACCACTGCGTTTATACATAAACATGGCACAAACTATAACAATATATGATATATAACAAATGCTCTTGGCATAAATTAGCGTTTTACTGACAGGCAATCTAACAATTTACCTTTCGAACAACTACCACCACCTAAAAACCTAAACGAAACGAAATGTAGAAACGGACGCAAAAAATTTCACTGTGGCCGCTACAAAATGGCAACAGTACTCGATAGCCAACTTCTCTTCCATTGGAGGACGCCTGTCGGACACCGCCTTTCGATGCTTATTACCTGGTGGCACGCCATGCGTATTATTTTCCCAAACCATGCAAAGTGGTTTGCCGTGGAGCTGGAGAGAAATCCAACCAACAAAATCTATCCAACCAAGTTGCCGATCGACTTAGAACGGCAATGGCAACCTCTTGGCAAAGATAAAAACAAGTGCACATCATAAGTAGACGTTAGTGACGTACGTATATGTATGCTCGAACAAAATGGCAAATTTGCGATGCGATGAAACTGGTTTTACCATCGGAAGCTTGCCACTGGCTTAATTAAAAAACAGGATGGGTAAATACAGAGTACATAATGATCGGTAGCTTCAATCCAATATACATGAAGTGGTTGGAATTATTAAGCGTCGACATCCATTGGAAGGACAATTACTTTTCGTTCTCTCTCTTTCTTTCTAAGCTGTTAGGTAATTTAATAACAGTACAAATGAGATGCGAGAGATAGAAGAAAAAACGTATTCACGTCCTGCGTCGTTTATAATGAAGGACTTGCAATTATGCCTTTTCGTTGCACCACCAGGTGATGACATCAACGACTGCCGAGCCCAAGGGGTAATAGGTCTGAGTTGGGTGAAAGGCGAAAGGATCTTGTTCAGCAATGGTATTTTTGCAGCATGAGGTCGTTTTGTACTGTACCTCGTTACACGATGATTTTATAATTTGGGTGCAAAGCAATGGGTGCGCCATTTAAAAAATTCTTTCCACTACAGGGTTTACAGAACATTTGCAGGATACCTAGAGCGATAATTATTATTAGATTGTAGCTCGTGCTATGCCTGTTATTTTTATTTGGATTTCCCAAATGCGTCATATCATTGTATATCGTATACATGCACACATCAATATATATATATGTTTGCATATCATAGAAGTGTTGAATATATATAATATATATTCTGATTAATGCCTCTCCAGCCAGCCCGATCTATCGAGGATGATTAAGGTCTTACACAGAGTCAACTTAGTCTTCCGAGAGACGTCTCTATTAATCAATTGCCTCTTGAGCGAAGTTATATGGTGACGTCCTTTCTCGATGACAGAATATACTTAGTTTTTCCCTCGTTCACCGCTAAACCCAATTTGGCCGCCTCCGTTTTAATGCAAGCAAACGCTAAGTTGAGTGATTTCGTAACCGATCTTGATGGAGCACCGAGAATTCTCCATCGTCATCCTGCACAACATGACGAGTTTAGCAGGAGCATAAAAACTACACATAGCTAGATGCAGCCTTGAAATCAACGAATATGTGGTGGATGTCGATCTGCATCTCTTGGGTTTATCCATGATCTGCTGTAGTGTGAACTTTTGGTCGGCCTGAAACCGCACTGATAGGGACCTATCAGGTCATTAACGAATGGTTTTAGGCGCTCACACAAAGCGGCAGAGAAGATCTTATGAGCGACCATATCTTACGAGCTGGTCTGCAGCTGCCTTAAGAGTTGCGTTCAGGCAGTCCATCTGCAACAACAGCTTTATTCGACTTTAGTCTTGATATCGCTATCATGACTTCGTCTATGTCGGTGGACGGATTTATCTCCTGTCATCGCCCATAGTGTGGAGTGAAACGTTCTGTCTGACAGCGGCATTGGTGTCCTCCATAGCCGTTTTACAGTCTACAAAAGTGAACTTTGCAGATTCTCAGTATCGACTGCTACTTTTCTACTACTATATTCTTGTCCCGCCAGACTTCTGTCCGAACTTTATATGCATTAGAAAACTGTTTCACTCTTTGGTAAAACTTTCGGACCTATTCCTGCGGAAGACTCGATCGGCAAAAATCCAAAATCTCATATTGTCTCTCATATTTGGGTATATTAAACTTTATTGATTCGCACAAAGTGTATATTATTCATATCATAAATTCATTGAAATATCAAATTAATTTGTAGATACTATATTAAATTAATAATTTAAATAAAATTCAATTTTATTTGTTTTAAATTTCCAAACGTACATACAAATACAATGTTACTGCATAGTTAAGTGTATACATTATTGAAACGTAAAAAATATTATAGATTACATTCAAATTATTTCCATACTTACGAGCTAACATATGCATATGTACATATATATAAACCTAATAGATATATATAGACTCATATGATGTCCATTAAGGCAATCATTCAACGAAAGATCCATTTTTATTCTGTTATTGAATTCATAATAATTGAATGGTATGCAAACAACGTGAAAACAAATGTTATATTAATATTAAAATATGTTTTCTCGTTGACTTGGGATCGGATATTAAAATGCCGTGACATTAAGTGTGTTTCTTTCTTCAACCGGCACATATGAATTAGACGACCTCATCAACCATTACAACATTATTCTCTGTGCGTTCTGCGAATGTTAAGATAATGATACATCTGTTGGTACCTATTGTGAAACGTATGAGTAGTATGTTATTAACCCTTCCAATAATTACACATTTAGCAGCAGATGGAGGCCTGCCATGTCAGCCCTTCAAGTATATTTGTACTCCCTCTACTGAACTGCAATTGCAACTGAAGATCATGAAATTGTATGATCTTAAAAATAATAATATACATGTACATATACATTAACCTGAATTCAGCTAAGTATTTTCTCTATCCTTAGTTTTGAAAGAATTCGGATTTTTCGTTAAATTTTAAAATAAATTCTTATATCATGATAACCAGAATGTATGTATATACGGTTACTAAAATGAGATTTCAAAGAGTTGGCATTATAATGCAAGCATGTCTGCTTCCTCTCTTTAAACTCATAACCTCACCTAATAGTAATAATAATAATAATTTAGGTGGCAGTACAGACCGTGGAGGGCCAGGGCCTAGCTTCTCAGCAACCACTTGTGTTGTGCGTTTCAGGAATCGAAAGAACCTACAGATTTATGCCGACTCCGAACGGTATATATATACACTATATATAAATAAAGTCTATGTTTAGCCAGTAGAATGTAATCGGCATCAAAAGTAGACCTTTGTAGGTAGGAGTAATTAAATAAGTAAATATAAAACGATTTTCTGACCCTTCCCCAACATACACGCATCAATTTTTTTTCAAATACATAACTCTGTTCTATTTGTAGTAATTGATTTAGAATATTTGAAATTGTCAATTCTTCAATGTACTCATACTTTTGCAGTGTATACTGCACACTATAATCTCTATCTGAATCCTGCCAAATCTGTTTTCCCTGAATAACATCAATAGTACTTTATAAACGGAAGTTTATACAATAAGGGATATGCTGAGTGTATGAATATACGAAATCGATGGCATGCGACACGGTGATTTTTCAATCCCCAATTCATTCAATTAGAATTGTTCACCCTTCAGTAAATGTCTAATCTGAGAACCGACACTCCCACCTTGGTACGCCTACAAAAAATCACCAATTTAAAGGGATGTAAAGGACCATTTTTCCGAAGAAGAGAACGACGGTGTTATGAACGTTATTTAATGCTAATTCCTTTAAGTTCCTGCTTACAACAATTATTTTATTTTTATTTGAAACATTTTATTATTGTGCCACGCGAGCCCTTTCAATGAAACCAAATACTGGCAGCCCGTGACTGGATTTAACATCTGCACTTTAATTATACAGTGTGTCGCCTCGTTATACACACCCAACATGAGAGTTTTAGATATTTTCTTCGTCTTACTTGTATCTACATATGTACATACATGCAAGCCCGAATTAATCATGAATCTAGTCAATGCACGAAATTCGAAACAGCAATTGTGGCAAGTAAAAATCAACGGAATTATGATAACATATTAATTTACACCTGTTGGTTTTTAAATGGTGATTTTTGTTACTATCCACTAATCTTAATCATGTAAATATAATAATATGGGTTTCAGTTAAGGTGAACGTGATATTTTATGCTATATAAAAATGAATAAGGTAATTATATAATAAAATTGACACATTTGTGATTTATAATAAATAATAATAACAACTAAAATATAAATCCAGGTATTTTTCAACAGTTGACGAACGCTATTTGTATGTCAATCAATCATGATATGATAGAGATACCCAACTTCACAGCTGATTGACCCCTAGAACATCGATGAATTTGACGAATAATCATGAACATTTTGACGGTTATTCATGAATTTTTGGCAGTTATTCACGAAATATCGTAAATGCCGTTCTCTTATTGGTCAATTTGGCTTTAGAAAACTATATAAAACATGTTTCTCAAAAATGTTAAGGGGCAAGAGAGGTAGAAGTTGGGCATCTCTATCATACTCCATTTCTGGTCTATCGACGAATTTGACGGATAATCATGAACATTTTGACGGTTATCCATGAATTTTTGACAGTTATTCACGAAATAACGTAAATGCCGTTCTCAATTTGGCTTTAGAAAACAATATAAAAAATGGTTGTCAAAAATTTTAAGGGGCAAGAGAGGAAGAAGTTAGGCATCTCTATCATACTTCATTTCTGGTATTTATATTGTATTCCATTCTCTAATGAACCATTCCTTTTTTGATCGCTGACTTGTTGGCGTGGTGTCAGAAGTTCTTTAAATAAAAAGAAATGTCACAATGCCAAATAGTGATTCGGATGCAGTTAATCCACCACTACAAAACGCTGGTGGAAATCTTGCACTAAAGTGCAAAAGTTGGTTACAACAATACAAAGATACAAAGATTTGAAGTAGCTGCGCAGTTAAATAAGAAGTTTAGAGAAATCCAAGCAGCAGCTTTAATGTCGTGTATTGGAGAAGACGCACCAACATTTTCGTTCACAGCAGCCGATCAAAATGATGTCTCAGTAATAATTTAAAAATTCACCGAGTACTTTTCTCCTAACGTAAGCCTTACATTTGAAAGATACTCTTTCAACACCCTTACTCAAGCAGAAGGTTAAAGCTTTGAAGAATTTCTTACTAAAATTAAAAATCAGGTAAAAAAGCGTGCGTTCGATGATTTAGAAGATTCCTTATTACGTGACGAAATAGTGACGGGCATAAGAAATAATAACGTACGTAAAAAGATATTGGCTGAAGACGATATAAAGCTAGACCAAGCCATAAAATTATGTACAGCAATCGAGAAAGCTTCGCAACAACTGCACAAGCCTAATATCGCAAAAAGACATCAAAAAATCATCGAAAACAAAAATCACACACACCTATAAGTGTAAGCGTTTTGGTACAGAACATGAAAAACAGAAACGCACAGCAAATAAGTTCAAATGCAAAATTTGCAAGAAAAACGTCACTTCTCAGAACGATGTTCCCACAGAAAAAATGAATTATGACAAGAAACAAAAAGTGTATACTCTGCAACAAAACACACAATCAGTTTCCGAAAGCGATAGTACGAGTGACAACTCAAGTAAATTGCTTGTACTTTCAGTAAAAAATTCTGAAACAAATAAAGATGAAAAAAATAATTGGTACTAAGGAATTAAAATCAATCAAAGTACAATTAAAGTTAAACTCGACACCGCTGCACAGTGCAATGTATCACCTAAAAGTTACACTAAAAATTTAAACTTAGAAAAATTAAATAAATCAAATCAACATCTAATTATTTTTTTGGTGGAACAAAAATTAAGGTACTGGGTGAATTAATTGATGCAGTCATAACAAACAACAAATATAAAATTAAATTCATGATTTCAAATGATTTTCCTGATTGCGAACCAATTCTCGGTAAATAAGATTGTGAAAAGTGTTCATTAATCCTGCGTGTGCAAAAAATTAATCTGCATAGTGCAATATTCGAGAACTTGGTAAAGTAAAGGATTTTGTTTATGATATCGAAATCATTGAAAACCCAAAATTTGAGCACTATGCACCTAGAAAAATACCTTATTCCATCCGCGACATCCACGTAGACATTATCACCCTTTATTAATAATTGAACAGGTAACAGCAAACATAAAAGGGTTTCAACTTGACACATTATTAGATTGTACTAGTGGCTTTTGGCAGATCCAAGTATCAAAAAGGACACAAAAGTACCTCACGATTTCAATTTTTGAAATCTGAACGTCTTTGTTCAGTCGGATACCAGTCGGATTAGCAAGCGCACAAGAAGTCTATCAATGCCAATCAATCTTATGCAAATACTGCTGACAAATTGTGAAAATACAGAGGTGGCTATTGATGACGTATTAATCCATGTCCAACGGCTATTCGGCAAATACAAGTTCCTAAAAACAAAACTGAATTGCAAAGAATCCTTTGTATGGCTACATATCTTTCAAAATGTATAACAAAATTATCACTACATACCCACTTCGACATTTACTAAAAAAGGATGTTTTTTGCCACTGGTCAAAAAGCTTCTTCCGAAGCTCTCCAAAAATGGTTTTCGTCCACACCATCTTACGAGAAGTCAGCAAAATTACGCTCAAATTGAAAAGGAACCCACTGCGAAACGTTTTGCATGTGAAAAATTCCATGAGTATATCTTACAATAGAAACAGATCATAAGCCACTAGAAACTATTTTCAAAAAGCCGTTGTGTTCAGCTTCGTCTCAACTATAAAAGATAATTCCTCATGCTCTACCTTACTCACCAAATTTAGTTTACCGCAAAGGAACTGACATAAAATTGGCAGATACACTTAGCAGAAACTGCAACTACGAAGTTAATAAAACACCTGAAGATGACTTAGAAATACACGAGTTAACGATACCCAGCACAGTTGAGATTAGAGATGTCTAACGATCCAGAACAATTTCACCTTAAAGAGTTTATTTTGCAGGGTTGACCGGAAAAAATCACAGACTTACTGCAAATTATAAGAAACTACTGGAATTTCCGAGAACAATTGAACTAAAATAAATCATCATCAAAATCATCAAAAATAATCATTCGTGCAGCTCTACGGCCGGAGATACATTCACTCATTCACAGGGGTCATTTTGGAATTGAGTATATCTACGGAAAATGACTTACTATAGAAACAGATCATAAGCCACTAAATACTATTTTCCGTTGTTTTCAGGGCTCATTTTGGAATTGAAAGATGTCTACACGGTGCTAGAGAAACAGTTTTCTGGTTGGGTCTGGTGCATACCCGTCATCAAAAACTTTATCGATAAATGCAGCATATGTCAATTATGAATTATTAATTATGAAAACAATTCCAACACTCCTTTGGGATTGTTGCAATTGACATTTTCCATTTTCAAAATAACGAATATTTATTGTACTAATTGCAGAAGCTATTCCTTTTGTCTACGAGAAATTTAACCAAACATCAACTGCTGACGTCATCGAAATACTTAAAATTTGGTCGTTGCTGAACGTTATGTTCAAACAGCAAAATTAATCCTAAAAAAATGTTCTGATAATTTCTTAACGCTTCCAAACTACCGAAATATACCCAGAAACTACAATCTTCAATCGTCAAACCAACGTCTCATGAGCAGACTTACGAGAATAACATTGCCAATTTCCAAGGAGTTACTCAAGCTGATGATAATTCCGAATGCATTTGAAAGTATCTCAAAATTGCGGCATTATTATAGAGCAAATTATGACAAAAACACCACCCCACTAAAGCGTACATTGCATGAGGTAAAAAAAATACAATTCGTATTAAACCTACCAAAGCAATAATCCACACACCAAAATCAACAATAGGAAAGCCAAACACGACGATTCAAGTGGCCAAGACAACACAAACACCAACACCAGACGTGCCTATACCAACGAAGAGTACCTTTTCAACCGATCCGTATGTCACCAAAGCAAAGACAACAAGATGCGGACGTGTCATAAATTTACCAGAATGCTACAGATTTTGAAATTACAGTACATTCTCGATTTACGCAACTAATAAAAACAAGGGTAGTTGCAATCACCGAGGTTGTTGCAATAATCGCGTTTATATTTTTTTTTTAAGTTCAATTCAAGATGAAAAGCTCAACAAGGAAAACCAACACTTGCAAATATGTATATTAAATATAACCAATTCTTATTGAATAACGTATAAATAATAATGAAACAAAACAAAAGGAAATTAATTCATTGAATTAAAGATGTGTTAAACTATTTTTATTTGAAAAAAATTAGAAATTTTTGTTTGAATTTTGAGCTGACGATTCCCTAAAATCTACAACAGCTTTTTTGGGCATAAGTCGGTAGAACAATCCGGACTCGTCAGCGTTATACATTTGATGGGGAGTCAACTCGAGCTCTCTGACTTTTTCTTTAAATTTACTTAAAAATTGATCCACAAACACAGTTTTTCTCCGCAAATTACAAACAGGCGAATTCCGTGTTTCTTTTTAAAATTTGTCGCCCAACCATTGCATGGCCTTTCATTTATCTTCGCATGCACAATTTTCTGCCTTTGTTTTAGGAACCACTTGTATAGTGCTTTCTCTATATTCGGGTGTATCGCCAGGCTTTAAAGTTATCATCTTCCCGGGTCCACATTCTGTATCGGAATCAAATTTCGCCCTCTCTTCCTTTTATTCTGCTAATTGTAGATTTATGCACATTGTACTCACAGCATAATGAACGTATGGAAGCTCCTTCCCTTATCCCTTAAATTTCACTTTTGTTTTTAATTGATGATTTTAGAATTTTTTTAATGATACTGATTTCTAAAACTCAAAGCTACACTGAATTCATTAAACTAACAATCTTTCAATGCATACATTCATCGTTCTATTACTCAGAAGTAGCGGTAAAATAACTGCCGAGAGGAAATGTAAGGCAAAAGAAAACAACAAAGATTGCCAAGAAACTGAGTAAAAAAATACGCATAAAAGAAGAAAAGGTGCACTTATCGAGTAACTTTTTTTTTTAAAGTTGCGATTACCGCGTCAACAATGTTGTAAACCGAGGAGTTGCGTTAATCGAGAACGTATTGTAACTTAAACTTGACTATATATTCGTTAACTGGTTTGCTTTGAAGTTTTTTTTATATACAAACAAAATGTTCCAAAATTTCGATTGAATTGATTACGTTACTTTTTGAGAAGCAGTCACATAAGTTGGCTACCCCTGCCTATTAAGAGTTCATATGTATCTGCATTGTATTTATATTGTATTCCATTCTCGAATAAAACAGTCGGTTTTTGATCGCTGACTTGTTGACAACGTGCGTCGTAGTCCATCGTCACTTCGACTCGTTACTGTTGGTCTCATTGTTCTATTGATTCAATATTTTTTTGCGGCTTCTTTGGTGTGGAGGTCTATTGGCACAATTCCAGATAGTACGCACGCCACATCGTATGAGATTGTTCGGAAGTCGCTGCATACCCTCAAACCATTGACTCTATAAACTGCATCGATCTTTGAGCTGTATGATTTGGTGCACATTGCCCCAGTCAACATTCGGAAGCCATAGATCTAGAAATACTAGTGACTTATTTGGCGATTGATGTATTAAAGAGTGCACATTCTGCGGGTTTTGGATACTTTTTTATGTGGGATACTTGTTTTTATGTTTTTTTGTCTACACAGTCTGATTAATCTGCTCGGTGGTTCTTACAAATGATTTCCCAGATGTTTCTTATAACTTTCGTTTTTGTCTCCTACCTTGGCATCAATCATTATATCCCCATGGGTCCATACGAGTTTATACAGATATCCAATGGTTTATAAAACTCATTGCACTTCGTTGACAGCATAGCAGTTAACAACAACTAAGTTACGTGCACGGGGCTTGAATTTTACGAGCATTGATTAGTGTGAGCTTCACTATCTGCTCTACCTGAGTATACAAAAACATTGTCGGCTCCTGGGATCATTCCACCAATTGTTCGACAATAATATCTGCCGAACGTTCCTCGTAATAATATGCAACTTCTCTTTCATTCTCAATCACCCCACTTGGCTTCGATTCAGATAAAAGGTCAGTCAATGGTTTTGGTTGTTGTTTCAGAATCTTCATCCCGAATAAATCGGAAAACTTTTAATGGAAAATAATAAGATTCGGCAGCAGAAAACACAGCAAGCCGAATAAAAAATGGTATTCTGATAATACTATACATACATTACCAACAATAGCAACCATACTGCAGTATATAACCTAATTGTGGTTAATGCAGGATTGAGCAGCAACCAGAAAGAGTGATCTTAACAAACCATTACCAGCATTCCCCAGTAGATTACAAAAATTAACATCCAGGATGTTATCGAGCCTGTGAAGTGGAACTGTAGAGGAACTGTAAAAGTGCGAAACTACTAAGCAAAATATTGTGAAAAAATTGCATGTGAAAATTATCAATAATCCTATCCAACAAACAAAATTTGAATGTCAATTCGAACGAAATCGTTTAATCTTCAATGGAAAATAGATTCCAACGATGGTAAATTTATCACTTAAAAGTGCAATGAACCCACCGGGTCATCCGGCTGGGGAAGTCCACAATAGAACATTTATTTATACAGCAGCAGATGATCTGAGAAATATAAAAAAATTGAGGCTTTCAGTGCAAAAGTGGTTTGACCCACAAACCCTGAAAATTACCAAAATAAAAATTTCTGAGGCCTTCAGAGCTCTCTAGTGTTCAGCCACTTTTGTACTGATAGCCTCAATTGTAATTCGACACACATATTAGGTAACCGTTTAGGATGTTAATAACAAAAAACAGATGAGCTGATATTTTAATTGATATTTCATTCATAATTGATATATATGTTAAGTTATATACATATGTCCAGGTTATACATATGTCTATTAATATCTATGTATTTTTTCTGTTTCCAGTTTCCATAATCTTATAGAAATGAGATAAATTATCCTCAATATTAATACACCAATCAAATATAATAGTCTCTAAATTATAGTTTCGTTATCATTCACACAGTCAATTAACATAGTGTTTTCATGGTACAATAGGGTCCCAGTTCATTCTATAATTGCTATAATTTTCAAAAGTTCGCAGTACGTGATTTTTATGTTGAGACTGCAGTCTCGTCCTCGAAATTAACTGTAAATGCAAATACGTTTGGAACTAAGGATGATAGATAATTGAGACGTGTGTGTGAGAATGCAAGAAATCGTACAATTTGTAAAAACCTAATTGATGATTCTGTCTTTAACCCCTTTAATATGTATGTAGGTATATGTTTGCGATTGGTTAAAATATTTTTTTAAATAAAATTTAAAAGATTATGAATGTTTCAACCAGTGGCATGTATAGATTCATTGTCTGACAAACATGTGTTATCATCTAACACTTTCATTATTCACACTTTCACAGGCATTATCTTATAATATATTGCAATAGATAGACAACATGTAATAACAAAGTAGATACTTATAATAATAATTTCGGTATTATCTGATATATGGTATTTATTCAAATAACATTAGTTTCTATAATATTGCAATACTGTAATAAGTAGTACACATTTCTATAAACAAATATTCCTTTGGTATCTAACATATTCCCCAAAATTGATCTATTTTACAACAGGAAAGAAAATTCAAATATGGCAATACCGTCAATTGTTTGTGGAACTCATCTAACATCGATTTTGACAGTTCCGTGCATATGCGGCGATTCCCACATTTGGCATTTGGTGTCGTATATCCTTCTTATAGTATTCTGTTGTAAGTTTAGTATATTTATGGTTGTTTATTGTTTAATAATTTTAATTCAATCATACAATTTTGCTTATAAATCCGAGATTCTGAATACTTATTAATCTGTGTATGTATGTACAATACAATCTGAGAAATTAGCATATAATATATATATAAGGTTAGGGTATCATGGCAGTAAATGCAATCAGATAAACAATTGAAGAATTTCTAAATCTTGATTAATTAAGTTCACTTACTCTGTACTCACGCATCTGCTGTCATCGTAATGGGAATCGTAATCGTAATTCATCGTAAATCATCGTAATTTTCATATCTGATCCTACATAACCAAAAATTTTAACAATGTGTTGCGGAAGATATTTCCATATAAATATATGTACATACTTTAGATATATATATATATATATATATATATGTACATATGTGTACATATTAAATGTACTTAAATTTTATTTTTACTTTACAGATTTTATTCAATATCAAAATGCCACCAAAAAAGGCAGAAGAACATGAAAGGAAGCCACTGATCGGTCGTGTGGGTACAAATTTGCGTGTTGGTATAGTTGGAGTTCCAAACGTTGGGAAGTCGACCTTCTTTAACGTGCTGACAAAGAGTGCTGCACCCGCGGAGAACTTCCCTTTCTGCACCATTGATCCGAATGAAAATAAGTACCTTTAAATATTGTTTTACGTTTAACCTAGCATGCATCAAATTATTATAATTTATAAATGAATCGTGTAGTCTCTGAGAAACAGTTTATGAGAAGAGTTACCTGTTTGCTGGGTAGATTATTATAATTTGAGTTGGCTTCTACGTTGAGGGCATGATATAATGCACTGTGTTTAATCTTGCTGGAGGCAACTACTTCATTTAATAGGAGAATTATGTTTTTGAATTTAAAATAGAGGGGTGGCAACCTCTTCAGAAGAAGCAAAGATTCAGACGTATAGTGCATCGAAATTGGTCGTTTAAGTTAGTTGTCTAAATTATCGATGAATTTGTTGCTTCCTGCGATACCTTTGCGCATTGGTTTTATACGTTTTTATTTTAACAGTTCAAATACAAGACTGGAAGTTTATCCGTGTTTCTCGATGGAAACATCATTTATATTTTCATATACTTTCTCAACCGTGTTCCTACTTGTCTGCTCCAAATAAGTAAACATTTCGACAAAACAAAGTTTCAATCAAAACAAAATTAGTATTTTTCGTACTTAATCACTAATTGTCTCCTGTAAAACATAGACATACATTTGTATATCAGTTATCACCAATGTTTCAAAAAAATATATTATTTATTCACGCTGAACCAGAAAATTCTTGGATTGACGATATCATACTTGATGTGATACTTTCATTACCAGCAGTACTGTTTGGTGAAGTTACCCCGTGGGATTCAATTCTCACGCTATCTCCTTTCATAAAGCAATTTTCCATACATGAAGCCTTAGAGAAAATGACAACGTTAAGAGGCGAGATGAGAATCCAGTCAGAAGCAATATTTCCCCTAGATTCAAATGAAAGTGAGTTAAATTTCAAAAATATGGTACAAAGAATACCATTGCGCATTATGTTATTCGGAGATAAGAACGCACCGTTAACTGAAATCGGAGATCTTTTAGCAAACAAATTTAATACATTTCTTATAACACCTAAGGAACTTATTGTTCAGCAAGTTAAGATGCGTACAAAAATTGGCACTTGGTTATATTGGAATATTATGAAAGGAAGAGGAATTCCAGTCTGGGTGGTTAATCAGCTTCTTAAAATGGAACTGAAAAAAGAGAAATATGCCCATAGGGGTTTCATATTATCACATTGGCCGTTAATACCAGAATTAAATGCAGAAATCAGTGGCCCTTGTGTGTTTTATGATGAAGCAGACCGTGAAATAGATCAAATTTACCCAGATCGTATAAACAATTACACTTCTGACAATATTGGGGAAGAAGAAAATGAAATATTATCTCCTAAAGTAAGCAGTACGTCGTCCTCGAATTCAGTATATTTTTATGAGGAGAAAATTCAAAAAATTATTAGAGGAATGACTTTTGTTAACATAGACGGCGAACAAAAAGAAGTTTTGAGTAGCTGTGTCCGAAAGCAATTGGAATTTATTCGATATTTATGGTGTACTCCTCAATTTATAATATTTTTAGATCAAACTCCATCGTCAAATGAATTCACTATGATTTTGGATAATCTCGAAACATTTTGCCTGCTAAATTCTCAGGAAAATGTTATTCATGTAGATTGTCGTACGGGGACCAAAGATATTTATAATAGTATCTGCAATCGCTTTCTATTTATATCTCACAAAATCAATTATGAATGCACTGCTATGAATCCCAGAGAAAACAGTTTATTAACATTGCACGAACTTTGTACTTCTGAAACAATTCTACCGAACTGCAAGTGGTGGATCTCAAAATTTAATCGAATATGCCCTGTCAATCTATACTTCGGTAGACGACGTTGGTGCAGCAGTGCATATCCTGTACGATACCTAAGGTACTTGTTTTTATGCCACTCTTCAAAAGATAGGACAACATTCATGGAAAATCCTGGTAAGTACATAAATTTGCTCCCTACTTGTCGAATTGCAATAATTGGGCCACATCGCGTTGGCAAAAGCACTTTAGCAAAGCACCTTGGCATATATTTTAAGGCTGATATTTACAAGACACATATACAGCATGCCGATGCAAACATGAAAGATCCAAACAAGGAAGAAATAAAGGCACTTACAAGTGAACTTAATAACCTTGAAACTCTTCGTTTACGTTATTTTGATACACTTAAGGTAGACAAAATAGAAGAGTGGACATATTGTGTTTTATATATAATTAATGAAACAGTGTCAACGATTTTTAATAACGTACCGAAGGATGAAAAAGAAACAAATGTGTCATCTGAATTATTTTTGAGTGTATTAGCAGACAAATATTTAAATGGTCTTCATAAAACTGGGGCTGCAGACGCTGGAGTGTACCAGTTAATATTAAAAAATGCTGCATTCAAAAAATGTATTCAAAATATATCTTCTGTTGACTTTTTGAAGTGGCTTGCTAAAACATCTGAGCAACAATTTTTGTATAGACAGTATGTTCTTGATTCAGCACCAGTGAATCAAACTTTTTGGGATGAACTATTAGCGAATGATGAGCTGCCTGACTGTGTGTATTTCTTTAAGACTCCACCGACTAAAAAGATGTATGATATATACAGTTGTACGCATAGTATGAGTTGTATTAATCAAAACATTATTATTAAAGAAATTCTAAACAATTTTAAGGAATGGAAAGATCACTTCGCATTCGATAAGTTTGCAGAAACTCCAAAAAATGGTAAAATGGGTACAAATACGTCAAGTTATCTAGAGCACTTAATTGAACTCCGGATCATCGAAGCAATTGATTTTTCTCAAAAATACGATGCATTACAAACATTTTTAAAAGAAAATGGCGTTATTTGCGTAAACATTGATATATCCAACCAAACCTGGACTCGAACAATTGCGAATGCTATATCTGATTACTTAATGACATATAATGTAAAGCCTATTTCACTGTATAGATCATATTTAAAAAGCAGTTCATATAGTGATGGATTTAATAGCGAAGAGAACATGGGTGCGATATCATCGAGATCTTTAAAGTATATGACTGAGAGTGATCACTCAGCAAGACCTTATTTAGACTATGGGAGCTATCAAGAATGGTGTCCAGTT
Source organism: Eristalis tenax (assembly GCA_905231855.2). Taxonomy (NCBI): domain Eukaryota; kingdom Metazoa; phylum Arthropoda; class Insecta; order Diptera; family Syrphidae; genus Eristalis; species Eristalis tenax. Next base: position 376,357 of record HG993128.1, on the reverse strand, counting down.
CTTCTGAAGAATGATAAATGCCTCCTGAGGGGAGATTTCCGTTATGCGGCTGAATATAAAAATAAAATATATGTTATGCATTCCGAGAAAGCCCTCCTAGAGTTTCTTACGAATCCGAACATATTCATCAATTTTAAACCTAGGGCACCGTTACCAAAAATAATTATACTTGGATTAAGTCCAAAAAAGTATGTTAAATTTGCAGAGAGCTTGGCTTCTGCCCTTTGTATACAGAAGATTCCATGCATGCAATTGTTCACAACATTTCCTCATATTGGTATAGATGCTGATGAAATTTCTATAAAAAATGTGGAAAATAAATATAATGAAATCAAAGAAGATTTTCTTTATGAGTTGTCGGCTCAATTTAAAAATGGCGGGGTCATATGCGGATTCCCTTTGATCTTTAAACAATTTAATGACCTTATAATAAACCAAATGTATCCAGAGTATGTTTTTATCTTTGATGATCAAGAGAAAATGGTTTTTACGGTTTATCAATACCTTTTACGAGTAAATTCTCTCAAACAGACCAGGTGAGCGACAACCTAGTTTTTATTGATCCGATATACTGATAGTATATTTTAAAATTAAACAAAAATGTGCGTTCATAGATTATTTATATTTATACATCACGTACTTTCTCCATATAGCACTGTTAAGGCGTCTTATTCTGGATCCGAATGTGATAATCGCTGTCTAGCTCTCACTAACACACATTTGGAAAGTGAATTTATTAAAGAAGATATAATGGATAAAGCAAGGAATATACTGCGACCATTTTTTAAAGAAATATCAAAAATGGAAGAGGCTTGTTTGAAGCTCCGTATACCCATAATAAAACTTTCAAAATATTATCAACGTCCACAAATAATCAATGAATGCGTTAAAAGAATAAATCGAAATAGAAATCGTTCATCATACTTTGAAGAAGTTAAATTAATATCTATGGATGATAGTCAACGACTTCTCAATTCTGGTTACTATTGGTTCAGTCGTTTTAAATATTCTTGCCCTGTGGACGTAGGGCGACTAATAACAGTTAACCACTACGAAGGTATGAGTAGACAAGGAAATGTATACCCCTGCATTCATCGTGATTTTATATATTTTCTTAATGGAAAACAAAATTTTAAAAGTTTTCAAAGAAATCCTTTGGATTATATTAACACCTGTAATCCTCCACAAATGAATTATCCGTTAAGAATCGCTATATATGGACCACCTAAATCAGGTAGTACTTCCATTTGTGAATCAATATCTCAGGAACTTGGACTTAGGATTATATCGTCCAAAGATTTTCCAACTGGAACGATTTCTGATTCTGCCTTAATAACGTATTTGAAAATATATAAATCATCGACCCCAAATGGTGTTATTTTGGATAACTTGATACTGACACCGACATTTCTGGTGAAAGCTGCTAGAAACAATGTGGATATAAGTCTTGTGGTCATTCTCGTTCCAAGCTTTGAAAAAGTCTTAAATAATTGGTTTAGTAAAAATAAGTTTATAAAGAATTGTCCCCAATTTACATTATTAGATGTGCATAAACAATTTTGCAATACGCAAAAATCTATTCGTTGTATCCGGAGTTCTATCCACACATGTCTTTTCAATATACATTATCTTGATGCTGACGCGAACACTTGGATAATATGGAAAAAGGTGAAACATCTTATAGTGAAAACAACTCGAAGTATATCGGGATACAAATTAAAATTGTTGAAAAATCGATGTGCCAATGTTACCTGTCTTAATTTATTTTATGAAACATTGGCATTCAAACGAAGTTATAACCATTTTTATTGTCAAGTTTGTCTATCATTGGGAAAATTGAATGCATTCAAATACCATTACGCCAATGTAGGTCCAGATTTTTACACAAACGAGTGCCAAGAATTGTATAATAAACCATATGGATATAGCAATAATGTTGTATACAATACTTTTGAACTATCGAAACCATTTGAATACACTGGACATCTGGAGCCATTGGCTACTCAAAAAAAATGCGCTATGTCTATGTTTCAATATAAAACAATTGTTTATTGGACCTGTTCCATTCACACCATAGACTTTATGATGAATGCTGCACAATACAATATCGATTCTGATACGAATAAGCCATTGCATATACCGTTTTTAGTATTTAATTATACAAAGAAATATGTTGCCTATGATAGTTATTGTCCCATCGAATATCTGGCTGGTAAACTTATAAAAGGAAACATGCAGTTGTCCGTCTATTACCGAAAAAAGGTAAATTCGTTTTTTGCATTATCATTTGTTTTATTAAGTACTTAACATTAAAGTACAAACTATGTAAGTATATATATATGTATATGCGAATAGATAGTTTGTATTGATGTTCATTGATAAAATCTACGTATTTATCGATCTGTTGTAAGATGCAGGTCGATTGTTAGCATGAATTCAAATCATCACTGACAATGCTGGGTGAGTTTCATCTTTTGTGAAATCACATGACCGATTAAGAAAATAATCATTAAGATCTGATTTTTGAATTGTTTTCATGAATTTGTCAATCGATATTTTTATTATATTTACTATCTAAGATTCTTTTTTAGGTATATTTAATGGCAAACGAAGATAATACTATTGAATTCCTCTCTTATCCTGAAAAGTATCGAAAAATTAACTTTGACCCATGCTTGCAATTAGACAACAGCGGCCATAAAACATTTTACGGTTTGGACGGAGAACAGCTTTCGGCAGTGCTTTATGATTTAGCCAATGCGAGACCGAAACATTTTGTTCTTTCTGCAGAGCAATCAGCTGCGTGTTACATTGCACTCAGATTACAAACGGAAAGCACATATTCGAAAAATTATGACTATTGGCATATGTCCTTGCATGCTTTCACTCAAGATTGTAAAACACTTGACGACCGTTTAAAAAAATATAAGGAAAGATTTAATCCTTGCAGCATCTTCTCTCAAAGAAGTATTTAAATTATAATTTTGATCAATATGTCTACATGTTTATTTTACATCAAAATTTAAAAATAAATAACCTAGGATAACCTAACATTTGCTTATATACTTACGATGAGGTTTTTTTCAGCACATAGGGTTCCAGTACCAGATGAACGATTTGATTTTCTTTGCGAATATCATAAGCCAGCAAGGTATAATATGTTTTGAAAATGAAAACACGTTTTCTTAAACAAACAAATATGATTCACACGCAGCAAAGTGCCGGCTTATTTAAACGTTGTGGATATTGCTGGATTGGTTAAAGGTGCCGCTGAGGGGCAAGGACTCGGCAACGCATTTCTTTCGCATATCAGTGCCTGTGATTCCATTTTCCATCTATGCCGTAAGAATGGTTTAGTTTTCTCATTAAAAGATAAACTATTTTAATATTTTATAAAAGGTGCCTTCGAAGACCCTGATGTGACACATGTGGAAGGTGAAGTAGATCCAGTTCGAGATTTAGATATAATATGTGAGGAACTTCGTTTGAAGGACGAAGAGAAACTTCTTCAAAATTTAGACAAACTAGAAAAAGTTGTAGCCCGTGGAGGTGACAAAAAATTGAAGCCTGAATACGACTCGCTAGTCAAGGTCAAAAATATTCTTGTCGATGAAAAAAAACATTTACGGTTTGCTGATTGGAATGTGCATGACGTAAGCTATACGAATATAAATATATACATATATTGATAGCGTTACCTATACAAAAGTCACATAATAAGTACATATATAACTGTTCATTTAATCTTTCCAAATCGCAAATTTTAGAATAGTTCTAAATATATCCTTGTCACAAAAGAACAACCATTGAAGTAACACTGAAACGACTTTTGTAATAGGGCTGGCAATTTTTCAGAAAAAACCATGTCATTTTTAAAAGATTATTCTATTCATAATTTTGTATATCAATATTTATTTAGATTGAAACGCTTAACAAATACATGTTCCTCACGTCCAAGCCCGTCATTTATTTAGTGAACCTATCTGATAAAGACTTCATCAGGAAAAAGAATAAGTGGCTAGCAAAAATTAAAGAGTGGGTTGACAAAAATGACCCTGGAGCTACAATTATCCCATTTTCTGGACATTTTGAGCATGATCTAGCTGAAAAGGACGAATCTGAACGTAAAGCATATGAAGAAGAAACTAAATGCAAATCCGTTTTGGATAAAATAATAGTGACAGGCTACAAGGCACTTCAATTGGAATACTTTTTTACTGCAGGTGCTGACGAAGTTAAAGCATGGACAATTCAGGTTTAAAACATGATATGCAAAATTTTGAACATGAACAATGAAATAAGAACAAGTTGAAATTTTTAATTTCAGAAAGGAACTAAAGCTCCACAAGCTGCCGGCCGGATTCATACCGATTTTGAAAAAGGTTTTATTATGGCCGAAGTAATGCATTTTAAAGATTTTAAGGAGGAAGGGTCTGAAGCAGCTGCAAAATCTGCGGGCAAATATAGACAGCAAGGCCGCAACTATGTCGTTGAAGACGGTGACATTATTTTCTTCAAGTTTAATGCAGGTGCCGGCCTTAAAGACGCTAAGAAAAAATGATGTCATATTGCTATGATTCTTATTATATTATTTTATGTAAATTTAATTGCTTATTCACAAAGCTTTTGTCCTTGATTACATACCGATTTTTTACATGTTCTCTCATAATATTGAATTGTGCTTAAGTGAATCAAATAAAATAAAAATATAGAATTTGACATTTGTTTCCTCTTGTAACAAGTAAGAAGTTTTAAAATCTTGCCCTTGGATACTTGAACAAATTATTTGAATTGACGAAACAATCAACGTTATAGGATATTTTTACATAATCTCCCTTCTCTTAGACGACGTGACAAATTATCTCCTCGAATTATTCTGCCACCTCTCACCAAAATCTGTATTCTTGAATTCAAAAATCTATTAAGAGTGAAGTAGGATTTCGCACGTAAAAAACAAACAGCCTACTAGTAGCCTATTAGTAGCTACAGCATCGGCAGTGAATCGATTTTTTTCCATATATTTTGACAGTGTTTCGAAGGGAATATTACGATTTCCGTGGTTTCATGTGATGTAGATCTAGATGAAATAAGGACAAAATGTGGACTAGTTTTTGACTAGTTTGAAAATATATTTTTCTATGGGCTGCAAGAAATAACGCCCCAAAAAAGGAGAATGAAATATCCCCCACAGTTTCTATGGATTTCTGTCGTATGAAACCCCAAAATAGAAGACTTATTTCATGGGTTTTTGGGGATTTATTTCATACTTCTAATTGAGGGTTATTTCAAGATGAAATAAATCCTCAAATTCAAATGTTAAAGAAGTTCCCAAATGTGGGGACTTATTTCACTCTACTTTTATTTGCGCGAAATTCAATGTTCTTGAAAGTCTGGTGTATTTAAAGTATGAGGTGGGTGACTCGCTTCGCTCGCTAACAGAATTTTAAAGTTTAATTACCATATTAAACATTGATATCTACTAAAATAGGGGAAAACGTGAATTGCTGATTACTCCTAAGATTATGCCTAAATGTTCATTCAGGTGTATGCATCTAAGTTTCATATTTTTACTCCTAAAGGTATGCAACATTATACTATCGCAAAATTTTCAAAATTCTGTCCCACCTGCTGAAAAATAATTTTCTTTTTTTCATAGGAAAAATATATTTTTAAACATGGATATCTATTAAACTAGGCAAAGACGAGCAATTTGGTACTCTATATTTTGTTCGCATTTAATCGAGATTTACAGAATCGAACCTACGGAAGTAGTAACGTGCCGATTCGAAAATACATTTTTTCTTCATATGTAAATTCTGACATAAAAAACCAGCGATTCGGTTTTTTGAATAGCCATCTACTTTTTGAATATGAGTGGAAATTACTCTTTCATCCTTGGATGAAGAATACCGAGAAACTAGTCAGTGTACCGGAAACGAGTGACAATAAAATCAAAAAATAATTGGTGAAAAGTGCTGTGATGGTGCTTATAGGGCCGCCATGGAGCAGAGTCTCCTCGGAAGCCATTTATAGAAGTGTCGAGAAAGATGTGACTACTAGAACAGAAGATCTTCTGGGGGCACCTGAAAACCAAGGACATAGTTCAATGCAGGAACTGCCAGCGATTTGGGCACATTGCACCCAACTGTGGGATGCAAAATGTATGTGTGAAGTGCACCAACCAGGAGAATGTCCGAGAAAATACTGCACAGGGTCCGAGGTATTCTGTGCTAATTGCAAGAAGCACGGACATCCAGCCAGCTACATAGGGTGTCCCCTTTATAAAGAAAAGAAAAAACTAATGCGGTAGCGGCGAAGAAAGCACAGCAAGAGTTCTCAGGCCAAATCAGCATGTACCCGACCAATGGTGAGTCTCACAACAATAGCGAAACTGAATACAACTCCCAAAATCACCAGCGAACAAGGCCCCAGCTGCACCGGAGCCACCGATAGTCCAAACAAAAACTCCCAAGCCAAATGTGGGGAAACAACAACTAAAACAACATCTGACTACTTGAATCGTTCCTAACCTTATAACCCTAATAGGAAAAGCTGGCAGTACTATATAATCCGGCTATATTAATCTGAACGAGACTGAAAAGTCCGTGGTCCTAGCCTGGACAGACAAGGAGAAGGAGATATTTCTTGGCCGAGAAAATCTCTTGAGGAAGGGGGCAGCAAATCCCTGAATGCCGAAATGGTGAGCCGACCCTTTAAAGAGGTCATAAAGTATAACCTCATCTATGGGATCTCCGACCTCAGGAACCTCGATGGCAAAATTAACGAAAACGCTAGAACCTTCATGTCATTGATAACGAAGGCGATCTTCGACTTTGTCATCAAGAAACCGTCAACATCAGTGACGGTACCAACGTTCAGCGAGGCTGGTTGGTTTTCCAATGGGACCAATCTCCTGATCCAATGGGACAATCAGAGCTCAGTCGAGTTTCTGAAAGCAGTGGTACTCAAAATTAAGGAACCCTGGCCTAACGCGTGACTTGTGGTGAACCACCCCGTGCTCGGATATCTCCGGGTCTCGATGATCACATCATGGTTCTGTTAAGGGCACAAAACTCTGACGTCCCTATGGATAACTGAATGGTCCTAAAAGCGAACAAACAGGTAGGCTCATGTCATTTCTTATCAATCAGGAATCGAAACCGATATTGAAAGATAGGAGATTTGAGCTGAACTTTGGGGTGACACAGATCAACATCAAAGTTCAGGATGCGAACGAGCTACTCGTATCGAACATGGCGACGTTGCTAGGTAACCTTGGTATAAATACCGAGGACCAAGTCAGAGATGAAGAGGCTAAAGACGCCAACAAGGCCAGTACTTCCAAACCCCCGTCTGTACTAGGGGGGCGAGGAGTAAGACCTGCTCCTAGTGGAGAAATACAGTGACGAATCGTATAACAACGTCGGTATGAAGGAGCCAAGGCAGCGTCTGCCAATCTCACTCTCCATCTCATGAAAGGCGGAGAAGACATCGCCCTCAACCAAGAACTATGGATTAACAAAAACGATCACATCTCTGGACTGATGGTTAAAGGATACACCTTACACGCAGTTACTCAGGTAAAATGAGAACGTGCATACTTGGCAAAAACTCACTCAATGCTTTTCTCTTACCACAGCATAGTACTCTAGACTTCAACTTGTTTTGAGCCGCAGGAGAGGCCAGCATCCTCATTGTTATAGGTGCGGACGCCAATGCACACCATACACTTTGGACAAACATCAGAGGCGAGAAACTTTTCGAATATTTAGTAGAATCTAGTCTCTGTGTGGGTAATGTCGGCTCAGAACCAACCTTTATTAAAAGCATAAGACGGGAAGTTCTGAACATCACTATGTTCACTAGCAGCCATGACCTGTGCAGAACCAAGCACAAAGAAGGACATTGACAAGTTAGTGCAGGATCTTACAGAGTCAATGAACTCTTCCTTCAACTTGATCTGCCCCTCAAGAAAGAGAGAATGAAACCGCCATGGTATTCAGACCTAGCTGAGCTTCGCAAAGCCAGCAGGAGATGCTTCAATAGAGCAAAGTTCTTAAAAGAAACCGCTGACTGGGATCTCCATAAGCAAAGCCTTAAAACCTACAAAAAAGGGATTAAAAGAGCTCATGAGGAATCCTGGAAAACATTCTGTAGTCGTCTAAGACTACTACTATCCAAAACTCCGACAATGCCTACCTACATACAAAAATCTCCCGGAGTCTGGACAGAATCTAGTGAAGAGGATACTAATGGATACACACTTCGCGGGAAACAAAAGCCCAACGGGAAATCTCGATGACAACACTGAGTGGGAGACGCAACCAGAAACTATACCACCTACTCTGTTAAATGAGCAAATACTGAATGAGCAGTAAACAGTTTCGATTCCTTCAAATCCTCAGGACCTGATGGTATCAGACCAGTAGAACTGCAACATGGCTTAAAATCAATAAAATCATGGCTGACCATTATATTCAGTAGCCGCCTGAGACTTAGCTCTACTTCAAGACTTTGGAGAAGAGCAAAAACTGGAATTCATACCGAGATGTGGGAAAGCGATTTATAACAGTCCCAAAGACTTCAGACACTCTTATCGTTTATACTTAAAACCCTGGAAAGATTGGTGGACCTGCATGTAAGATAAAATTCTCTATTTAAACAATTCTCTCCGAACCAGCATGCGTATCGCAAAGGTTACTCAACGGAAACAGCACTCCATTGCCTAGTTGGCACCCACGAAAAGTCTCTCAAGAACAAAGAGTGCACGATGGAAGCCTTTCTAGATATAGAAGGAGCATTTAATAAAATAAAATTCGAGGCGATAGACAACGTCATAAGTAAAGTCGACGTTGAAATCTGCATCAAAGAATGGATAAACAACGTCCTAAACTACAGAAGAATTGAATCCCAATTAGAAGACTAATGTGCGGAGAGAAGAGTCTTTAGGGGCACACCACAAGGAGGGGTCCTATCTCCTCTACTATCGATAATAGTAGTTGATTGTCTACTTAAAAGACTAAGTTCGATCGGATGTAAGCCTATTGCGTATGCGGATGATTTCGAACTAACCGTCAAAGGCATATTCCCTAGCAATATCAAGGACGTGATGAAAGCATCCCTCAAAGTCATGACGAAGTGGACAGACTATGTCGGACTGGACGTTATCCTATCAAAAACAGAACTCGTGCTGTTCACGAGAAGATTTAAAATTCCTAGTGTAGCCCCACCGAAGCTAAAAGGGAAAGAATTGGCTTTCACTGATCATACCAAATACATAGGTGTTATAGTTGACAGTATATTAAACTGGAAATGCAACATACAGGAACGCATCAGGAAAGCATCGATTGTACTTTACATATGCAAAAAAAGTCGTCGGCCCTAAATGGGGAATTAGACCAAAGATAACACATTGACCATAGTAATATACACACCGCCATAGTAAGGCTTATACTGATGTATGGCGTCCTAGTCTAGTGGACGGCACTACAAGTAAAAGAAAATCTTACCAAGACAAACAGTATACAGAGATCAGCATGCATCTGTATAACATGGGCACTAAGAACCACACCCACAGCCGCCCTGAAAATGATACTGGAAACTATACTAGACGAACTAGGTACATACCCTGCACTTCAGGATACAATAAGAAGACAGCTAGGCGAATACCACTTCAATCACCTTGAGAATCTGAGTAATATAGATCAAAGGGCTATTCTAAAATTTCTTAAAGCCACTAAATGGCTATAAATAATGGTCAGAAGAAGTCACATATGACCAGGAATTCCCAAGAGGGAATCACTATTAGGTCAAAGGGTAAATTGGATTGTTGGCACTAAGCCGAACGTGACGGGAAACCTATCTACCTATCTACCTATCTACCTACCGAACTCAATGTACAGTACATTCAGACATATATTCAAATATAAACTCCCCCTTAGCATAGCATTCGGGATCGTCTCGATCCGGCGTGATGGATAGCTGCGCAAAATGCAATATTAGCATTATCAGCATTTCTGCAATGAATATGTTCATCCCAAGAGCGAATGAGTTCGGATCATTGCATGAATGCTACGTAAGCAAATTCCATCACGTATCGGGGAGAGCGTCTTGGGTTGCATATGTGACTGTCGGAGGCCAGTTGAATTTGATAGACTGTAGTCAATGCGAAAATATAAATATAGAAATTTGTGAAACAAAGCGAAGACATAATTCTATTAAGTTATAAGTGTTAAAAGATAATAAATAATCATAATTATTTACCAGAGATCATCACTCAACTGGAGAACATCACTCCCTACCAAGCGTTTTTTGAGAGAATGCAAAGAGAATGCTATTTGAATGCGGAACATACATAGTTACAGAATACTAACAAACGGGCCTCAACTTAAAGATGTACTTATTAAAAATTTCGGAGAAAAGGAAACCAGTACAGGTTAAAAATGTGTAGCCCATAGGGCATTTTAACTCAGAAATTAAAAAAGTAACTGCCAAGTTACATAACAGGATACTAACAAATAATGACCAGTCGTTCACAACTGAAGAAGTAAATATAATAGCCTAACAAATCTTTAGGGATATTTTGCCTGAACCGACCAAAACAATAATTTTTAGCAGAAAAGCTAGACATCAGAATTATACCACATATAACGCGAATAACAATCAAAACACCAACCAATCTATTAACGCGAATCATCATCATCATTTTCTGACCCGCATGCTGCACTAAAGGGGTCGCGTGAGAGATCTCCAGGCACGATCCTCCACCGAAGTATATTCCTCTCCGCTCGAAGAAGCAGCTGCTCAATTTTGAGTTCCTAGCGCACTGCCGTGTTTCTCACCCCGGCGAGTAATTCCCACAACAGCACGGAGAAATGTCATCTCAGCAACTTGTATTCGAGATCTTAGTCTTTCGGTCAATACCCATGGTTCATGACCATAGGTGAGAGTTGGAACAGATACTGAGTTGAAAACTTCTATCTTGGCTTTGACACCAAACCCGGCCTTCCTGATTACAGATCTACCAAGCTGTTTCAAAATTGACCTAGCTTGACCAATCCTACAGGAAAGCTCAGCATTACTCCTTCCATCACTCGTAAAAAAGAAATAAAAACAACTGTAGATGAGCTTGACATACTGCCAAGCATTCTCAAGTACCATTCTTAGAGTGAAAAGCTGGTCGGTTGTACTTCTACCGGGACGAAAGCCGCACTGTTCATCCCTCATTCAGGGCTCGACCATAACTCTAAAACGCGCTTTCAACACCTTAGCGTAGACTTTCCCGGGGAGACTTAAAAGAGATCTGCCCCTGTAGGTAGAGCAATCTCTTTTGTCCCCCTTCTTGAAAAGTGGGACAATCACCCTAGTTTGCCAATCGTCAGGTGGCTCACCACGTTCCCAGGCCACTTTAACGACACGAGAGAGCCATAAGACTCCCTCTTTACACATTGCCTTAAATATTTCTGGCTGGATTTCATCTACACAGGTGGATTTGCCAACTTTTAGCGAATCAATCGCCAAAGCCCTCCACCATTGGACTATTCTCCGACCCACTCAAGACTACAGATCTGCCATCCTCAGTGCCCTTTTCGGGATTGAGCAGCTATGAAAACTGCTCGCTCCATCTGCGTAAGATGTCCACCTCATTGGAAAGCAACACACCATCTTGGGATTTGACTCCTTCGATGATGTTGAATTTTCTTCCTCTGAGTCGGCGAATGGTTGTCCAGAACACCTTTTTCGCAGGTCTATGGTCGAATTTCCATTTGCAGCTCAGTGCCTCAGTGTACCAGTCACGAGAAGCAGAGACCCCCAAGAGAATCCAGTCTCTGTAGGTCTTCTTCTTCTCTCTGATGGCTTCTTGATCTCCGGGCGTTTTAAACCACATAGTTCTTTTCTCACCACCAGCCGCCACTCCAAGAAAACATTGCCCAGTCTTCCTCTACATGCCATTTCTCCCACCGTATGCGTGTAACCACTCTTGGTTTCCGCCTTGGCAGGAGAGCTACTTTATCAATGAGGTACAGCCAGCGTATGCAACACCAAGTGATGATCACTTGACAAATCAGCCCCTCTCATCACACGAATATCACAGACCATCCGTTTCATACAGGATGGTACCACAAAGATATCTATCAACGATTTCTGTTGAAGACTCTGACGGTACCATGAGTATTTGTGGATGCCTTTGTGTGGAAAGGCAATATCCGAAGCCAATCGTGATAACGAAGCGCTACCCCCCAAATAACAAGAATTTGCGTTGGATATTGCCTACCTTGTTGTGCCAGGGCCCCATTTGGAGGCAGGCCTGAATGGTGTCAGTATGCGAGTGTATGGTGTCTGGTGATCTTTACATCTTGTGCAAACACAATGACTTAAACACTGTTCGAAAACGTTGTCCAAGATATCCAAGACTGGTCAAACTACTCGGGCACCCGATAAATGTAAAATGATTCATGTGTGTCACAAAAAAACTGTAACATAGGCCTAAGATATAGGCGCTCCTTGTCTAATAAATGTTTCAGAAACAGAAATCATCACCGAAATTAAACCTCAAGGTGCCACACATTTTTAAAGACAGGTGAAGATGGAAAACGAAAACCTACAGGATTATAAAATTCCCAAAACAGTCGATATTGGATTTTACTCTGCCAAAATAACAGAGTACATTCCCAATCCGATGAGGTGTCGCAACTATCAACTACTGGGACATACAGAAAAGCGCTGCAACGGCAATGGAAAATGCGATTTATGTAACCTTCCCCCTCACCTACCCGACCCATGCACCCGTACAATTTGTGCAAACTGCTCTCTTCCCCAAAGCAGGAGAAGCCAAACGCATATATGGTCAACAATGTGCCAACCAAATCCCTCTACAAGAATCATTTGCAGAAACAACCAAAAAAAACAACAACAAATACTGTCCCACATTCACCCAAACTCCAACTCACCAACATCAAACAAAAAAAAACGTCACACTCAACACAGAGAAAGTCGCCACCAACACATTGCTACAAACCAAAACTAAAAACACCAGTCAAACAAACACAACTGAAAGACAATCCCAAGAAAATACAGCATCAAATACCATAACACACTCTTCTAACACATCTTGCAACTCAAACATTCCCTCTTAAACCAATCCAAACACATTACAACAACTCCCAAAGCGCAACATCAACCCACACAACACATCTTCTTTTAACACTACTACCACGAATCAATCTCTAACCTTTAAACTCTCACAATTCCCAATTTCAACTATTAGCCGTAATCTGTTGAATAGCAATTATTACTACATAAATGACGACCATCTAGAAGAAAATAATGTCGAAATGCAATAATAATTCGGGAACCAGGCTCTTTTCAGAGCCTATTTGATGCAACAGAGGCGCAGAGTCAAATCTTCCACCAACACAATTCTAGAAAATCCAAATAATTTATATCAAAAAACTTACAACACACATAACAAACCATAATACATAACACCCCACCCTTCTTTTGCTGTTGGCAAACAAGCTAGTATAATTATGACTGCTCTCAATATTGGGCAATGGAATATCAAAGGTTTTAGCAATAATCTCGATGAGCTGAATATCATAATTAAGCACCATGGCCCCACAATAGTGGCTCTCCAAGAAACACACTGCTGCTTTGATAAAACGTGGCCAATCTCCAAAGCCTACGTCGGTTACTTTCATAACTCACCAAGTAACAACGCTCGCACTTCAGACAAAAAATCTCTGAACTCTTGCCCAGCCCAATCACATCTTCAGACAACAACTATGAGGTTCATCAAGTCCAACAAAAGGGGAGAATTATTAGAAAAATTCTATACATAAACAAATCTTGTCATCTTAAATGACGGTTCTCCCACACACCTCTCAACACACTGCACACTCACCCATGTTGACGTGACTTGCTGCTCACCGGAGCTTCTCAATAAAATAGCCTGGAAGACACTAGATGACCTACACACCAGCGATCACTACCCAACTTTGACGACATTAAGAACAGGGCATATCAAAAAACGCACATTACGCGACCCAAAATTCAGAACCGATCTCTCCAACTGCTCGCACTTCAGACAAAAAATTACTAAACTCTTGCCCATCCCAATCCCATCTTCAGACAACAACAAAGAAGCAACTTTGTTACTGAAAGCAATGAGAACCGCTGCTAACCTCGCCCTTCCCCAGTCCAGCCACATTAACCGGAAACGGTCAGTTCCTTGGTGGAACAATGAACTCTCATCCTTGAGAGGATGAGACACAAAATGGGTGCAATAAACAATTTCCAAAAGCATCCCACGATGCAAAACCTGATTGCTTACAAAAAAATAAACGCTAAGGCCTCAGAAAATAACAGCTTCATTTTTATCGAAGAAAAGGGCAATAGTCTTTTTTTTTATTCATTTTTTTTCAATAATCCGATAAACTTACATACTAGACAAAAATGCTTAAAACTAGTTGGACGAACATTGTTACTATTTCTAACTTACTGGCCCTCCGCGGGCACTCTAAGCTAAACTTAAACTTATCCTATGTCTTTCGACTTAAACTAAAAATGCATATGATTAAGACTAATTATCTTAACTAAACATTTAAGTATTAAGAAAAATTGTATACTAACTTACTAATAAGTTACACACTACCTTAAAAATTACTGCCTAAATAACTTAAACTAACTTAAGCTAAACTACGTGCATATACACATGTATATATGATGATATATACATGTGTATATATATGTGCTTAATATATACAGTGTATACACAAAGGTACACGCAGGTGTACGCATGTGAATACTCGACCCTTATTTCTTTTTTTTTATTTTTATATTTATTTACAAATTACAAGCTACCTTAAAAACTACCCTAGGCTATGTAGGTCGGCCATGGCCCTCCTCAGCTCGTAGTTGAGTCGCCCATCCACAGTTGATTTGGCGATGTGGTAGATGAGCGGTACCGCATTTATATCTTGTAACAGTCCGTTCTTGTCTAAATGGAGAAAGGCTACTGGGGGACGAAGCCGTTGTGGCGTACCCTTTCGTGGTATTGTGTATTGAGGTAGTAAGCCCCCGAGATCAAGTTATTTACCGAGTTTATCGCTCTGGTAGTATGACCTCGAATCAACTTCACTAGGAAATTATCCACTCTTATCAGGTTCGCCCTGTTGTATAAGACCTCATTGGAATAGAATTTTTTGTACTGGGACTCTGGAGTTCGATAAAGGCGAAGGCAAGCCCTAAGACAAGCCCTCTCATACAACCGAATCTTTTCCATCAAGCTTGCACTCACGTTGAACCACACGGGACAGCCATAGGTGAGCATTGGCCGGATGAGGGCCATGTAGCAGATAACCTTCACCCTCGCATCGAGTTGGCTGTTGTAAAACAGTCTCTTTGTAAGAGCAAAAGCTCCTCGGGCCCTGGCCAGAGCAGCATATACATATTTGTTAAAATATAGATACTGATCTAGCCAGATTCCCAGGCTGACTACAGTCCTTTGCATCAGTGGTTGCCCGTGTCATCCAACAATAGAGAACTTTCGCCAATTCTTTTTCGTATCCGCCGAAGCCTTATAAAGGGTGATTTTTTAAAAGCTATAGGAAAGTTTAAAAAAAATCACATAAAATTCAGAAAAAGCATGAAATCTTTATTTGAATCGATAGTACGGTCCATATAATTTAATGTCGCGCCTGCGCCTCAAATAGTCCATCCGCTTAGTCCAATTTTGGCATACTCTTTCCAACATTTCGGCTGGTATCTCACGAATAAATGCTCCAATGTTGTCTTCCAATGCGTCTATTGAATCGGGCTTGTCTGTATAGATATGAGCTTTAACATAGCTCCACAAAAAATAGTCTAAAGGCGTTAAATCGCACGATCTAGGAGGCCAATTGACCGGTCCCGAACTTGAAATAAAATATTCACCGAACTCGCCTCTCAATAAGTCCATTGTTGCGCGTGCTGTGTGGCATGTGGCACCCTCTTGTTGAAACCACATGTCATGCAAGTCAAGCTCTTGCATTTTGGGCAAAAAAAGTTGGATATAATCTCACGGTCGCGCTCACCATTCACAGTTACGTTACGATTCGCATCATCTTTGAAGAAGTACGGTCCAATGATGCCACCAGCTTTAAGATCTGTCTTCGAAATGAACGGGGGATGAACCCCTTCATCGGCGATGACATTATCTGCCAAAGGCAACAAAGAGAGGGAAAGAAAAAAAAATGCACCCCCACTGGGTCTCGAACTCAGGCCCCTCGGGTTTACGGCTGTGAGTCCTTTTTAACTTTAAAATTCATTTTTATTTAAAAAAAAATCCATGATCCTTAAAACTAGACAAAAATGATTAAATCTATCTTACTATCTAAACAATTCATGTTCTTAAAAAACGATCCTACTGACCCTTCACAGGTACTCTAAAATAATCTACACTTGCTTATCTATTTGCCTTTCGGCGCCTACACTACTATTTGTTTTTTTTTTCAGTCCATGTGGGTAATCTTTATTTTTTGTTCTTACTGGCCAAGAAAACTTGGAAAAAACTTGTCGCTCTAAACATTTTTTTTTAATTTTCTTAAAACTAAACTTAAACCTAAGCTAATATTAAACCCTAACCCTAATAAAACCTAAACTACCTTACTCTATGTCCATGACATTGCGGACGTGTGTGCAATGGCGTGTACGGTGTTTATATGCTAGACATATATAAGTTACGCGCCTTTGCTCACCTTTTTTTTATTTTATATTGTTTTTTTTTTTTTTTTGGTATTTTATATATATATATATTTATTTGATTTAACCTAACTTAAACTTACGTAAGTGGGCTGTTGTCCAACAGACCGACTATCACAATAATGTCGGGCTGTCAAAGGCGGAGACCGGTTCTGGTGTAACCACCAAAAGAAGTGCCGCTCCTTTGCACTCCCTTTCCTATCTCGAGCGGGGATCGCTCTACTGAACCCGAGTTGATCTTCGTGTTCACGAGCGATATCCGATTCATAGAGGAGTCGCCTGTCAACTGTTCGGCGTACAGCGTGGAAGATTATAGGACATCCACTCATGTCCTGAATCAGATTTAACGAATCTAAACAGAGAAAAGCCTCAGGTGGAATAAAGCCGGTGTGGCGTACCCTCTCATGATACATAAAGTTCGGGTAATAAGCCCCGAAGATCAGACTGTTGGCAGACATCGTACACCTTGCAATGTGTCGTCGTGTTAAAGAAATTATAAAATTGTCTACTCTTTTCACGTTAGCCCTGTTGTACAGGACCTAGTTGGGATAGTACTTCTTGTACTCTGACTCAGGTGTCCGATACAACCGGAGACAGGTCCTAAGACATCGTCTCTCGAACACCCTCATCTTTTCCATCTGGGAAGGGCTCACACCGAACCATAGGGGACAACCATACACCATGATCGGCCGTATAAGGGCCATGTAGCAGATCACTTTCACCCTGGTATCAAGTTGGCTGCTGTAACGGCTGTGAGTCCTACGCTCTTGACCACGCTCTTGTTGCGGATCCACTTGTTACTTGCACTACTTCACTTTGTTAGATTACTGCTTGGCTTTATTAAATCGGAACACGAGTGTACTGTAGCACGGTCTGTGAACGACTGAGGGGCAATAGTCTTAATAAATCCACAACCCAATACGTCAACTTGAAGGCTCGTCGCATCGAACAGCCCATTACCTGAAAGGCAAAACCCTTAGCAGAGACAAAATTTCGTACCCAATGCTGAAAAATCTCCCCAACCAAACGAAGCTTAGAATCATCGCCATTTATAACAACATCCTCAACAATTCTATTATTCCTCAATCCTGGAAATCGGCTACGATTATTCCCATCCCAAAACCAAATAAAAACAAACACAGCATTGAATGGTATAGTCCCAACAATACCGACAATGAAATCTGACACCCAATATAGGTATATATAAATAATATATCATCATCATTATCATTATCTTCTGACCCGCATGCTCCACAAAAGGGGACGCGGGGGTAAACCACGCACGTAGATCTCCAGGCAACTCGATCCTCCGCCATCGACTCCAACTCATCAGGAGTTACGCCTAAGCGTTCCTCCCAATCACACTCCCCCATGTCTTTACATCCACACCCACGTGAGCATTGAAATCGGCCATCAGGATATAGGAATCCATTTCCGTTATCCTTTCCAGGGCAGCACCAACTTCATCCTTCCAGAAAGCAAAATAGATAGTGCAAAATAAATAAAAGGCAGTTTTTTATTTAAATGTTTAATTCTTTTAAAACGAAGTTAGTTATAACTGGCAATATTCCGAATTCTTCCAAATCCAATATATCATTCCGCAAATTGGCTGTTATACGCGAACAAACGATCTATAAATTAAATAAGATACAATTAATTTACTAGAGAGAAAGGAGTAATAAATGCATGTTATTTTATCCGGGACTTTCCATTCCATAGCCAGATTATAAGATACACATAGGGGTTTTTTTTTGTCGTGTCACCCAAAAATATGTGTCACTTTGACAAAATGTATATTCTCTTAGGCACTTTAAGTGACATTTGTCACTGACACGTGTGTATCGTGTGTATTCCCTTAGTCTCGTTTCATGAGAATGTGAGATAGGGTGAACGATTTTGTCACTTACATTTTAGTGGGTGGCGTTAAACGACGTAGGATACATATTAAGTTTTAGCCTAATAAAAGTTGATTGATATGTTCACGTTTAGTGTTAAAATAACAGAAAAACAGGCCAGCAATTTGAGTGCATGGTTTTAATATAGGTATATATATCCTTTTTCTTGGGCTGTCATTGAAAATAGTCAATCTGGGGGAATATAGCAAAGACGCGATCCTATACGAAGGAGTTCTGCACTAAAGGCATCCTGAAATTACATGAATTAGCAAATATAACTAACGAATGGAAATTGATCCCACTTGAAGACACAAATCGGAAGCATGCGTTGCCAACTTTGAATTCATTTGGGTTGATAATTTGATTGGTTCTTTGTCACCTCACTTGAATTAAAGAATACAGATTTTGATATGAGGTGACAGAAAAATGCGAGGAGAGAATTTGTCACCTCGTCTAAGAGTATAAGGGGGGAAATTCATGAATTTATAGTATTATTATTTCAAGTATATTTATTTGTTTAAATATTTTTATTAATGATAGTCAACCAACAAAATATCGAATCTATATGTTCAGAAAAACAATCTCACAATAAACAATAATGATAAAAGAAATAGAAATGCATAAATATATGGGAATAAGTAGCAAAGAGGGGCTGCTCTTAAGCATACCAATAAATAATATATTCAATACTAATTTAATGCAATTATATCAAACACAACAAGGACAATGCTGATTGTTCATGTTTACAAAACCGTTATATACATATAACAAAACAATTTAAATTTAACAATTATACAAGTAACTACTTACCTTTTTTATACTATTCCGCTGTTGGGAAGTGCAAAATGCGATTAAAATTGAAGCTATATGGGGTCGATCTATACGTACGCAGTCTTCCGCAATTTCAATTAAATTTATATCGCTTACTAAGGGACATCCCTATAAGTAAACGTGTTATCATCAATTTATAACAATGATATTACTCGTTCATAATAAGACCATTTACCTGTATTCTAAACAATGTTTTCATCAGCAGTTCTTCCTGCTCAAAGGATCGCGTTTTATTTGCTTTCTTAAAGGGGATTTTCAAAACACAGTCCCAAGCTTTGACCAACCCATCAGTATTAACAATTTTAGAATTGCATGACAAAGCATCAACAAGTGAATTAAGTTGTTGAATCATATTATATTTAACCATTTGCTTAAGTACACCATTCCATATTTTCGGAACGTAAATCTCGAATCCAAGGCAAATGTTTGCAATCACTTCCATTGCAAATGGGTTATTTGCATGACTTTGCCATATTTTTTTAAGAATCGTTATTTTGTCGTATTCAGCGAATTTTTCTAAGCTGAAATTATAGCCGAGTTGTTTTAGATCGTGCACACATTTAATGACTAAGTATTTTTGCTGACTCAAAACATCTTTGTAATTGGAATTGCCATCATTTAACTGAGAAAAACACTCATACATCTGAAGTTGCTTGCTAGTATTTACCGACCTTCAATAATTAAATGATAATTTAAAGGAATGTATTCATTTTATTTATATTATACATACCCATCAGCCGGAAAAATGTGACCGACTAAAAACTGCATTGCCTTATCCGTTTCCCAGCTCTTTAGTATGTAGTGTGCTCTTTGTTAAAAAGAAGTTTAAGTTAGAATGACAATTACATTCATCAATATTATAAGTTATTTATAAATAGATACCTCATAACATTTTCACCACCTTTTGTTTCTGCCATATGATTTGAGCTATTCACATCTTCATAAAATGTTTCTTCTAAAGTAGTAACTTCCGAAGAAATTGCTGCAAAAGTGAGCCATTTTTGAAGCAAGTTAAATTGCATCAGATCAATATCCAAGTTATGAAGTTCAGCAATTTCTCTGCAGACTTTATTAATATCCGGTTTTGTGGGTTTCAAAATAATATCATGGCAATATAAGCAATGTATAAGTTCTTTTGGATTCTCAACCATTTGTATTAATTTGTCTTCGATTAAACCGTAAATATGCAATAGATGCTGTGTTTTCAGAATGGGGTACTTTCTTCTTATTTTCTGAACTGTATCAATAGCTTTATCTTGATTTATCAATTCTTCCTCATGCTTATGTGCAAATTTATAACATTCATATAAAGCTTCAACTTGATCTGCTCCTTCCGGAGAATGACTAGCGACAAAATAAAGGATGAGCAATACTTTTGAAGTATTTGAGACATGTTCCACCAATCTTAGTATCTGTATATTTATAAAAAAAAAAAATATATATATATATATATATATATATATATATAGGTCATAAATAACTTAACTAACTTACTGATTGCAAGAATGCATTATTTGTAGGTTGCAAGTGCCATATATCCGACTCAGTATTAGACTTATATTCCGAAATTGAATTTTTCACAGCAGACATACAGAAATAATCCTGCATTTTTACCACATCTGTATGTGATGACGAACCCGCTTGCAGAACTGTATGCATCTTAATTAACGGAAACCAACTTTCACAGTTATCGACATTTACTTCGTTATCTAGTTGATCAAATGTTAACTCTTCAAATTCATATTTCATATATACTATACATACCTAAGATATCTTTTAGAGGCTGTTGCACAATCGGCATAAAAGGTAGGCGATACTTGGAGATTTTTGGCAACACCCCAATTTCGGAGTGAGACCTAAGCCACCAATCCATTTCCATTTGTGATGGGCGATTACGACGCTTTGATGTCATTTTGTGTTTGAGAAACAATAAAATGCAAGTCCATAGATGCATTTCTTTCGGCAATGCGTCAACATAATTGAGAAGTTCAATCACACATAAATAATGTTCATAAAAATAAAAATTTATCTGAAATAAATAAAACACTTAGGATAAGCATTCAAATATTTTCTGTTAAAAAGCACAAGTCATTAATGAATGCGAAATACATACTTCGGTCATGAATTGTAGTAATTTTGATGCAAGTATCTCTGCGTTTTTAATTTCATTAAGGTAGGGTTGACAAAGATTTTTAATTTCTTCCACGGAACTTTTCATGACAAGTTCCTCTTTACCAAAAGCATCAATTTTAGTTTCAAAACTTGGCTCTTGTAAATGCAAAACAGCTATAACCTTATTTATTTTGGATAATTATGTGTTAAATGGTAAAAAAATATAATTGTATTTGAATACAATCAAATTACTTGTGAAACTAAAACTTGTTGATAATCCCATCCAAAGTCCTTACTCAATCGTTCCAAAAGACGTACATCCAGCATATTATTCCTTAATTCTTTCATAAGCTGTCCCATCGAAACAATATCAATATCAGACTTCAGTTTTAGGGTCGCATCTTGCTTACACAGCTCCGTAAAATAGAACAGTTTAATACGGCTAAAATGAAAATATATGTAAATAAATAAAGAATTTATTAAAGATCATACCTTTCTCTAATGGATTTGACCTTCACCATATCATCAATGTGAATATTGTACATTTCTGCCAATATTAAAAGATTGATTTTTTGTACGTCAGATTTAAGATCGTATGATAAAGTGTCAAGCATCAATCGTGGCTGTTCATTAGCAACAAGCATAGCGAATAGTTCTTAAATTTAATTAATTTTAATAAATTTCGCATTCTAATTTATTCATTTTTAGTTACCTAGGAAGTTTGGCTCTTTTTGCGATAATAGATGACGAAAAACTCTGCGCAATTGTAGTGTTACAAAATCAATATGAATAATAATAACATCTGATTTGGTTTGGTATTGCAATAAATATTGGACTACCGCATACCAGGAGCTATGTAGCTTAGATTTAACTAATAATTCAAGTGAATGAAAAAATTTCTCTCTCAATCTGAAATAAATTTTGAATGTATTATTTTTGTGATTTCTAATTTATTGACTACCCTACCGTACAACATCAATGCTCTCTGTATTATCAATAAATGACTTTAGCTTTAAAAAAGTTTTAAAAGGTGGTTTTATTTCCAAAATTACAAGTAGAAGAGATAATGATACACACTGCACAGCTGGTGAATGATCTCTGAAAATCTGTATATTGAATGTAAAACTATTGATTTTAAATATTTTTCTAATAAATGGTAGTGTTAACCTTGTCCTTTTGTTGTCCGTTATTACATATGACCTCATCAAAAACTGACACTGAGTTTCGCCGAGTATGTTCCAATTTTTTATTCTTGCTATCCGGTTCAGTGATATTATTTAAATGTTTAAGAACCTCCATATTTGAATTCACCAAATTTAACATATATGTATATAAACAGTTTTGAAAAAGAAAAGAAAGTTTTATTAAGAAATTGTCAAGATCAAGATACACAAAAAGATTGCAGTAATGAAGATTGAAACTGTTTCGAAAATTGTTCAATCTTATTATTTATTTAATTTTAGTCATAGAAATATGTTGTTACAAACATGTTGTAGTGCTACACCCTATACATCAAAAACTTACAAATAGCTTTTTTCTACTCACCAAATCGTTTACTGTGTTTTCGTCAATATACAAATCTTCTAAAGCGTTCACACCATATAAAACGTTTAAGATTTGGATCCATTTTATTAACTCGATTATCTCTACCTGATAAGTATCCTCGTATTGCAGCGCCTTAACTAAAAGTTTGTATGCAATGGGAAAAGCTAAGGCATCTTGGTTTACCCCAGCATCGTTTTCGTGCTCTTAAATGGACTATGCATTAACAAATTATTAATATATGTATGTATATAAATCTTACTTCTCTGACAAAATGTAATCTGCTGCGAAATGAGTAATATCGATAGATCTGTAAATAAGTCTGCATTCGATTTTGTACACTCAATTAGCCCCAATGAATAATACGCGAGAGCACATGACAAGTAAATATCATCTATGTATTTACATAAATAAAAAATGCCATATATCTTTTCGAAATTAAGCACTTGGGATAATTCACATATTTCGAGCCAAACTGTTGTTATATTTGTCTCTTTTTTTAATAATTTGCTAACAAAATTATTTATTCCTTGGAGCAACAAATCTTGCTGAATTTCGGGATTTTTTAAATCATTCGTTGACGCATTTAAATTAAATGTTGTTTTAAGTATATGACAATTTTGAATTTGTTGAACGATTTCATAATTTTTACTTGAACACGGAGTAATTAACTTGAAAAATTCAAACAGATTTTTATGCGACATTTCATCCAGTCCTGTATCTTCAAGTACTTCCTATAATATTCAAAAAATATTATAAATAATTTTTAGATTTATTTTATAACACAAGCAATATTATAACTAACCGGTAGAATATTGATCATTTTTTCGCTGCATTCTGATTTCTGGTCGCCTCTGAGACTATTGAAAAATCGCAAGGCAGTATCCAACTTTCCTTTTCTGGCCAATTCATAGCAACAATAAAAGTGTGCACTGCCTTGAATTTCTGGAGCTGCCTTTGTAAGATCGTTAATATCATCAATCATATCTGGCAAACTTGCTTTCAAAATCCTGAATACGAGTTTCATATTACAGTCTGCACTATCAGCAGGCCATCCATATTTTACTTTCATTATTTTAATGATTTGAACTTCATATTCAGTGTTAATTTTTTGAGCTAAAGTATGAGTTGAACTGCCGAGCTTCAAAATTGGTGTCACAGTGTCAGGCCATGGTACTGGAGCCGCCTTTTAAATATTATTAAGACAATTTCTTACTTTTAATTTATCAATACATACATACCTGCAAAACATTTAAAGCACACTCCAGCCGATCATCCTCGCTGTGTAATAACTCAATAGACGCAACAGCACGATTTAACCAGGAACTCTGGCTTTGCCTGCTAGCCACTAAAAACGTTATATATCTACATATTGCCTTTGTTGGTGATTGCCCACGCTCCATATATATTGGGTACAAGAAATTGTTGACCAGGTTTTTCAAGTTCGTAATCTGTACTCTTTGCAATATTCCAAAAGCTGTTTCGTCGAGAGAATCTTTAGTGTAATTGTCCAATGTAAAAACGAGATTATAGCTTTTTTTCAGAACTGCTAATTCCTGAAGTGCATTGACTAATTCTCTAAGTCGTTCTAAATTTCTCTCATGTTGACGGCGAACATCCCTAACAAAAAATATTCATAAGCAAATAGATCTAACATAAATTTTACTAACGAGAGTTAACTTACGAGTAAAGAAAATGTATATCATCAAATATCTCTGCTATTTTCGTAGAAAATTCTAGTCCAATTTCTGGCCAATGTTTTGAAAATTGTAACGACCGAGCCTTAGCAATACTCCAATCTATTATATAGGGCATTAAATTTGGATATGCATGTACTATTGTTGGGACAAAATGACGAAGCCACAGTATCAAATTAAATGCTTCAATATTTGTTGGTATTAAATTCATTAATTTACGAATATTCAGTACATCCAATTGTTTAATAAGTGATGCCGAATGTCTTTTCCATATAAGACAAGCTGTTAGGATATCAGTTTTCAAATATGATGAGCACAATTTAACTATATTTGGGTGATGAACAAAACGTTGCCAATCCATATTACATTCGTAAGGATCTATTAATGCTAATGTCTTCAGACGCAATTGTTGCTCCTTGATTTCTTCTACGCACTCTGTATCTTCCTTTTTATCGAGATTTGACATATTATAGTAAAATAAAAATGTGCATTATCATTACTTACTGCTTCCTTAAGGTGTTTTAATATTTCACTCAAGAACATATACAATAGTCGCCTGCTTGGTATTTCAAGGTGCCGTATGTTTTTGAAAAATTCCTCATTTTCTACTAGATTTAACAAATCCACAAGTTTTTGAAAAGAGACTTCCATCAATTCAATATTATCCTAGTAAAACAAATATATTTAAATTCTCTCGAACAATTCATTTATTCGTACCTCAGTCATTGCACTCATTTCAGATAATATTCTCTTGATTTTTGCTTCATATATAGGCTGAAGGCTTAGCTCGAACTGTTTACCAAATTCCTTTTTAAATTAAAAATAAATGTTATTATATTTTGTAAAACTGAAATTCTATACACAATACCTCCGCCTCTTCCATGTGACCCTTATAAATAAGTTTCTTTAAGCGTTCAGACGGCTGCGTTTCTGATACTAACTTCATCTCCATCTCCTGAGGCATTCCCTGGGCATTCATATTCTCTCCACTCAGATAATATAAGTTTATAGAACATTTCTGTTGACTAACTAACCATGTAGCATTTGCCATTTCAAATTCATATATACATTTAAATGCTACAAAAGACTTGCACATATTATATTATGTAAATATATGGATATTATTACATTACTTACATGGAAAATCTACCATTTTTAATACACGCAATCCCCTTTCATTAGGCTTCGTTAATAATAACAATTCGACTATATTGTCATTGTTTTCCATTACGGTCAAATCATCAATCAAATAATTCACATTGAATGAATTTTGATAAATTATTTTTGTATGCTGGCACACTTCCAAAAGATGTCCACTATTTGTTAAGATCAGCCTAAAAAATATAGAGTAATATATCGTTTTAGGAAATTATATTTAACTTTGTTAATATTTACGTATAGTTGTCCAGGCAGTAAATACATTTGGTTCCTTGAAAAAAATCCGGTATAATTACTTTGGTGTCCTCCATGTTTTTTTGAAATCGCACGAAACATTTTGTTCCCATTAAAAATAATAACTCATTGTTAGTTGGAAAGGGTATTATCAAAACCGACGTAATTTCATTTAAAATCTTTGTGTTCGTTACACGTCTAATTTTAACATTATCCATAATCGTTTCATCGAACGGGACAGTGTCATTTTCCTTTAGCGATATATTTAAGCATGAGTCAACCCTTGATTCATCAACATCAAACAACCTTTTAGTGTTAAATATATACAAAAATGTTATTTTCTTTGCTAATGAAACCATTTCGTCAATATCAACATGAGAATAACTTACTTGTAAATACTACCATTTGTGCATGTGATAAAGTAATTTTTACCAACTTGCTGTATTCCAACAATAGTCTTGTTCTTCTGAATATCATCCTGATTAATGCACCTACATTAGACTCTTTGTTATTTTCATTTACACATAACCACAGTAAGTTTATATATATACAAGTTAAATAAAGGGATGCCTTTGATATAAATCCCATGGACCTCGCCATCTGAAAGTCCACAAATAATCAGATTTCCTGAGTGTGAAATTGCGATGGCGTCTATTTGAGAGTTAAATCCCAGGAAGCTGCATTTAGCAACGTTTTCATCTTCCAACAGGACGACACTTTTATCAACAGCTATAACCATTTTTTTATTTTGTACACTTGCGGAAACTTGAGGATATTTATAAACCTGTAATAAAAATAAGTACATATCTAATCCATCCACTAATTTGTTTTCAAAAACTTTTTACCAGTTCATCGCCCCATATTTTGAATATACCATTTGTACAAAATGCATTACTTATTGATTCGTCTTCAGTTGCTGATTGTGAAAAATTATTCCACATTTTTATAAATAGTTTATCTACTGCTTTTGCCTCTAACCAGCCAAACCAAACAGTTAATAACCTGAAAAAATATCAGCTGCTTCAGTTTAAAATTAAAAACATAATGCGTCACCTACATTTGAAATGGTACAACACTTCAAGTTCAGTGCAAACAAATTACCTGAAGTGTTAAGGCCGATGTGCTGAATTAGTAGGAACTTTTTAATGTACATTTAATATTTGTGAAAAATATATTATTATCTAATTCTTCATTAATTTCTTTTAATGTGTTAATATTAAAGTAATTCTTTATTAATATATTTTCTATTAATGCAATTCATTACTATAGTCTGTGTTACAACTCGAAAGACTTATTGTTGAACATATATTTTCCTCTGTGGCTTAAATTTGTGAAAATATTTATTTTTCTCTATTGTCAAAATAAAAGGTAGACAGTTAAATGTATATCTTTTAAATAAATGAATATATTTTAGATTTTAATCAAAAATGTGAAGAGTGAAAAACGAGCAATTGTTTATGATAGTGAATGCACTCAATCGCTTACGCAGATTGGCATCACTTATATCGGTAGTATTTCTGGAACTACCAACATACATAAAATTGTAAAACTGTCTGCAACATTCTTTGCAATAGGAAAGGAGAGAACAAGGATTATTGAGTTAGTGGCGGTGAATAGTAAGGTGGCTGTTACGAAATCAGATTGAATTTCCCTCTAATAAGTAAATATAATGTAAGTATGAAGAATATAGTGATTGGTGAGAAAATTAAAGGACTAAAGGATACATATTTTATTGGCACGCATGATCTGCACATGCCACGTTTTACAACCTAACATTGCCACTACACGCAGCCGCCAATTTATAGATTATTGCTTCTCGCTGTATTCGTCTATATACACTAGAATCTGAACTTTGTATGATTTTTAGATTGCAAAATGGCCTGTCCACTTGCAGCTGAACATATTTGGGTTGAAAAATCTCGCTACCATGATGCAGAACGTGAATACTACGAACGTCTGTCTAAGGTGAGTATTTTACAAATTAATTTTATTACAAAAATCTGCAATCTATAAAATCTCCTTTTATAAATATCATTAACAAAATATGTATCTGAAATAAAAATTAATTACAAGCTGCTAAAGGGAACGGTTACTGTACCAAATAGTGATAGTCTTCCACAAACTCAAAATTTGGAAAAAAATAAGAGGAAATCTAGGAAAAATACCAATAAATCGCAAAGCCCTGAAGGAATGCAAGAAATTTCCGAATTAGTCCCACGAAAATCGACACCTAATAATGCTGCTTCAAAGAAGAAGAAAAAGCCTAAAGTTGCTGAGTCCGAGACATCTTCGACGAACAGTGTACCAAATGATTTACCAAATAAAATGCAGGAAGTTGTTTCGGTAAATGTGGAGGTCGTCGAAGAGACAAAATCAAAGAAAAAGAAGAAGAAGAAGACGAACAAGGATGCTACAGAAAAATTGCAAGACCTAAGTCAGAAGGAAAATGTTCCACCAACATCACCCATCACGGAAATTAAAATTGATTCTCAGGATTCGAACAAAAAATCTAAGAACTCCAAAACCAAGGTCAACCATTTTGAGTTGTGGCATTGATTTTTCCTTTTTTTATTTTTAAATAGAAAATTAATTTGTTTTATATTTTTCTTAATTATTTTGTTAACTGCAAATTGTAACGTTTTTGTATTGTCTTAGGGATCATCATCGAATCAATGTACTTTGGTATCTGAGATAGCTAAGGCCAGGCAGCACATCAAAAATTCACTTGAAAAGGTAAAACAATAACAACAAATTAAAGTTCATCGTTGACAATTTTTTTAAAAGATGGACGGCATTGCTACTTTGGCAGCAACTCCAGCATCACCTGATATATTAGATCGATTAGCAGCAGTTGAAAAAGATAATGCCGATCTGCGTAAATTAATTGAGGGACTGAAAGGTATTTGCATTCAATCTGAAACTCGAGTAAAGTCACTTGAACAAAAATTAGCTGCCGTTAGCTTTAATACTAAGCCAGTAGAGAATACAGCTGTAAAGGCTTCGACTGATAAAGTAGACGATGATGACGGTGTCGACCTTTTCGCTTCAGACTCGGAGGAAGATGATGCTGAAGCAGCAAAAGTTCGTGAAGAACGGCTAGCGGCATATGCTGCCAAGAAATCAAAGAAACCTGCTCTAATTGCAAAATCCAGTCTTGTATTGGATGTCAAACCGTGGGATGATGAAACTGATATGAAAGCAATGGAAACCGAGGTCCGAAAAATAGCTACTGACGGATTATTGTGGGGAGCTTCCAAAACTTTGCCAGTTGCTTATGGTATACAAAAGTTGAGCATATCTTGTGTTGTTGAAGACGAGAAGGTTTCTATTGACTGGTTAACTGAAGAAAT
This sequence comes from Eristalis tenax, assembly GCA_905231855.2. Taxonomy (NCBI): domain Eukaryota; kingdom Metazoa; phylum Arthropoda; class Insecta; order Diptera; family Syrphidae; genus Eristalis; species Eristalis tenax. Next base: position 346,798 of record HG993128.1, on the reverse strand, counting down.
TGAAAAACTTGAAGATTTTGTACAAAGTGTAGATGTTGCAGCATTTAATAAAATATAACTTGTTCTGAATAGTAAGCTGCAAATATTTTTAACGATTCACATATGATTCCCAAATTAGAATCTATAATACTTATGTAGATGTTTTTAAATACTACTAATAAAAATATACTTGCAATGTAATGCTTAATGGTAAAATTGTATATATTTTATTTGCTATATTTTCGTGAACTTCAAGTTGTTGTTCGCGAATTACAGTGGATTTTCGATTTTATTACGTTTCATGAAGACCGGAATTTTGTCGGGCCAATATTCCCGTGCGTCTTTCAATCAAGAATATACATAATTAATGTATTGCTTACGCCCAAGTTCAAATACATCTGGATGAAATTAAAATGCGTCAATTTCTCATGATATTTTGTAAGTATGATATATTTCCGTTTAAAGTACATTTTTTTCATTTTCTTTTAAAAATTTCGTGTATCTTAAATCTAAAATGTAGGGTTTATTGAAAGTTTGTTTTCCTCACTTTTCTTATATTACAAATAAATGTACTGCTTTTTCCAAGCGATGTTAACAATAATTCAAAAATGTGAAGCAGCTGTATGTAGTGACGGAACTAATCTAATTACAATTTCGATAAACAACTCGCATGTACTTTGTTGTGCTAGCAAGTTTATATAATTAAGCTAAAAACAGACAATAGAATAACAGGTTAATAAAATAAACCATTCATACATATAAAGAAATTGGTTTTAAGTCAAATGTATAGAGAACACAAAATAATTTATTTCAAGAAGGCTTTTATTGCATTTGTATATGAGTAAGTGAATGCGATCTGTGCTTTTATATATGATAATTGGTATATTACTTTTTTTTGTATTAATACTGAATTTCCTCAAAAACAATAAAATATTTCAAGAAAAACTTTTATGCAAAGCAATATCGAATGTGTAGCATATTGTCTATTAGACAATCATGAAGAATATATCGCAAAACTTAGTATCGCTTTCGAAAGTATAATTAATATTTCTTAACAATAGAACATTCTAAAAGTTAAAAAAACAAATTGATGTTTAATAAATGCATATACATTAACCTTCAGTACAAATTATAATTAACTTCTTATTCTGAAAATGCATTTTATTTCAAATAATGTCGGTGGCTTTTTTTACTAAGTCACGGAGTATTTCAAAATGGGTTACTGGATCTTAAATGATTTTGATATGGTAAAACAGTGTCAATTACAAAAAGTATAACGAAAAGTTCGACGTAATGAATCCACTTTAATAAAAAATTGCAAAGTATTTCAAATGATGTTTAACAAATTTTAGTGCTAGAATCTCTTAGGTGAACATCATTTGTTTTTAAATGTATTTACTATCTTGCTTTGAATGATTAAAGAAAACCCTTACAAACATTTTTACATATGGTTAGAACCAACGTTTATTTTTTGTTTGCATTCTTCCGCTTTAAGAATATGAAAGTTGAGAATGATTTAGATCTTTTTTACTTATGCTAATATCCATAAGTGTTGATTTATTTACTTTTATTTATTCAATACATACATATATAATAAGTTACAGCAATTGGCAGCAGTGAGATTTTGTTTTTGTAGGCTGTCGTACGTCTGTTTGGCGTTGTTTCTTACGGGATGATATATCTCTGATAAGATCATAAAACACCTGTTCAAAAATACAAGGAAATAAGTCCTTTATTAATATTGCATATAAAAAGCATTAAGTGTTTAAAATTGTATATGAAATTAAAATATTAATTACAAGCTTTCAAATGTACATACAGAACTTAAATTAATTCATAATTTTTAGAATATACGAAACGAATTTATGTTGGCATTTGACCGGAGCTACATCATAGCTTTAAACACTCAATTATAATTCATATATTGGAATTCAGAAATTGTCTTGTATAGTTCCAGATACATCACACAATATTGTTGTTTCAAAGTCAATTTAAAAAACACTTCAGTTTTTTTTGATTTCGGTGACATTTTTAGTGTTAAAAAATGCCTAAATGTTTAAATAGCTAATATCAAAATTTTACGTGTGTTTGCATCGTCTTAATGCTGCTCAGGCTAGTTACCATAATAATACACTTTTGTGTATACATATTTACTGTTCGCTTGTACTTAAATCGGAGGCTTTTTTACAACCGTTGTATTTAAGAAATTGTCTTGTATAGTTCCAGATACATCACACAATATTGTTGTTTCAAAGTCAATTTAAAAAACACTTCAGTTTTTTTTGATTTCGGTGACATTTTTAGTGTTAAAAAATGCCTAAATGTTTAAATAGCTAATATCAAAATTTTACGTGTGTTTGCATCGTCTTAATGCTGCTCAGGCTAGTTACCATAATAATACACTTTTGTGTATACATATTTACTGTTCGCTTGTACTTAAATCGGAGGCTTTTTTACAACCGTTGTATTTAATATATTTCGTTGCGATATGATTTTCGATATACATACTACACACACTAACGGACAAAACTAATGCACCAAACAAAACAAAATCACCCCCGATCTAGAAACAACCTATAAAATTTAAGGGTTTATTGTAATTTTTTTTATAATTGTTGCCAACTATCCACAACTTTTCGACAAATTGTTCTAGCGCTTGGTTGTAAATATTATCAATTATTTTTCGTGTTTTTCATTGAAATAAATCCATTTATATATATTATACAAAACAAACTTTCTTCTTCCGACTTATGGAAGCAGAGATATTCAAAATAAATGTACTGAAAGAGGGGTTCTTTAGTTTTGGCCGATACTGTATGTACATATTTTTCATTTGGAAATTAGAAAAATTATACTGTTCCATATAATCGAAGGTAAATACATTAGAAAAATAATAGGTTAAGATCATCTACAGACTAACGAAATCATAAAGTATCTATATCTAAATAATTAAAACTATATAATATGTATGTTAATAGAAGAAATAAAAACAACGAAGATATATAATTTGGAAATGAATAAAAATAATTACTGCAACCTAATATAATCGAATATAATACATATAGGTATATGGTTGCTCATGCAATAAAAAACTGTATTTAGTATTTATTCATACTAGTGTAAAGGTTCATACAAATAACACCTCCTGAATATAGCCTTCATTGGTAGTATTTAGTTTTGTATTTTTTAATCCAACACTATATATAAACACAATAGCGTCAATGAATGCTTGTTTTAATATGTATTTGAAAGAAAAAATATTAGAAGCGTGCAAATTTAAAAAAAAAAAGTAATATAAATACAATGTCAAAATAAAACATGAATTTTCCATAGCCGATTTAATCAAACATATATTCACAAAAATTGAATGCTGAACGGTAATAAAAGAATACGATTAATAGAAGGCAACTTAATACAGCAATATAAGAAATTATTGAATTGTAACAATTTAATCTGAATAAATGCATCTGAGCACATTGTATGCACCTATCTAAATTAGTATACACTTAAGTCTCCGCCTCTTGCATTTATCTTTAGCTCGCCCACTTGTTGCTTTTGAATCTTCAGTTTTTCGTGATCTTATTTCACGCATCAAATCAAAAAACACCTGTGTGGAATAAAAAAAAGAAAAAGAAACATACCAGTGGTTTGATGAAGGACAAAACAAATGATTTTAGATCACAGCAAATAAACAATTTCGTCAAATAAGTACTCAATATTTTCTTCTTCTTTTTACTCTCTTTTCTTCTGAAACATAAATTTATCTACTAAAAGCAATGATAAACAATTGAAATTTATTATATAATTGCATAAAGCTGGAACAAGAACAAATTTGCACAGCTACCACACAGAGTAGTTGTCTATTATGCTTTATATAAAAATATTAATGTGACAAACAACATACATACAATTGATTAAATTATTTAAAATAAAATAGTTCTAAAAATATTCCTGCAGAATGTAAGCGATATAAATATATTTATATATAACAAACATTTTTCACTTTTTTCCTTGCAGAAGCAAAACCAATTTTAGGACACTGTAAACATATAGATAAACATACATATAATCAATGCTCTTTATACCTAGATCACTTATTTCTGACCATATAATATAGTTGCAATTCTTTAGACACTTATTATCTGTATTGATCCTGTTAATAAATTATATGTATATTTCTGGAGACTTCAAAACTATTAAAATGTAAATAATTTTTTTTTTAATTAAAAATACTTATAATGATTGCTACTACAATGCATATAAATAAACTACTAATATAGAAATGTACATCAATGTGGGGTAAAATACAAAACTTTGGAATTTATCCACCTGTTATACACAGGATCTCTCGATCAAATTTGAATTAAATCAATAAAATAAAATTACCTTATCCACATTTTCCCTTGTTTTTGCTGACGTTTCAACATAGGTAACTTGCCATTGCTGGGCTCGCATTTGACATTCGTTAAGTGGTACTTTTCGTTTATCATTCAAATCACATTTGTTCCCAACTAGTAAAAATGGTATGCTTTCATCGTTTTTTACACGCAAAATTTGTTCTCTAAAATGTAAGTAAAATATATATTTATTATTAAATATATCATTAGCTGAGTTCTACTTTTTTGGAATAAATTCAATATATTTGTATACTTTTCCAGTAAATAATTTATTTCTCGTTTATTTAAAGTTATGAAATATAATAAAATTTATATATATATATATATATAAATATAATATAATAAATGGGCATTTTTCCAATTTACAATTACATTTAATTTTACTATTCGCGCGATTAGTACGCTGTGATCAAAGGAAAATATATTTATAATCTTAAGCTCACCTGAATTCTTGAGTAGCTTGAAAACTCTCGTCATCTGTTATTGAGAAGACACATAGGAAACCTTCACCACTGCGAAAGTAATTATCTCTAATAGCTGCATAATCTTCTTGACCAGCTGTATCTAATATATCTATTTGTACTTCCTCTCCATCAAGGACAACCTACAATTGACTTTTCGATAAGGACGAAGCAGTCAACAATAAGTTACGTACCTTTTTCCTGTAACTATCAGCTTTAGTGGGTTCATAATCCTCTACGAACTCATCATACATAAATTGTAAAGTAAGAGCTGATTTTCCAACACCCCCACTACCTACCATAATTACTTTATGGAGTGCAGGCCCAGCCGCCGGTTTTTTACTCATTTTAAGCTGTTATTTTCAAAATGAATTTGTATTTGGAAGAATACCTGTAAAGTAAATAAAATTCATTGAAGTACTTTCAAATTTCAAATTGACGATATTAATTTTCTATATTTCGTAGACATTCATTTCACAAAGCTGAAATGTATACAATGTACAATGTAAAATATGTAGCCTTGAATTTGAATCGCGAACATAGTTCGTATAGATCATTGTTCATATCTATGAGCACTGCCATATTATATACGGTCATGTACGAAAATTTCAAAAGCGTAAAACTACATGGAAAGTTTTATGAAAGCACAGTAACTAGCCAATGACGTAAAATTAAAGAAAAAATTAAACAAATAAATGGTAGATATAATTAACTTCTCCCTGGAGATGGTATGAAAACACAAATACAAAAAAACAAAAACACTAAATGGAAAACAAGCATCAAATGAAGATCAAGCATGTGGGAATCTAACCAACAATAGATCATTAAAGAGCGCTCCCATTATTCTTTCTTGTTCTTCCGCTAAAAACAGTGTGTGAACAGAAAAGAAAAGTGCAAAAGGTAACCTTAATCAGAAATAAATACTGTATGCAACTTATTTTATTGTTCACTGCGGCATAGATATGCTATAACAATCAGATTATAGTGAAGAATAACCTTAATATGTCTAAAATTATAACAACTAAACAAAACAAGGTAGTATAAAATAAAATAAAAACTATGTACTTATGGAGTAATTGCTCGATTCATGTTAATGCGGCATGGAAATGTTATAACATTCAGATTATAGTGGAATATAACCTCATTATGTCTATATTTATAAGAACTAAATAAAACAATGTAGTACAAAATAAAATAATTTCATAAATCCCAATAACGTTGATGAAGCAATTGATTCAAATTTAAACTTTCATTGTCTGTCTTTGCTGGAACCTGATAAATAGAGTATTGTTAATGCTTTTTGTAAAACGAACATTGTATTTGCATTTTAAGATTTTCCTGTGGTAAATGATTTCCTATATTTAGAAGTACATTATTATTCAATTATTTTGACATTTAGTAACTACTTGCCTAAAATTAATTTATCAATTTATGTGGAAGGTCCAGGCGGACGATCTTCTATTGCAAATAATTTTTTGATTTTAGTTTACGGGTAAAAAACTATAATTCTTATCAAATAAAATAAATCTTTATATAAATACGTACCAGTGTTCTATTGTTTATTTTAATAACTATACATATACGTTTTGTCTAATAATATTGTAAACATATTTCCATCTAAAGGATATATTTTATAAATAAATATAGAAAATTACACCAAAAATAAGCAAACATTTTTTGTTCCCAGTTATATAGTATATATTTCCTCGGTCCTTATATCTTGCCTATTAGATTTTGAAGGATTTGCTGCTTGAATTTTTGTATTGTTGCGAGGAATTAAAAAAGCCATTTCTACAAAATCTAAGAAGTCAGAGAATTGAAATTAGATTTACTTTACTTTGTTTGTAGCAACGCATTCCTTATTAATTACATCATTCCTTAAAAATTAAGGTTTTAAAATGTTTATTATAAGAATAATTACTCTCCTACAAGAATTGTTCCTGGGTTCTGCGGAAAGTACTTATTCATCACTGGTTTATTACTTTGAGAAGCCACGGCCCAGTTTTTTGCAAATACAAGTATAAAGAGAACAGTATCATTAAATAGAAACCATGAGTCACAGCAGCTAACTAAACATTGTGCACTATTAAGTGTACGCATATGTTAGTATGTATGTATTTAGAGGGAGTTTTCCCATACTTGTTTAAGTACCATTTAATCTTTACTCCAAGGTTGTATTTATTTGGTTACTATGGTAGAGCGAATTTACTAATTGTATGATTATACGTCTCTCAAAAATTAGATTTAAAATTACGATTATATATAGAATGTAACAATATTATGTTTGATATACTTTTCAAACACTTATTTCTCCTGCGCTTTCACAAACAAATAATATACCTTATTAAATTGCAGTTTTTCTTATAATAACATAAATCACACTAACCGTGGGTAGTATGTAGGTAAAATACAAAACCGATATTGGCCAACGCCTAAAATTTAATTTAATGACGTGTATAGTGAAACAAGTTATTCGCTTTCTTTGGCGTTAACGCGGTTAATGTTATTAATTATGCTTGAAAATTTATCTCGAAATCACTTTCACAACACAATTGGGAAGATTTAAAAAAAAAACTTAATCCGCTACAATGAAAAAACTAGCAATACTATCCGTCAATCGAAAACTCACTGCACCCGCGCGAACTTTACAACCAAGAGTGAGTACAACATAGACTTTCCCCCCAAATGACACATTTTGTGAACAAGTCAGAATGAGACAATGCAAAGGTATATATTATGATTATTCTTAAGCCGTTAGCTTGTGATCGAGTTACATTGCTGTATGGATGCGATGTTATAAGAAATTGCCTCTATTTCGCAGAACGTATATACATCATACCTAAAACGGGGATATTACGATTTCCGTAGTTTCATGTTATGAACAATTTTTTTTAGAACTAGATGATATAAGAACAAATTATTAGTTTAAAACCTGCGGAAAAAGGGGTTACAATCTTGATCTCGAGCGAAGCGATCCACCCACCTCATGGACTTAGTTCCTTCGGGAAAAGTTAAGGGGTAGGACGAATAAAAGCGTGACTGTGAGAAATTGGTAGGTATAACGGTTGGCGAATCAAGAACCTTTCATTCGAGTTAGATGTCAAAAATTATTCGAAATGTAAGAGATAACCCGAATTGTAAGGTTCGACAACCGTACTATCTATGACGATTGTGTAGTTCGCCAATGAAAAAATCTCATGCCAGACGTTCGACTCGCCATCCGTAATTGGGGGGATTCCCCCAATTTAATCCTCGAGATCTCATATGCTAAGCGATTAAACATTTTTTAAAATTTTGTGATTATTTCATCGAGAAAAAATGCACCTTCAAAGACCGTTTTGTTAAGGTATGTATATAGGATATATACATACATATGTATTTATGTAAAAACAAGTAAATGCAGTGAGTTAATGATCAAAAAGAATATAGTAGCACCAAGAAAACTCCGTACAAATATTCCTCCAAATACCTCTGTATGTTGGCCACTAGTCTATCTTGGAACTTGGTCGCACATTTAGATACCTATATTTTTTAATCGTTCCTACTAAATAACCTGCGAAAGTTGGCCAGCAGTGTTCAGACAGCATAGCTGTAATCTTGTTGGGATATTGTATCTTGTGTCTGGATCTTTGATCTTGTAGATGACTCTCTTTCCGCAGTTTGTGTTGCTCTGACTTTCGCGGAGGTTTTGTTAGCTAAAGAGGTGAGATTTAAAAGGAACTAGAAAACGGGACATCACGAGGGTCTTTGAGAAAAATAATTTTTAGCTTGGGGTTCTCTTATTTTTTAAGAAATGTAGGTCTTAAAATGTCCCAATGAGTGGTCCTTTACTGCAAGAAAAAGACAAGTTATTGGTAGATGAAATGCAAATTAAAGATTTTCGTAAGTACAAAATGAGAGAGATGAGAGGATCGTAAAACGTAAGACCATCGCATGTCATTATCGAACATGTTGGAACATGTTTGACAGATTGGTGCTATGATAAACAGCTGACTACATTTTAACGACAAAATCAATTTGAATTCGGACCAAGGAGGAACAAAAGCACAATTGTTTGGGCAGAATATTTTTTGATTTGACATTTCACAAACGAAAACAGCTGACACAATTTCTCGTATGGTATTTGAGAGAGAGAGAGTGAACAGCTAATTATCGCAGTGCGTCATTGCACCCCTCCGTAACATTGAAGTCGAACGCAGCAACGTACTATTGTGTTTCAGGCATAATGGCTTAGCGTATTTTTTGTTTTGCTGTAGTGCCACAATGAAAAATTAAAACCCCTTATTGTTGGAAATGCTGCCAAATTAAAAGTTTTTGGCCAAAATAAAATTGATGTCCATTAATTTAACGTCACGTGGGCACACAATAAAAAATCTTGGAACCACCGATGATACTATTCATAATGTTTAGCAGCTTTTATATGAAGTCAACCAGAACCATTTTTAGAAGTTCTGAATAAATATGTTCAAATATTTTTATGTACATATTTAATCAGTTGGTATTGATTTTGTTTAAATACATAAATAAATGTTGAAAATTTTTATTATTCTTTTGTTTTAATTAATTGGTTTTAATAAGCAGACGACAAAGAACGAAGTTCTTTATTAAATTGTGTTGAAAAAAACCTACCCCCTTATAAGGCGTCGGTTGGAACCTTCTATTCACGGATGAATCTAAAACATCATCTAACACGTCTTTTGTCGTATCATTTGAAAATGGTACGATTGCCTGCATAGGTAATCTACCGGGTATCGCCACAATATTTACTGCAGCAGCGTTTGCTATTCTCCAAGCCATGAAAACTGCCATAAAGCAGCGAGGCAAACATCATATGCTCCGACTGCCTGAGCCCTAATGCCAACAACAATTGTTAGCTTATTTCCGATATTCGATACAACCTCTCAAAAGCATCCAGAGACATAAATGGTATGTGGACTCCAGGACACGTTGGAATTTCGGGGAATGAAAATGCTGATTATGCGGCCAATATAGCTCCAGGTTTCACATTCGATATTTTTACAAAATTAAAAATATAACTACAATCCACTTAAAACATGATTGGAGTCTTTACCACCACCACTACAAAATAAAAAAAAACAAACCCTGAGAGATTAAAGCAAGTATATCCCATAAATATATCCAAACAAAAAATATTCAACTTCATGCGCTTAAGGCTGAGACACACTGCAGCTACGCATCAACTCCTTAAACATTAAAATGTAGCTTATTTAAGTTGAACCAATAGTCTCTGCAGCTAGGGTTGGTCATATTGTATATTATCATGTAATTTTAATCATAATAATTATATTTCTTGAAACGATGACATATGTATGTAAAAACCGCTTTTAAGACCTACATATTAAGAAACACACTATTCTATAAATGAATGCTATAACTTTAAACCTACGTTTTATTTTATATTACATAAATTGCACATCCAAACTTTATGTCCTGTCAACCTTTTTCCTTAATAAATAGAGCGAATATTACTCCAATAAAGAACTAACGGCAACATGGAATCTCGTTGAAGAAGACCTTGATCCATCAATCTATCCGAAGAGCGATTTTTATATTTGTATAAAATTATAAATAAATGTTACCTAAAATTTGCCCTTCTCAGCCTTTCGAGATATCGTTCCACAGATATAGCCGGTAGAAAAATAGATTTCAAATATCGAGGTACGCTTTGATTAAGGTTTCGTGCCTGAAAGTATTACTTTTGTCTTCCAAAAAATAAAAATATTAATATTGACAGGAGTAGAAACCTTTTCCAAATGCTGATGCGCTACTGTTGCTACTTCAAAAATACACTCTTCGACTCCCTTATCGATGTCTGTACCCCGAAGAAGTCTTTCTTGACTTACACCATGTCTTAACAATACTGCTTGAGGTATATTTACCGCTTCACTTCGTCGAGTATACGGAGTTGACCGTAAAAGATTTGTTATTCCTTGGGCTTTTCCTAAATGTGAAGCTACATGATCTAGGTTTATGTCTTTTATTCCATATGATTCAAGTAAAAGGTAATACAAGGATGAAACTGATTGCTCCGAATAATCTTCTATGTCTGAAATTGTAATAAATTGCTGATTTGATGGCCTATCTCTTGCTTTCACCAAGCGTTTGAAGTAGATTTTTGTTAATTTTTGATTATCTGCAAGCTGTGAATACATGTATAGGATATCTTTTATTCTAATTAAAAATATAAGATAACATATTTAAACAGAAAACTTACATACTTTAATTCATTCAACACTGGATGGTCTGATACATACGTTCTGTTGCCTTTATCAAAACATTTATCGATAGAATCGTACCAAAATTTTAGTTTGATTTTCCCGATATTTTCGTCAGACATCTAGGGAGCATGTTACAGTTTGGTGTACCTGCTACAATACAATTGAATATGGCTATTTAAAAACTTACTGAAGATGCGATTTTAGCTATTTCTACATTAAAAGCTCGAATTGCAAAAGCATGTCTTCTGATAGATCCTTTAAGCAGCAATGTGCAAAGAAAGTTCTCATAATCGTACTTCCTACAATAATTTTTTATGTAATTAAAATTCATGTTGATGCTGCTTAACTCACTCAACTAATTCTCTGCAATATTGTTGCCCGTGTAGCGATCTTTCATCGGCAACTGCACTGTAACCTCTTTCATACGTTTTTATTGGAAATATACTTAAGAATTTTGTTTGGAAGATGTATTTGTACCTAAATGTAAGCATGTTTAAAGCTGATGATTGTGCATCAAGAATGATGTATTCACTGTCACTTGACCAGAGATATCCAACACAGAGGATAGAGATATCCAACATCTACCTCCCTTTTCCCTTGATTTCATCTGACAGCATTTTTTATACGATGTTGAGATGCGTAGTGGAGCCGGGAACTTTGTAAGAGTATGTGTGAAATGCAAAGAGAATTCCACTACACTCTTATTATTTACTTAACTCTTATTCTGGCGAAGTTGGTTATCTCTATCCTCCATGATCTCTGCACTTGACAGTGAACTGAAATCATTTATATATAGATGTTCAACTTATGCCCTCCATGACGATGTTACCCGTGAACATTTGACAGCTTGTTATTTTTGTTTTTAGTCAACAATTACGTTTAATGCTTGAAACATAATTCAATAGAAATGTGCAAAACTTATTTTTTTAACTGTTTTGTATCAACTTTGTGATGTCGACACTACTATTATATGAACGACTTTAAATCGTTTTTAGTTTTATTAAATATTATTTTTACTGTTTTTAAATTAACAATTGTTCAACCGTCAAACAATTCAATAGTTTATTTTAATTCTAGACACAATTATATTATATATTACATTAACAAAGAGGAATAACAAATAAAATATGACTTTTTATGACAATTATATGACAATTCTAAATCCTCCTCCCAACAGTGAAAGCAGCACCACGAATTCAGAATAACATTTCAAATACAATGTATCCAAAACGTCAAAAATAAGAAGAGAAAAACATAATTAAAAACGACAATTCACCTCAAATGCGTTCATAAATAAAATATGGAGCGTTCACTCTTGTGTTGAGTTTACATAAAACATTTAATTCAATTCGCTGACACGGCATGTCCTATAGCTGTTATCTGGCATGAGGTAGGACAGTCATTATATCTGGGTTCTAATTTACAAGATCCTCTTTGTTGTACCGTTTTTTGTCTGCTACTCCCCGAGATCTTGTGGTTTTTGGTTTACTGGTACGCCAGCTGCTAATGCGTCTTGTAGTGGATCATTGGGAATGTATCCCATCATCATTTAGTGTGCTGTCTTTCCAATGGCTTCGTTATAGGTGTCGTTTATTCCCCATTGTACGATTTTAATTTCCTGGTACCACTTGGTTTCTTCTTTTATTGTTGCGAGTAATGCGTTGAGTATGGTTAGGTTGTATCGCTAGACCTGTCCGTTGGCTCGTGGCGTTTTTGTTGTGTTTTGCAAATGTCTTCGATGTAAATGATGTTCCCTGGTCTGTAATTAGACGTATTGGTGTTCCGAATATTAAAAATGTTTCTATCAAGAAATTCATTACTGGTTTAATTTGAGTATTTGTTAAGGCCTTTATTTGTATAAACTTGGTGAAAGCGTCATCAAGTACGAGCACATCAGTGTTTCCCTTAGTGGATTTGACAAACGGGCCCAAATAATCAATATGTATTGTATGAAATGGTATCTCTTTTTTTCGTTTGGATATAATGCTCCTCTAGGTTGCGCAGTTTTCTTTGCATAGGCGCACTCCATGCATGCCTTAATGTATTTTTTAACAAACTAGGTTATTTGAGGGAACCGATATCTTTCCTGAATATGCTTGATGGTTTTCTGTCCATCATCTGAAATGTCCGAGTTCATCATGGCTATATCTTAAAACTCGACTTCGGATCCCTTTTGGAACAAATAGCCTGAACTGATTGTTGACCATACGATATACTCTTCCTTCATGTAGGTCATAGTCCGTATGAATTCTCCGGGATTTTTTATTTAGGACGGTCAATATTTTGGATATTTCTTCATCTTAAAATTGCAATGAATAAATCCTCGTCCGAAATATGAACTTGGAGTACATTTATGTCCACAACATTCGTTTTCTTTGCGGGCTCAATGTGTTTCCGAGAGAGTGCATCGGCATGTTCCACCTTGCGATCCGAGGAATTAGTTCTTTCTTTGTCATGGCAATCTTGAGTGCTGCACAATCTGTTACAATAGTGAATTATTTTCCTAGTAAATATGGTCGAAATCTGTCAACAACCGCTAATGTTTCCAGCTTGTAACTGTGGTACACACCCTCCTCCTGCAGTAGGCTTCGATTGTAGTAGGCCACTGGACGAATACTTTTCCCTTCTCCCTGCATCAATATCCCAGCAGGTCTCTTGCTGTTTGCATCAGTATGTAACTCATGTTGTGGATCAAAGAGTGCCAACGCTGGTTGATTGATAATAAATTTCTTCAGCTGTTCGAAAAACTCTTGTTGCTCTTTTTTTAGTAGAATTTTTTAGAGTAATTCTTTACGCACTTTCTTACTTTCTTCAGTTTTTCACTGTTCATTTCTGCCATTGCAGAAAATTTCCGATCAGCCGTACATGAAAATGAATCGCTCTCTGGTGTCGAAAAACTCAGTTTCTTACAATCAGTACTATTGTAGTTTTACACCCTCTGATGCTTGCTATGATGGAGCCATTTCTCACACAGAGAAGTTAATCAATAAAATTATCTCTCTCTGTAATAGCGTGCAGCCACTCTCCCACTGCTTTAAGAGTGCCATCTACGTATTATTATATAATGCTCAAAAGCATTCTTCTCAAATACATGCCCAGTGAATTACGCGTTGATTACCATCGCATACATAATGTAAAAGAAACAGCAATATCGGAAAATACCGATGACGAGTATTTTACATCTACCCTTTCGTTTAACGGAGACAAACAAGTTAAAAACAGATTACGCTTTCTGAAACAAGAAGTTGAGTCCATGGAGAGAGCCGGTGTTGAGAAAAATATGAGATCGCGAGCCCAACATACTCACAATCGCCGCAGGTCTCTCCATTTCTGCAAAAGGAGCACCAGCCACTTTTTTTTTGTAATTCCGTTGATTATTCAATGAGAGAATGTCGCGTTGTCAAGACTATAAGTGATAAGAAGCGCATGCTAAAAGAAGATGGTCGGTGTTTCAGGTGCATGTAAAATACTGTAGAGTGAAAAGAGTAGTGTGTAAGAAATGTAAGGGAATGCATGCTACTGTTCTGTGTGAAGGTAGAAAACTGTCAGCAGAAGTGTAGAAAATACAAATAGTACATCATTGTTATTTAATTTGTTGATGACAAATTTATTTACTTATACGAATAATTCTTCTAATTTATTTGCCAACGTTGTGCTGCAGACTGCATGCGTTCTAATATCCTCATCGAATTATTAACGATGGTGACAGTCAAGAGACTTCCTTGACAGAAGCTATAGCTGATCGGTTAAAATTGCCCATAGTTCCTAACTTCAAGCGATTGAGAACAGTGAAATTAATATTTAAAAGTCAATTCAGAGCATGTAGCATAGACACCATTGCCGTGGTCGTTTGCGATTAACAAACAAACAGACTTTTACTCCCTAATTCGAATGGCTTCAAGGCAAGAATAAATATTCGAAAAATAATTTCGAATCTAAACATATTTCAAGATTTTGCATTTTTTCCCTTTGTCAAAGTACGATGTACAACAAACGATGAGTTGGAAAGGTTTGCGTTTACCAATGAGCTCCAAACGAAATGTATTCGTAAAACTTCAACGAGATATGAAGCAACGTTGCCGTGGAAGCGATTGAATCGACAGTTAGAGTTAAATAGGGAAAACGCTTTATCCAGGTTAAACTTTCTAGTGAGACGGTTTAAGGAGGAACCGATGAAACTGCTGGAGTACAAAACGGCTATGCGTGAATTTATCTCCGATTGTGCTGAACGAGTGCCACTACAAAATGGTGCTTTGAAATTGTTTTTCATGCCACATAATGCTGTGTATCGTCCAGAGAAGTGCACCACAAAGGTTAGAATCGTATTTGATGCCTGTCACTTGGCTTAAGAGCACTTTAATGTGCCTTTTATTTTAAACTTTATAAAATAAACTAATTAAAAACAAAAGCAAAAGTCAAGCGAAGCGCCTTAAAACTTCTAGTTGACCTACGTCGGTCATAGTCTTTTCACAACTGCCACCAAATATTCAAATACGTGTATTTATATTCGCGTATTCATATGCGTACATGTTTTAACAAAGTTAGCAAGAAATAGGGTTAAGTAGGAATTTTGAAAATACACAGGGGTTGAAAGAGTTAGCAAGAATTATCTAAGTAAGAATTCTGAAAATATACATCGATTGAAAGTTAACACGAATTTATGGAGTTTACTATTATTATAAATGAGAATGCAGGCTCTTGGATTGGGTACCCTAATTATGTGTTTATATGATGAAAGCTCTTACCTTTGGCATATGCTGCGTGCCATGTATAGCACATTATGTTCGGGATCACAATGCTGAATCATTTAAAAATGAATATCCACGAGCCGTGGAGGCCATACAACAGTACCATTACGTGGATGACCTAATTGATAGTGTTAACAACGAGGCGATAGAGTTGGCAAGTCGATATTGATGAATTACAAACGCTCTTAAATGAGGCAGAACGGATGATCAAAATGCGACCGCTTATTTATATCAAAAACCGACCCCCCTCCTCCCCCTTCCCGACTTCTCGCCACTTACCCACGAACACTTTCTTACAGGGGCTTCAAACACTGTCGTTAATGAAAGTACAGATGCAACCACTTTTTCTGAACTTCTAACGACATACTTCGCGAGGTTTAATTACACTGCACACCAAAGGTGGAAATCTGAGTACTTGCGACTCATTAATTCGGCACATAATTTTAACAAATGCTTTGTAAGCGAAATTCGAGCAGGGACGTAGTCTTTGTTTACGATGCTGAGTCTTCAAGAATTCACTGGAAATTGGCTATAAAGAGAACTTGTTTTCCAGGACGAGATGGTAAGGCACGAGCGGAGGAAGTGCGTTTCTCTGATGGGAAAACTATGCGAAGTGCTACACAGCTTTTGTATCCCCTAGAGATCCGTGGGAGCAAATAGTCGCGAGCGGAGGATGTTAATCATTAAATAAGGATTCTATTTCATTTGTATTACGCAATTTGGCATCACTTACATCTCATTCTTACTACATTACATGTCCTTCACTCATCTCTTTTCATCTTTTTCCTAAGATCAGTTAATCATTTCTACTGAGTTTTGCTTTTGACCCGATAAATTCGGTTATTTCTGAAGTGTTAATAAAATTATTAAAACTGAATTGGTAACGTGTTCTTTATCTTTGCGTAGTTATATTTATTTCACGATCCCTATTAATGGAACATGCGGGTCAGAAGATGATGGACACAGTCGTCAGGTAAGACTCCCCGTAGATACACATTTCCCGGGGTGTTCACATGAACTACCACCAACGACGACTGATACGTCCTCTTACACTCAAGGACCAACTCTGTCTTTTGTCATTCCACCTTTCAACCTCCCTACTATAAAACTAATGTAGACGAAAGAACAAAGAAGGCTGCCTGTCCCCTTTATCTGTTTAACAGGATATACGGCAAAAAATAGGGTCCCAACCCCAGAACAATACTGTGGGTGTACACAGCAATTGTCAGGCCTATCTTGACATATGGTGTATAAAAGCCTTCAACTTAAAGCTGTTAACAAGCATACAGAGATGCGGAGGCTTGGCAGTCAAAGTAGCCGGCAACATGCATTCATTGTTGGAAATATCATCGGCTGATACAACCATTTTAATTGACAATCAGGCATCCATTAAATTTCTTTCCGCTATAGAAATCAAGTCCTGGTCGCAAGCTGCCGCGAAGAGCTCAATGTTATTGGTATGCAACTTTCGATTACTCTATGCTGGGTTCCATGTCATATGGACATAACCGGCAATGAGGTAGCAGCTGAACGTGACAGGAAAGGAGCCGACATCGACCCATCCCAAGCAATCCCACGATTCTATCCACCTATAGCTAATATCAACAGTAAAGTAGACAGTAAAATCATGGAGTCAGAAAAGTAGGACTCTCTGCCAGCCTGTGAGACATCTCGAATATTATGGCATGGGTCAATAGTGCAAGACGAGCTATAACTGGTCATAATCACCTGAGATACCACGAACAAGAAGTAAGACTTACAAATGATACCATATGCAGAGGCTGTGGGGAGGAAGAGGAAGTTGAGCACACTCCTCACTACCATTGTCAGTGGCCCATTGTGCCTATTGACCAAAAGAACACTGGGAGAATTCTCCAAGAAATGGAAGATATCCATATGTATGAGACTACGTACAATTGATTAAATTGTCCACACAACACGGGTTCGATCACTGGATTGTGACGAATGAAACACAAAAGTTCACTATTTGCGCTATACACGAATTTATTTTGCAAACACTGATTCACTTCGTATACTTTATTACACTTTAAAATCCCAAACTGCACTGTAATAAATATTTGACTGAACTGTAATAATTCTCCAATTGAACTAACTCGAATTTCCCCGCTGACGCTTATATACATGATTCTTTGTAACCTATCAGTGTGTTGATCGTTCTTCTAACTGCGTAGAGATGGCGTTGGTGTCCTGATTATCTTATACGCCTTGTACCATTCACATCACAATATTATCTGTACCGTATTTGGATTTTAAAAAGAGTTGGCCTGGAGAAATTCGATAAAATACCAAAAAACTAACTGCTGACAGAATAATTCAATCTTCAATCAATTGTGTTTGACGTACGCACTCACTCTTAATTTTTTTCCCTTGAACTACAGTTTTAGCTCCATTAAGCCACAACAAGTGGTTAACAGTTTTAGAAAACTAAATTATTGTTACGTTTAATAGAGAGAGAATTATTACAGTTCAGTTTGGGAATTTATACAGCGTTTCTTAAAGTGTAAATCGGTTCAGCCTGAAAATCAGCAAAGAGTTTCTAAATAAAGTAAAAGAGATTTTTAAAGTGTAATAAAGTATAAGAAGTAAACCAATATTTGTTAATAAATTCGTGTGTACTGTGAATAGTAAACTTTTGTGTTTTATTCGCCACAATCCAGTGATCGAACGCCTTTTTGTGGACAAAAATGATCATTTTTACGTAGAGTCATTTCTGCAAAACGTAACAATATTTGTACATAGCATTACATTTTTGTAATAAATCAAAATGGGCAATATGAAACAATGCATTTAGTATGGCTGTCGCTATTGCTCAGTGGAAAAAGTTCCTTCGGACACTGGAATGGATTTCCGTAGTTAAAGTATTTGAAGCAATTAATGTAATAGGTAGCTGTTAAATGAAATACAGACTGAGTTCCTGCTACATCTCGAGTCGGTTTACGCTGCGGACAAATTCCGCCAGAAAAACGTATTTACGCTCCGATCAACGAGCCTCCAACATCTTTAGGCTGCAGTTCGAAACATCTGTCGCCAGGGCACATCTGAGCTAAGAAGACAAGGCGACGGCGTTGGTCGTCTCATTCAAGGATGGTGCTGCAGACGTGCTCTAAACGATTCCAGAGGATCTCCAGATGGATTACAACGCAATCATGGGCTCGCTACAGCGCAAGTATGGAAGTGAACACCGCATGGAGACGAAACGTACAACTCTGTCGTCACCAAAGAGAACCTTCCAGAAAACTCGCTCTTACAATGGATTGCCCCTACAATCTTTGTGTCCCGGTTAGAAGGAACATGAACAGTCTGACTGTCGATGTCAGCTTCTTGGGATGTATGTTGAAATTTATTTGTTTCTTCAGCCTTTGCATACTTGTCAAAATAGGAGATCAGATGATAACAAAAAATAATTAAATATATCTATATTTGTATTTTCTCTACTGCTTTTTCTTGAGTGATGTGTTCTATATTTCTTGAAATCCTTATTGCGGGCTTCCTGGGCCTCTTCACTTAGCTGACCCATGAATTAAGTATTTATGGAGTGTAGGGAACTTGCTAACAAAATATTGTGACGAGGGGATGATCAGAACACCAACCACCATTTAGTCTACAAATCTGTCAGCCACCTTAGTCCACTTATCTTCGACACCGCCACCTATTGGGGAAATCAATCATAACTCCGAAAAACAAACCATTCTGAAAAGTGTTCCCGAAATGATTGTAGTACATACTTATGTAAAAAACCTCCCCTTCCCCTTAGTAGGTCGACCCGTACTCTGGTCATCCGTCTTCCCGAGGCTTAGGACTGCTAATTTCACCGCAGGTCTGTGATAAGTTCCGCTTGTAGTTTGCACCCACGCTTTCGAACTTGTCCTTCCTTTGACTTTCTGATTTGGGTTATCTGTCCCTTTGGTCAACAATTTCTGGGGTTGTCGGGGTCCGCAATGAGGACACCTCTTTTGGGATTGCGGGCGTGACCAGAAGAGGTCCGCAAATGGCTCCAAAACTTTAGCCCTATCGTCGTGTACTGCCGCAGGTTTTTACCCGCTAGACAAACCCAACCAGAAATGATTGGGGTGAGAGCCTCTTGGTTTTCGTGGTCAAGTGGATTCTACGAGCATACTTCGCAGCAGCTCTTCCGATGGATTCCGGGTCATTGCAATAGCGTACAAGGTAGTCTTAATGGACAGCACCAATCTCTCCTAGCTCCCGCCCATGTGCGGTGAGCCTGCCGGGATACGATACGTGCCAACGCGTGGTTGTGGTGGTAAAGACATCCAACAACTTTTCCTTTTCAACGGATTTTAGAGCTTTCCTCTATTCCTTTTTCGAACTGTGAAAATTCGTCGCTTTATCGCTTTGGAATTCAATAGCAAATAGCCTAGACTTGCTATAAAATTATGGATGCTGATTATGCAGCACTCGGTAATCAGACTGTGCGCGATCCCTAAATGAACTGCTCTCGTAGTCACGCAAGTAAATAGTACTCCCCATCTCTTTTCCATCCTCCTACCGACGGTTACATTGATCGGTCCGATGAAAGACAAGGCTCGACAGAATGAAGCAAGTCTAGCAGCAGGCAACTGCGCCATAATTGGTGGTTGGGGGCGAGCTCTATTATTATTGCATCGTTGGCATCGTCGTCGGAGAAAATTCAGCTTGGCTCTCAATCGTCCGATATAAAACTTTTGCTGCAGTTCGTTTATTACAGTCTCGTGGTTCAGGAGCTTGTACTGGTGGTCAACGTTTATTATTATAAGGTCCATGATCGCGTGGTATCTTGGAAGGATAATGGGCTGCTTGACGTCTTCACTTAGTTCCTTGGCATGGTCGATTAACCCGCGCGAATTCCTTTGACATCCAAATGGGGCACAGGTAGAAGAGGGTGCTGCACTTTTCCACCTGGCGGTCCGACTTCAGATCTGTAATTTCTTCTGCATATACGCTAATCTGAGCATCCCACCAACAGTCCATTTTCTGAAAGTTGAAGCTCGTTCTGCAACAGAATCTGTTATCGCTTCTAGCGTTGTGAATGAATCGATGTACGTACGCTGTGCTCCTAAGCAATCTTTTTCAATTTGAAACAAAATAAGACCGAAAAATATCTTCTCTGCAGGACGTATGTATGTTGACAAACTGCGTTTTTACCTCTTCTTTTGTACAGTCTTCTGCTTCTACTTCTTACGGCCACTGGTCTGAGGATGAACGCAGGAAATATCGTCCAAGAAACCACCGATTGTGCGGTTTGAATTTGGGCGGTTTTAGCCATTTCGTTGCTTTATCAGCCACATTGGACTTAGTGGGTATACACCTTCATTTCGATTCCTCCGTTATGTCAAGTATCTCGGAACGCAACGAATTGTCAGTATCTTCGGTAGTCTGAGCAGTGTCAGCTCAACTATAACGCGTATAAGATGAGAACATCAAGACATCAACACCAACTATACGAAATTAGAAGAACGATCAACTCCGAAGAGTATTCCCAAAATTCTTGTACATATTGCGAGAATGGATGCCACCTATACACTGATAGATTGCAAAGAATCATGTATATAAGAGTCAGCGGGGAAATTCCATAGACTTGTGGCGATAGTAAAATCTAGATTACTAATATTGGGAGTATAAATAAAGGCACGGTAGTCGATGCGAGTAAGTTCAGTTGGAGAATTATTACATTTCAGTCAAATATTTATTACAGTGCAGTTTGGGATTTTATAGTGTTCAAAGTGTTCAGCCTGACAGGCCGCAAAGAGTTTTGTAGTAAAGTAATAGTAGTCGTTAAAGTGTAATAAAGTATAAGAAATAAATTCGTGTATAACGTAAATAGTGAACTTTTGTGTTTCATTCGTCACAATGCAGTGATCGCACCCATATTTGTGGACAATTTAATTAATTGTACGTAGCTGTTGATATTTGAGATAAAGAGCGGCCACTCTGCAGGATATCCTCCGAAAACTTGTAAATCGCGGCTTATCAGTTGTCGCGCTGCTTTATGGTTCCTATTCACATTTACTTCCCGCCGGTCTTATATACTCACGGTTCAAATGGCATTTGTTGGTCAGGAAGCTGCCCTGGGTGACTTGGAACGGTCTGATGCTGCTGAAAGTACCTTCGTTGCCCTCCATTGCTGTGGTTTGTATTATTACACGCAGCTGATGAGTATAAATATTGGTATAATTATTAATGAGTATAAATATTGGCACGGTGGTCGATGCGAGTTCAGTTCAGTGAGTTCAGTTTAGTTGGAAAATGATTGCAGTCAATTCAGTTGAAAAAATAGTAAAGTTATATAAAACTAATTTTATAGTGTGCAAAGTGTTCAAGTGTTCAGTTCAGTGTGAAAGGCAGCAAAGAGTTTTGTAATAAAGCAATAGTGATTTTTAAAGTGTAATAAAGTATAAGAAGTAAATGAGTTTTTGCAAAATAAATTCGTGTGTATCGTGGATAGTGATCTTTTGTGTTTCATTCGTCACAATCCAGTGATCGAACCCGTATTTGTGGGCAATTTAATTAAACTTACGTAGACTCATTTCGGCAAAACGTAACTTATGGTGTCAAAAATGCAACAGCCTCGCGAATCGTTGGAGCAAAAATGCAGTAATCGCAGGAACAAATGTAACAGTCTTGCGAATCGTTGGAACTAAAAATTCACCAATCGCAGGAACAAATGCAATAACCACTCAAGGACCAGAAGCACGAGATCAGAAAAGCTCTAGAAGTACAACAAAACCGTTTGAAACAAACACTTCTGGAGGTGAATAGTGAAGTGAAAGTACTGGACGAGAAAGTTCACCACCTTAGCAGTAAGGTTCTGGGCCTAGAAACTTCGGTGGATGAGAAGGTTCAGCGGATGAAGAAAGACATCTGTGCTCTGAAGTTGAGGAAACCAGTGTTTGGCAATGTCGCAACAAAGTTCAAACCACCGATGTACGACGGAACAACAGCCTCAACATCTTCAGGCTGCAGTTCGAAAAATCTGTCACCAGGGCACATCTAAGCGAAGAAGACAAGGCGGCAGCTTTGGTTGTGTCGTTAAAGGGTGGTACTACCGACGTGCTCCAAACGATTCCACAAGATCTCCAGATGGACTACGAGTCTTCTTCTGGGGTTGAAGACCAGAAAACATCGCAACGGTGAGTCGCTCCAAGAATTTGCTGCAGAGATTTAGCGATTGGCACATTTGGCGTACGCCGGCTCAACGATGGAGCTCATCGAAAACGCCAAAACGGATGCGTTTGTGCAGCTGGCTCCCACAACGAATTGCCACATGGTAGACGATTAACGGTGACGTTGGATACGGGAGCATGACATTCAATCATAGGAGTGATCTAGTGTAAGAGCTAGAGCCGTTGTGCCGGATACGGCTACGCGCAGCTACCGGGGAGGATGCACCCATACTTGGGAAGTTAACTGAGCCAATCACAATAGGCTGTACGAAAGTTGAGCACGAGTTCCTAGTGGCGGATACAGTTGATGAGTTGATTCTGGGAGTGGACTTCATGTTTATGACCGGCATTACATTGGACCTTGAGCGGAGAATTCTAATTCCTTTGAATGTCGGGGAGAGCAAGTCTAAGAGGATCAACAGAAAGAGACTCCAGAATTCCGCCGAATTCAGAGTATGACTTCTGGGCAAAGACAGAGAACGATTGTGGGATGAGCACCTTGTGGGAAGTCGAAGCCGAAGATCAAACACCAGCAATGAACATAGTCGTCGAAAGAACCTTCATAGAAGCCGATGAAGGAGAGTCACTAATGGAGAAGCAGTGCTCACTGGAATGGATCCAAAAGGAGAAGGAGAACGATCCGGATCTATCGACAACTTTCGAGAGAATAGAACATGAAACCAAACCGACGCAAGAGGAAATGGCAAGGGAAAGTGCTGTCGCCAAGGCATACTGGGCTGAGGAGCTGAGTCCGTTTCGTTGGATGCATAACTTCTGGGAAAGTGAAGAGAGTGAAGTAACAGGAAAATTGATTGGGGTCCCAAGGAAAAGTGTATATGAGAGTGCAGAGTGAATTCGCAAGAGATCAAGTGGACGACATCTGGACTTCCATGAAGGTTGCAATCAGATTGGGATCGTACCCCACCGTACAGGCAGGAATTGTGAATCTTGTTAGGGACGATCAAGTTTAGGTGGTGGGTAGTGTGACTTGTGATGATCAAAACACCAACCACTTTTCAGTCTACAAATCTCTCAGTCCACTTATCGTCGACACCGCCACCACCATCTATCATAACACCGAAAAACAAGTATTCCCGAAATTCTTGTATATACTGCCGCCACCTATCCACTGATAGATTACAAAGAATCATATATATAAGAGTCAGCGGGGAAATTCCATAGACTTGTGGCGACAGTAAGATCTAGAACCAATACTGGGAGTATAAATATCGGCACGGTGGTCGATGTGAGTTCAGTTCAGAATTAGTAAAGTTCTGTTTAGGATTTTGTAGTGCTTAAAGTGTTACTTAGTTCAGCCTAAGAGGCAGCAAAGAGTTTTGTAATAAAGTAATACTGATTTTTAAAGTGTAATAAATTACAAGAAGTAGATCAGTGTTTGCAAAATAAATTCGTGTATAACGTAAATCGTGAACTTTTGTGTTTCATTCGTCACAAACCATCCATCGAACCCGTATTTGTGGACAATTTAATTAATTGTACGTAGACTCATTTACTGCTTAACGTAACACAAAACCTAATAATAATACAAAACCAAACTAAGTACATTTGTTCCATGCGAAATTGGGTCATTTTCGTTGCATGAAGTGAACATACATTTGCTATTGTGTATGCTGATCGGAAAAAATATTGTGACGTAGATATTTAGTGCAGTTCAGCTTGGGAATTTATACAGCGTGAGTTGCATGCCGCAACATGTCGCCGCACCTTTCACCTTGGTACCAATATATCTAAGCACTTGTTGTTTGTTTACTGTACTTACACATCACCTAATTTTGTCTAGTAAGCGTCTTTTTGTGTTCCTTTATTATCTTAGTTTTTACAATTCAATTCATCGTAGACTTTTGAATATATCAGTCATCAATCAATTTACTTAGAATCTAATAAATGTTGCTAAAGGTTAAATACATTGTTTCAATTGTGTCCATCCATTCCTGAACATAACTCGTGCTTAAAAGTGTTAATCGGGTCAGCTTGAAAGGCAGCAAAGAGTTTCTAATTAAAGTAATAGTGATTTTTAAAGTGTACTAAAGTATCTGAAGTAAATTAGTGTTTTTGGAAAATAAATTCGTATATATCGTGAATAGTGAACTTCCGTGTTTCATTCGTCACAATCCAGTGATCGAACCCGTATTTGTGGAAAATTTAATTAATTGTACGTATACTCATTTCTGTTAATTGTAATATGTCTAAGCTTAGCATCGCTGCTATTTGGTTTTATCTAATTGGATGTATTTGATTACAATATTGTGCACTTAAAAGATTTTGTTTATGTATTTTTTGACATGTCTAGGGTGTCTAGGAGTCATAGAGAGTGTACGTATACATGTGGTGTATTGGTGCTGGATTTCAACAAAATAATATATTTATTAGCCATTATTTAACAAGCGCAACTTTCAGTAAGTAATAGCACTGCGCAAAGTATTTTATATTATACGAGTATCATGCTCAAAATGTTTTTCACAAAAGTTAGCAATTCTTAAACAAGCTTATTCGATCATATTATTATGAACGGTTAGGACAATTCTTATGTACTTCCAGGTAAACAGAAAACACTCTGTTCATTAACGAGATCCTGAACGAACTGTAAATCTGTTGCAATTGCAAGAAAATGAGCAATGTCTATTCCAATCATCATGTACCAGGAACGTCTTTCAGCATTTCATATGCTAAATTGGCATTATGCTGTAAGAACCCACTTTAATTTTGATTTGTGGTTTAAAAAATGCATTTTCATACCCATAATATATGAAGGATCCCATCGAAATAACTTTGTGGCGTCTTCAGAAGGATATCAGGTATAGATCCCTGAATTAAGGTATTAGATCCTAATATACGAGAAGCCATTTTTTAGACCTTGAATAACATCTTTCAAACGAGGTGTATTTGATTACAATATTGTCCGCCTAAAAGATTTTACTAATGTACTAATTTTGATGATTTTTGACATGATTTTGCATCCACACCTCCATTGCATCCATCGCATTTATGTTTCGTAATCGATTCTTTTCATTGTTTCTTTTATTTTATGATAAATGTTCACAAATTGATATTAATGAAGTGTTTTTGCATATTTTGCATTGAACATGGTAGGTTGGTAGGTAGGTAGGTAGTGAGTGGCTTAGATACACTTAGGCCAAAGTAGGTCCGTTGTACTGCCACGAGGTTTACACAATAGAGGTGGTTAGGCCGGCGTGATTATTACTACAGCGAGCCAGATTTATCAGTGAAGTCTAATAGCGATTTGATTGGTGGTTCTCTGAGACCTCTTAGGTTATTGAAGAAGTAGGAGCCTAGAATGGCTTCCCTAGATGAGGCGAGTCCAGGGCAGCTACAGAGGAGGCGTTGCACACTTTATTCTTCGTGCTCGTCTCGACAGCTTCTATCTGGCTATCTGTACAGATGCAAATCTATATCACGGGCGGATATCACGTTCCACCTCAGCTAGTACAGGACTTCGCTCATCGCCGTTATTTCCGCATGAAAAACACTGCAATGATTAGATAGATGGATGGATTTGTTATGGTTGAGATGTTAAGTGAATACCCCACTGCCTACTCCGTCTTCCGTTCTGAACCCATCTGTGTAGAAATAAATGGAGTTACTAAAAGGCATATTACATTGAACATAATATACATAGTTTGGTTTTGTCTTAAAATAAATGCTATGCATTTGTTCAAAACATTAATATCGAGTTAAAAAAAAGTGAGAACTTTTTGCTCCGAATACGAAAACCACACTATTTGTGACTCTTGTGTATGACAGTTGTGACTTGTGACACATCATAGAGTGACCCAAATATGAATAGCAGCTATAACTTCGAGGTAGTGAACTCTTGCCAATCACTGTTTCTTTGGGCTCAAGAGGTAATTGAGTAGTAAAGCCTTCTCTAGAGGGAGGAGAGGTATATTTTTATTTACCCTACAATTACAACCCCTACGTTCCAAACTTGGGGGACCGGCTACTCATTTAACCTCCTGGACAGAGAGGCCGCTGCGTACATTAATATCATACAAATCGTGCATGTTACAAAGTGTAGCTTTGGTGGTATTTGTTTTCTTTTAATTTTTAAAGGACTCGCTAAAAGTGAGACAGCCGTGCATTAAGAAGCACTTCTGCGCTTAACATATAACTCCGCCTTCCTTCGCTGGACATATTTAGATAAGTAGCAAGACAATTTCGAGAATTAAGACACTTCGTTTGAAAACTGATCTTAACATCGGTCACTCAACTATTCTCAACAGAAACAATTTCCTCCCCACCACATTGATCACCATCTACCTCAATCTATCTTCGCGAAAAATGCCTTCACAAGCATTCTTTATAGATTGGTATGTTAGTGTGACAATCAGACGAATATTCTGTGAACAAACCATAACTGTCGGCTGTTCCTTGACAAGGTTAAATACACAGTTTTTGTGGGTGACGGGACCGGGACGATGAACTCGCTAGGCTTGGTAAAACTCTCTCACTAAGAGGAGATCCACCCTCTATGCCTCTCGTTACAACCCACCATCTTCGAAGGACACATTTTATCAACATAACCAATAAGTAATGGCTAGAAGGTACCACGTGTCTTAAGATAAAGGAAATATGACCAACTCTTCTCTGTTAGCTTAGACTAAGCAGGCCAGCACTTAGGACTCTCAACGGCGTCATAACAGTGCAGTACACTAGCTAATCGGAGGAATATACATCTGGCGGCCTACTTTTTGAACATTTGCAGCCAGTCACTCCAACTTAACCTAACCTTTTTAATATTTAATTTTCTTATATATATTCTTATAACTGTCTACATTGATATACATATTATGTTAATATACACACACTGTATGACGCTATGTTAAGTCAGTGCTAAAAAGAAGTAAGCGACATAAAGGTCTGTGAACTCTATAAACAAATAATCAATACGGGGCTCATAAATGCAGTTTTTATACTAAGTAGTACAGCACTTAAAACTAAAAAATATATTGGGACAGCCGAAAAACTATAGGCACAGGACCATAAGCCAAGAATGAAACGAAATTTACACCACTGATTGCTCAGTGAATATCGCGTGGAAAAAAATGTCGAAAAATTTTAAGGTGCAAGTCGGGTAGAAGTATTTTACCTTAACAATAGTGAAATAAGTAAGAAATTTAAAAATAAAACGAAAACAAAAACACAGCATAATCGTTTTTCCATGTGTTCATCATAGCTTTCCTGAATATATTTATTATATTAATATATTCTGTAATATGTAATATTCTTATACCAAGGCCATTGCCGATGGAGAGATTTGAACCGAAATATGAGAGTGTCCTTGATATCGATTATACATGTCTATTTATAATAGTTAAATAGATTTTCATTGGAGTCCTAGAGAGAGTAGAAGCTCTCGTTTTGGAGTTCATGTGGTGTATTGGTGCTGGATTTCAACGAAACAATTTATTTATTAGCCATTATTTAACAAGTACTATTTAACAAGCGCGACTTTCAGTAAGTAACAGCACTGCACAAAGTATTTTCTATTATACGATTATCATGCTTAAAATGTTTTTCACAAAAGTTAGCAATTCTTAAACAAGCTTCTTCGATCATATCATTAGGAACTGTTAGGACAATTCTTATGTAGTTTGGATATTCGAAGCAACTTCCAGGTAAACAGAAAACACTCTGTTCATTAACGAGATCCTGAACGAACTGTAAATCTGTTGCAATTGCAGGAAAATGAGCAATGTCTATTCCAATCATCATGTACATAGCCCCTTTGGGTAGTATAGGCTTCAAACCAGGAACGTCTTTCAGAATTTCATATGCTAAATTGGCATTATGCTGTAAGAAACCACTTTAATTTTGATTTGTGGCTTAAAAATGCATTTCCATACCCATAATATATTAAGGATCCCATCGAAATAACTTTGTGGCGTCTTCAGAAGGATATCAGGTATAGCTCCCTGAATTAAGGTATTAGATCCTAATATACGAGAAGCCATTTTTTTTAGACCTTGAATAACATCCTTCAAACGACTTTTTCTGTCATGTATAACAATCCAACCCGTTCTCCAGCCGGGAACAAGAAATCGCTTAGTAAGTCCTCCACAGGAAAGCACCGGTACATCTTTTGAAAGACTGCTTACCGAAATATGTTCAGAGCCCGGAAAAACAAAGTGCTCATAAATCTATAGGTATACAAATTGAAATAAATATGCTATTATAATTGTTTATAAATATAAATTAAAGTAAAATGTACCTCATCTGCAATTATTGGTAGAAAATGCTTTTCTGCTATTCTTATTAATTTCTGCAAATGAGTTTTAGAAAAAACACTTCCACAAGGATTGCTAGGGTTATTTATCAGTATTGACGCAGTTTTGTCGTCAATAAGGCTTTCCATGTGGGTTAAATCAATTTCCCAATCATTCTCAGGTAATAGATTATAGTATCGTACCTCAATGGCAAGTCCTTCGCATAGAGTGTTATAAAGACAAAACCCTGGCCTAGGAACAAGAATATTTTGTCCCCTATCCGCTAGAGTTAATATGCACATTTCCAAAGCTGAAGAGCACCCACTGCATATTATAACGTCATTTGAAGCTATTGCTCCTTGGTGTGCGACATACTTAGCAATAGCTTCTCGGGCTTCTTCGTGTCCAGTAGTGTGAGCGTACCCGTTATACTTTCCCCCTTCGACAGATTTCTTAATAGCTTCAAAGGTTTCATCGGCAGCTTTTAAATTTCCAAAAATTGTTGGATCACCTTAAAATGAATTTATTTATAAGAGAGGTGTAAATAGATTATCTAATTGCGTAGTTAGTATGTTTATCATGTATCACAATTATACATACTGCCACAAACGTGCTGTAAGGTTTACAGCCCAATGTAAAAATCCACAACTTTATTTTACGCGTCTTATATGCAAATATATCATTTATTTGGAGTTTCCACAAATTACAATTTTTTTTACAAATCTGAACTTGTTTTTAAATCTTCAGGTTGATATACATTCTGAATACATTTGTATGAATGTTTCATAAATGCGTCTATAACAGGTCGTAGTAATAACCGGTTTGAAATAAACACTTCTTAAGAATCTGTATCTTAATGTAGATATTTATTTTTTTTAATAATTTGGAAGCTCAAGTTGCAGAATGTTAACAAACACCACATATAAATCTTACATTTTCATGCAAATTGATACATATTTACTATACATATACAAACACCTATGAAAAGGATAGCAAGGCAGAATCTACAGAAATATGTACTTTTTTCATAAGAAATACTAACACAACAAAATTGAAATGTGCGACCAAACGTAATGATATTCAAATAATATTCAAGTTGTTATGTTCATACATATATGCGATACGGCAAGCCCCTTAATATTTAGCCTATCAGCGTCAAGCATCAGGTGTACATTAACACATACATTCTGGATAAATAATGTGCTATTTCGCAAACTATTATTTTATTTGCTCTGCTTATTTAGAACATACGACAATTTATTACAAAATATATTGATTTAAGGCGTTATAAATGAAATGTAAATATAATAGTGAATGTAGAAAATGATGACAATGCATTTATATATGCACGTAATATAAATCAAAATGCACATATTTAATCGTTTAGTGTCATAATCATTGTACATATATATACATATATATACATATATATAAACATATATAACTCTAGGAACAACTAGTGTGACCTTCAAACTGTGAATTCGCTAACGTAGTTATTGACTTTGAAGGGAATCGAATAAAAGCGTATCTTTTAATTGAATGGTTATGTAAATTCATAAAACACAATGGCAATTATTTTAACATAATTTTTAAATATTAAATGATTGTGATATGATCTTCATGTTTAGGGTAAGAAGACCGGCTAAAACATTCATTCGTGTTAAGATTCTCTATATGCACAATGTACATTTGTATATACTCACCAATAGACAGTGGAATCATGGCCTTCTCAGGATTTGGTTCTAAATTTAATGATTCAACTATTTCTCGTATCCGATTGTGGGTGTTAGAGGCCAATTTAGAAGGACGCAAATTCCATCCCGCCGATTTGTTGCAATTTATTGTTTTCAGATTATTATGATTTAAAGAGCTTGGTTGCATTATTACATTCAGCACAATTTTTCTTTATATACTCAATTTTACAACTGAAGATTATGAATGAATTTACAAATTCAATTTATATGTATAATATGTAAGTACTTTCTTTAACTTTGAACTGATATTCTGCTATTCCTTCATCATTAAGTATTTAAATCAAAAAGTAACACGCTGATTCAAAGCTTGTTATAAACTAAACTCTATAATCGACCTAAGCTGCTTTTATTGAAAGAAGAAAAATCTCGTTAACCACATGCAAAAATTCAAACAACCGATATTTCCAGTATCTCGTTTTAAATAACAGTTTAAGAATGCGAAATGTTCATTATGTGCTTGTGTTGTAGGTCTTTTGAGTATGATGAATTAAATTATTTACATTTCCGCTAATTTACATACATTTTGATTTTTTTTATGAACAATAACACAAAATTCTGGCATAGTCTTTAGTTTTCAGGAGATGCAATTCCAATACAAGTTAATTTAGCAATCGCGTTATATATCTTTATTATTTTCGCGTAAACCTTGTGTAATTATTCGTTTGGGGTTATCACGGCAGTTTGCTTCGACTATGTACGTTATAAGTTTGATGTACAGTAATATATGTATATAGTATATTATAGTAATTATTCTTAATTAATATATAATTTTTATTAGTATATTTAGATAACAATATTAAAAACGGGAAGTAATAATTATAATTTCCGAAAGAAAAAAATGCAACAAATTGTAAATATAGATTAGGTAAGTGGTAACACATAGGACAGACTTAATTTTAAGCAATCAAATTGAAAAGTCAGACAGACTTTTATGATAACGTCAAGCTTGTCTGTCCGTCTTTGAGTAAATTAAAACTCAACCCATGCGGTTATTCAATGAAAATGTAACTATTTTTTTTTTAATTTTTCCTAAAATATCTAAAATAAACTAATGAATTTCTTTTGTTACAAATGTTTTTCTGTCGTAACTGCAGCAACGATTTAGGCACGTAACCGTTTCTGAAATATGTGTACCTCAAAATTAAATTTTTACCGCATAGTCGAAAAGCTAAGGACTTCGAAACTTCTTTACATTTCTCGTGTTTCCAAAAATATGTGTCACTTTGACAAATTTGCATTCGCTTAGTCACTTTATGTGACATTTGTCACCCGCACAACGATCGTATGTATTCCCTTAGTTAGAATATATATAAATATGTAAGTTTTAATCCATATATTTTTACGTTTAGTGTTAAAATAACAATTGAGTCCCTTTGAGGGATTGAGAATTGAGAATAATTTTAGAGAGAACCAAACGTTTGCATCGTCTTTTTCTTGGGCTGTCAAAAAAAATTAAATGTTTATTGTATTTTTATGTCCTACAATGACATCGGGTTTTTCAAGTCCGTCGATTAAGCCTCGATGGTGATTGCTATCGCTGCTCTGGTAGAATCCAAGCAGCTCGTTGTTCGACGTCGATGGAAAGTTCTGCTGGTTTAGAAGATTCAAAGCGTTGAGGTAGCCTTGTCCGGGGATTGTGTTTCTCAGGTTCCTGATTTCCGGTTGGTCCGATACATGTTCGCAGTATTTTCGTTTCGAAAATTGCGAGCTTCTCTCGTCTTAGAGATGTTGTGCCATATTGGGAAGCCATACGTTTCAGTAGTTTTGTCCTCTGGCTTAGTGCATTTTGCTTGCGCATCAAGGGACAGATGCGAGAAGAAGCCGAAGTTGGTCTTCTTAAGGTCAGTATCGAATGACTGTTAAACTCCGACCTTTCGCCCCTTCGCGCTGCTATCTGTGGTGACTTCGAGCTGGCATAAGTCAGCGAGTCATCTGCAAATAGACAGCAGTTCACTGCCGTGTAGATGCTTTGATCCATGTGCGACTCCCGCCTTGGTGCTTCGCTCTGTTGGTTTGTCTTCAATTTGAAGAATCTTCTGAAATGCAATTGATCCCACTTAAAGACACAAGAAAGACAGGTAGTATTAGAAAAGAATAGTAGAATTTTTTTTTGGATTGAGAACTTGGTTGGTTTTTTGTTACCTTACTTGACGTAGCGCCGCGTCGTCCTATTGAAACTACATGTCGTTTGTGACCATATCCTCCAATTCAGACCAAAAGAAGTTGGTAATCAATATCATGGCCGGGCCAACGTCGTTCTCAAAGAAATGGACCGATGACGCCTCCAGCCCAATATCCGCACCAAGTGGATTGATATCGTTCAAATTCCTTCAGAAATAGGCCACATCTTACAGCGATAGGACGCTTTTGGATCTCAAGTGGATAGATATTCTGGACCACATCCTACGGCGACCATAAAATGGAGGACGCGCTCGGAAGTTTGTCGAAACAACACATTTTTGCACGTTTGTCCCAACACACTTTCTTCTGTTTAGGCCTGTGCATATTCTTAAGATTTCCCATTCAAATAGACAATTTTCAACATCGCCATGGGGCTTATAGTGTCTTCTGGATTGGGCATCAGTCTATGTGTTGCCTGAAAGAGTTATTTTAAGAGCGTTACATCTTTTCCCTATGTCCCTGCATACTTGTAGCATACTTGTTCCAATTTGTCGCTGTTGATAAATGCGCTTACATCGGCGATCACATGCCATTTGTACCCTATGTTACTCAAGTATGTATAAGTATTTTTATTTAAATACGTGGTGGATAATCTTAAGACGCAGTACATTGGCACTTGCAGGTACTTCCCATGCACTTGAACATACTGCTTACGTACTTCTCAAGTATTTAAATAAAAAACGGATACTGGGGTAAAATAAAGTACAAGTACGGCGTTGGCGCCAAAGTACTCATGCCGACCCTGCGAAAACCATTTTTTTCTTAACGTTATGAATTTATGAACCAATGTGATGAGTCCATTATGGACTTGACTTGTGGACTTACGTCCTTGCACCTGTTTTCATTTGTGTTAAATAAAATTCAACAGTTTCTTTTTAATTTATAGTTTTATTACAGAAAGTATTATAACTATGCACATCAAAATATTTACAGATTACCATATAACAATTATAATCATTTCAGATTTCTAATTAATAATAGCCCACAAATGATATTAAAAATTTAGTTTTTATTTGCTTTATTTTTTTCTAAACAAATTACTTAATCTTCTTTTGTTTGGCGGGGTGTTCTGAAAGAAAGAAAAGAGACAAAATAGATGTATAGTGCATATTATAACCAATATAACAATAATCTGTCAGGAAACTGAACACTACCATTTAACAACCGAGTATCAACTTTTTATTTTCAACTTAATATTTACTACATTAACATGAATTATGTGGACCTTTAAATCAAACAAGAAGTTGGAAAGCAAAAGTAAACACGGCCGCGCATGCTGTTAAACTTAAACAAATAAATAATTTTGCCGAAATATTCATTTGCATCCACATTTGTGCTAGGTCCATCAGAGTTATAGTTTGATCCGTAACTAATATTACCCCATTTCCGTCATTGGATTTGACGTATATTGAATTTTTGCGAACATGTGTGGTGTTGACATTTGGTATCCTACGATTTAAAATAACACTAGCGCCATAAATTGTTCGAGAATGAATATTGCTAGAACTATTAACATTCGAACATATAGAAGGGATTATTTCACTAATTTCAAACGGGGCTTGTGAAACCTTTTCTACCAATAAATTTTTAAACTTGACGGAGCTTTCAATATTTTTATTTATTACATTAATTAAAGAGTAATTTCTGCATGAATATAAATTACTCTCTCGTGGTTCATCGTAGTCCGTCTCATTAGTTTCGTTGTTGCTGTCAGAAGTGTTTGAAGATGGACGATCTGGGCTCTTGCTAGAGGTATTTAACACTTGGCGTCTGTATTCATTAAAATGAGCGTTACGTTGCATTTTGGATCTGTTTTTGTATGCATCACGAAAATCATTTTTAGAGGCATAACTATTCCGCGCAAACATGCAGCCTTTAAGGTTAATTGAGCATCTTCTGCCTTTTGACTTAGAGCCATATTCGAGCTTATCGCTCTTATACTTATGCGATCTTATGTCAGATGTTTCACTTTCTTTTCCACCAGAGGACAGTTTGGATCGTCTGTATTTTGTTGATTTCTTCTTGACCAACTCTAAACAAGTTAGAGAGGATGGATGATTAGGATCAGGGCTGTTATAGACATCAACTAAATTCCCACGACCTGAACGAGATGCTGCCATGATTTGATCAAGTATTCGACGTTGATCGAAATGAGCTTTGCTTTTACGCGGTGTTGACGAGCACTGTATTGTTCCCAAAATTTGTTTCCTTCGTGAATGTTTAGGCAAACATTTTTTATACTGGAATAGTGAAACATATTTTAATAAGGGACTTAGTATGAATATTTGGAACACTCTCAAGGACAACTTTTGTTACAGACAAGTGACAAGTGCTTACAGGGTCAAGTCAGATCCGTGTATTCTATACTTATTTAAATATAATTTTTCGAATATAAATACGAACAAGTTCGCGATACTTTTAAAAAATACATTACATACATAAAATATTTAACGTCACAGACGGCGGCAATTAGTTTATATCGAATATACATTTGTTTTATTTGTTTGAAGAAAATCGAAGCAAAATCAGTTGTATACGAGTCATGTGGTTTAAATCGAAATTATAGTTTTTATACAAATAAACAAACAGAATAACATAGACATGTATTTTACCATACCTCGTCTTTTATACTTTGTCTTGAGGAAAACAATTTAAATTTTGCAGGTGTCTTTAGTGACGAATGAGTGTTTCCCACATCCAAAGCTTCTCTTAATATCTCCCGGCTAGGCTCCCCAATTCCGCCAAACGACAAACGACCAGCGTTTTTACTTGGTGTTGGAGGACCAGGGCGTTTATATGATGTTGCTCCTGAAATTTTCTTTCTTTGGCCTGTATTTAAAAGTGTACTCAAGCTATCATCCAAATTTGGAATATCCTAAAAAATGCATGTGTATTAGTTTATGTACATGTATAAACAAAGTTTTGAGTATTATTTTTTTATAATTGCATAAGAAGAAAATCACTTTCTCTACAAAAGGTATAAAGAAAAGGCATTTAAAGTCAACGGTTGTGCATATTTAAAATTAAATTCCAGTTGTTTTTGTCATACAATTTAATTTGTTTAACATATCGTACAAGAACTGTGCGATTCAATTGTCATTTTAAACATTGTGTTTTTGCAGAATCTTCAATTCCTGATGTCCTGTCAAATTAATAACCGTGCTTACTCTTATTTCATCTTCTCCCATTTGGTGATCATACTGTGCAAAATATGCTGTTTTCAAATGTGGTGGCCGTAAAGAATTCCTATGCTGCAGTTCTTGAGGACTAAAAAAAAAAAGTTATAAACGCTAAACTTTATTGATACTGTTTTACCTTATCCCCCTTCCGAATGCCTCAGGCATTTTTCCATTTTTTAAGTCTGATAGATACGTGTTATTGAAGACTTCCCCTTCTTCATCTTCCATGTGTAGATTAGAACCTAATGCATGATGATTCGTAGACTGAGATATGTGAGAACTTACGACTCTATTGATTTTGTGGGGTTCGGTATCCATATCTTTTAACTTTGTTTGGAGAAATGTGTTCTGTTTTTGATATTCTAATATATTTTCGTTTAAGCGAAAGATCTGACTGGCAAGTTTTTTTGTATTCTCTTCGTATTTATCGATCTTTATGTAAAAAGTTAAAAAAAATTAAAAATCATATGTATGCATATATATGTATATACCTGTGCTTTGAGTGAATCAATGTCAGATTTCATAATATGAATTTCCCTCTCTTGCTTCTTTTTCATTTTTGCTATCTCATCATTATATAGCGTTTTCTAGTAATCACATAAAAATTGTTTGTAAGATATTAAAGAAAATGTGATGAGTTATATTTTATTTTTATTACTACATACTTTTATTACGTACATACTTATCTAAGGACGTCACATACAATTCAATATTACTCTAAAATACAGAAGGTACATTACTCTGCATAATTAATTGCAAATCATGTTTTTTCATGAAATAATTAATGACCATTACAAATAGCATATGGGAAATAAAAATAATTATTGGATATTTGATGAAAGACTTAATACGTCGTGTCCAATTCTGTCTTGTTTTGGATAACATATGGGTTTTTCCAAATGAACATTGTTGTAATAACTACATTTAAAAGAAAAGAGAAGAAAATAGACGTAAGCAAAACATAGTGGATTCGCGGCCTTATCATATTTACAAGTGGAAAGCATTCCGCGAATAAGAGATAATGTTCACTTAAAAAGTGACTTGCAGAGCACGAATACATTGTGTATGTTTTGAAATATAGAATTTTGTATACGATACTACGGAAGGTTTGCATGACATTTTATAAATTATTATTATCGTGTTATATACACTAAATACCTGTAATAGAGTACGCATTTAAGCGACGAAGATATATAATAAATTGTAAACATGAAAACATGCACTAATGAAACCCTGGTTTAAACATGCAAAAAAAATATAATGTGTAAGAATTGTACTGTAACAAAAATTACACTACATACAAAATCTCATCACAAATTTAACAATTTAAAAAAAAAATGTGTTTTTCCATATATATTTTAAATCATTTAATTCAATTTTAATTTTAAGGAAAAGCAAATCCACAAATTTTGAAAATGAAAATTCAAAACAATACATAAAAGCAAAAAACCCTTACCATTTTTGTTTTCATCTTTTCCAGCTTGCCTTCGAGTTCTAATCGAGTCTCCTTGATACGCTCATCACTTGCTTTAACTTCTGATAACAACTGATCTTTTTCTCCACTCCATTTTCTTTCATTTTCTTCACATTTTAAACGACTTTTATGAAGTTTTGCTTGTAAAATGGAAATATCTGTATTTAATTTCTCATTTGTTTGTCTTTCCTGTCTCCGAGCTTCCTCCAATCTTCGATTATCCGACGAAAGCTTCACAATTTGCTCTTCCAAACACTTATTTTTCTCAAAGAGCTCGGATTCTGTTTTTTGTCTTCCTTCTATTTCTTTAAGTCGTTCCTTTGCTGCTATGTGTTCTTTTTCTACCGCCTCAGTTTCATGTTTATTTTTAATAATATTCGAACGTAAAGCATCTAATTCTGTCTTAGTATTGTCGTATCCTTCTTGAGCAATGCTGAGTCGAAGATATATTTTTGACAATTCATCACTAAGTCGAATATTTTCATCTTGGATTTGAGTCGTATTTAGTTGAAGCTTTTCGTGTAAATCCATTAGTTTCAAATTTGTGTTTTTAACTTCAATAAGATTCAGGGTAACATCCTTAATTTCACTCGATTTCAAGCAAAGCTGTGATTTAAATTCCTTTAACTCGATATTCAGACCACCAATCTCTAAATTTAAATTAACTTTATCCTGTTCAAGGCGACTCAATGCTACATTTGCATCACTAAGTGATTTTGCTAATTTACGTACTTTATCCTCTAAATTAGATTTATTTTTTTCAAGTAAGACCTGAGCTGATTTCAATTCCTTTTCAGAGACCTCTACATTTTCTTTTTCTGAACACAGTATATGTTTTTCATTTTCAAGTTGTTGTAACTTTGATTCGAGTTGATCAATATTTTTCTCACATTTGGCTAGTTTATCCTTCAATGACTTGCATTCTAAATTCAGTTTATTATTTTCTCGTTGAACCACCTCTGAAGAGGATTTTAAAAACTCAAGATTGTTAAGAGCTGTTTCAGCTTCCTTTTTGAATCTCAAAGATTGCGCTTGTGTTTCTCCCAATTTTAAAGCTTGTTTTTCCATTCGTTTTACGTTAGTTTCTATGGTTTCTTTATGTTTAATATTTTCCATTTGCAACTTTGATAACTGATTCTCCAACTCAGTACTTTTGAGCTGTTCGGAATTCAATAAATTTTGTTTAGTCAGAAGGTCCTTTTCAACAAGTTGCAGTTTTTCAAAGGTCATATTATGTTGAGAATCCAATAATGTGTGTGCATTATTCTTTGCCTCAAGACTTTTTTGGAGGTCAATACTTTCATCTTTTAAATAATCTTTTTCTTTCCTTATAGAAGCTATTTCTTTTATTAATCGCGAAACATTCTCTTTCTGTTCCATTAATTCTTTTTTAAATCGATCAATGCGGGCTTCATTCAAAATATTGGTTTCTTTCATGTTTTTGTTTTCGTCGACGAGTTTAGTTTCTGCAACTTTTAATTTATGTAATTCTGTTTTTGAGCAATCCAGTTCACTTCTGTACTTTCCTAACTGATTTTCCATTGCTTGAAATTTAGCATCAGAGGCTATTTTTTCTTTCCTAAGCTCGTTCACTTGTCCAATAATTAATTCGAGTTCCGTCGAAATTTCATTTTTTTTAGTAGTTTCATTTTGTAATTGACCTTTAAGATTGTTTAATTGATAACACTGTTCTATGGATCTTTCTTCGACTATTTTATTCGATGCATTTATTTTTGATTCAAGTTGTATAATGTGTTTTTTCATGGAGGCAATCTTACATTCTGCTTGATTACGTTCTTCAAACAGAGCTTCCGCATCTTTCGTTTTGACAACAAGTAACCTCTGGACGGCTTCAATATCAAGGTCCAACGTTTTTGCGGCGGCCTGCATGTTTAAAACTTGCGTTCCAAGTTTTGATTCTGTATTCATTAACTTATCAGCTATTGATAATTGATGTGATTTATCTGTTTCTAAAAGTGTATTTTTAACTAACAAGTTATTTTTTTCTGTTAATTTATCAGCCATCGCCTGATATTCAGACAACTTTGATTGTAATGTTGTATTCTGATTTGTTAAATGGTCGCAAACATTTTCTATGTTTATGATATTTTCATTTAAGCGCCGCACTTCGTTAGTTAACTTATTTATTTCGCTTTGTTTTTCGCTCTCCAGGTCTTCGCGCAACTCAATAATACGCCTTTCGGAAGCAACTAATTTCTCTTCGAGATCTTTCTTTTGTAAAAGACTTACAAGCATTGACTCATTTTTAGTATTTTTACCATACAAGTTCTCTAACTCTTTCACCAGTACATTCAGATGTAGCTTCAGATTATCTGCAGCATCTGAAGAATGAGGAGGCACATAAAATAAGCTACGTTCCGATGTATTTGTTGCTATTTTGTTGCTAAGGTTATATTTGTCAAGCACTTCATGTAGTCCGGTTTTTAACTCATTTATAATATTTTTTGTTTGGCTGTACAGACCACTGATATCGTTAAGTTTTTTTGTCTGCATTTCAAAACTAGTTTCAGCACGAGAAACTTTTTGCGCAAGTACTTCATTCTCCTCGACTAGTTTGAACATTTTTCGTTCAAAGGATGAATCTAGTTCATCTATAATTGTTTTAAAAGAGTCTACTCTTAATTGAATGGAGTTTAGCAAAGTATGTTTTTCAATATTTAACATAGATATTAAATATTGTTGATTTTTTACTTCGCCTAAATATTTTAGTACACTTTGATCACTAGCTTCCAATAATTTCTTTAATGAAACATTAGTTTTTTCAGTTTCTCCATGTTTATACTGAATTTCATTTTTTTCATTTAATAAACAATCCAGTTTATTTTTCAATTCCTCTAACTCTGCCCTCATGTCGTTATTTTCTTTTTTCAATCCAACGATTTCCTCAATTTTCTCATTCTCTTTCGAATCAATATTTTTTTTCTCTAAATTATGAATAGTTTCAAAATGTATTTTCATATTCATGTTATCAAGAATTAGATTTTCAATCTGACGTTTATTCTCAATTGATTCAGACTCTAAACTATTCACGATTACATTTTTATTATCTAAATCAGCTTTTAGTTTTGCATTGCGATCTGTATCTTTTTGATTTTTGATATTAAAATCGTGTTTGAGATCTTCAATTTGCAATTGAAGACTTTCAATAATTTTTTCCATTCCTATTTTCTCTTTGAAAATAATTGCAAACCTGCTCTCCCATTCTTTTGTTTTACTTTTAAGAGATTCTATTGTATTATCCAAATATTTGTTGTTGGTGAGTATATTATTAATCTCTGATTTATGATTAAAAACATCATTTTCAGATTCAATAAGTTTGCTAGATAGTAAACGATTTTCAGTTTCGATTACATTCGAATACTCTTTCAACTCCTTCAAAGCTAAGCAGTTCTCATCATACTTTTGAACGAATTTGTCTACATAATTTGCAAATATTAAGAAATGCTCAATAGGATCGCTGGTTTCTGGATCAAAAATTACGCTTTCGCAGTCAAAAATGTTTGAATATTTGGCTGTAAGGTCTCTCATATGCTTAGATAATTTAGAATTATTTACGTGAAACACTGCTAATTCATCACGTAAGTGACTATTTTCATTTTCTTTTTCTCGCAGCTGAATATCTACTACAGAACAACCTAAATTTTCCGGACTATTAATGCTTCCAGAGCTATTTGTTGTACGGGATAAGTCAAGACATTCTGCAGATACATTGAGATCAGGTCGAGAACTAGCAGACGAAGAACGAACTTCAGAAATATACTGCTCTAACTCGAGCTTAATTTCAGATAAGTACTGAATAGTAACTTCTTTTCGCTGTATTTTCAAGAATTAAGAGAAATATGATACCCAAAATTGATATTATTTCCTAAAAATATATGTACCTCTAGCTCAGTGACAAGTTCATCCACCCTTATAGCAAATTCTTCTATCCTTGCTTGATCTATCTTTATCTGTTTTTCTGCATGAATCAGCTAAAGAATATTTAATGTAAGTTATATAGCCATATAAGTTTATATTATAGAGAAATATTGGTGTAATTGTGTAAAATTTATTCATAAATATGAAAAATTCATGAATAAGGCAGTGAGAGTTCTACGCAACTTAAACATACTAAATAATAAACAAAATGAATACCTTTTCAGTTATAGCATTTTTCTGTTCTGTTAGCGCATCAATATCTTCACGTTGCTGGCATATTTCCTGTTCTTTTTGAGAAATTTGTTTGCATAATTTCCGATTGATCTACAATATTAAAGTAAAAAAATATGCGTTATATAGTTAAATATACAGAAATCATAAAAAATATAGTATACAAAAAAATAAGCATTTGTTTTGCAGCTATAGTAAAATTATGATACATAATGATGATTATATTATGTATTGTATATATACTTTTAGATATGACGTAGGTACAAACCTGATCTTCCGAATATTTCAGCTCTATGTTGCATTCTGTATTTCTAGATATATCATCATTGCGTAAATTCTGAAGTTCATGATGTGACTTTTTTAATTCATTATCTATGAAATGGAATACATTGTATATACAAAAACCAATTCATTACAGAAATTCTTACTTAGTTTAATTATTTTCTCTTGATTTTGTTTCACCTCAAGTTCTAATATTCCTTTTTCGTATATCTCATTCTCTAGTTGCGTCTAGAATAATTTAACTCAGCTTTGAAGAAAACAAATTGTGATTTAAATAATTACCTTTAAATTAATCAGTTCTTTATTTCTTTCTCTAAGTATACAACTTCTTGGTGTTGGTGGTGATATATCATTCTTCCTGGGGGTCTTAATAGGACTGTCCATAAACATTAATTGAATAGAACTATTCATTGGGGACATTGCTGAGGAAGCTATTACGTGCCTAAGACTCTGTTTCGATAGATTTTCAAGCTCAAATACTTTTTTAAAAAATGTTGCAATATTTTGCTGGTCTGATTCATTTAATTCTTGACATTTTTGTTGAAAAAATTCATCTGGACATTTCACACAGGAAAAGTGTAGAAGTAAGGAATACACGTAAATATAATCACTGGAACTTAAAGCGTTTTCATCATCAAAATGAGGTTCAAATGATGGATAACTTTCTGTTTGAAGAAAAAAGATTCAAGTTCATTGGGATACATATATACATATTAAGTAAATCCATGAATGTATGTTAAAGCTATATATTTTATATTAGAAACTATATTTTAAGTTATCTTTGTCAAACCTTTTAAAAAAGAGCACAAGTCATTTTTCTCGAAATCGCCCTTGATATATTCCTTAAATTTTACGAAAAAAATCTCAATTTCAGACTGCTCGATACTATAAAAAGGCTTATCCAAAAAATTG
The DNA here is from genome assembly GCA_905231855.2 of Eristalis tenax. NCBI lineage: Eukaryota > Metazoa > Arthropoda > Insecta > Diptera > Syrphidae > Eristalis > Eristalis tenax. The sequence continues at coordinate 303,596 of HG993128.1, read as the reverse complement.
CACTTTTTGATCTAAAATAAAAGACTGTCAGTATATTACTTCCTCCGTGCCTAATTTTAAGTACCCATTGCAGAAGAATTCTCTTCCAATTATTAACTGTATCCATTTTGATTTATAGTATATTAAACAAAAAACATTTAATTGTAAACATACAATATTAGCAAAAAAAAACTACAATTAACACAATTTCTCAGGTTAACAAATCAGTGTTAGTCAGAAATGAATGAGTAAAGAGATATTCATCTTCGGCCATTTTTACCCCTAGTCCACACCGGAGAAAAATGTTATAGTAGTGGAATTCCCTTGCATTACACGCATACTTTTACAACGTTCGTCAATTCACCCCAATATGGCGGCCGATTCGTGAATTTTGTGGGATAATGGCGGCAGATTCATGAATTTTGTGGGGGATTCTTGAATTTGCCCACGAACATGTACTTATTGTTCGGAGGGTGTTCAGAAGACGGTTCATATTTTCAAGAGGGCATATATTTTTAATATTGGTAAAAATGTAATGCTACGCTCTATTTACAGGAATACTTTGCATCAATTAAATTACGTAGAGTAATATATAGCTTATTTATATGCCATTGCTGGCAAATTAACTTAGTTTTATAGCCTACATTCATATATTCTGAAAACTTATGCATTTAAATTACATAATTAGTTAAGAACAATGGATACAACTGTACCCAACCCATAGTACTCATCATACTCAAGAATATATATTAGAAAAGTTTCATATGTAGTTCACAAAATTTGCACAAATAATTGAATTGATCCCATTTGAATATGTGTTTAATATATAAAAGTTGTAAATGTACCTTGTGGACACGATTTCTCAGTTTCATTTTTTCATTAATTTCCCCTACTTTTCGTGGTATATTCAAAAGTAAACAAAACTGATCAATTTAAAAAAATATTCAGATTTGTGAAAAGCAGTGATAATTAACAAGTAAAAATAAAAAAAAAACCAATATGAAGATTTGTGTATTAGGATGCGATAATTGCGTCCATACATATAAGCCAAGAGATGACAAAACGTAAGTATCTTTTTATCTACGTTAAATGTCTTGTAGTATGCCTCCAAATTTGTGCGGGAAACCTTTGCCACCCTTCCCATTTCGCGGTTTTTTCCCATTTGGTACGATATATAATCTATTATCGATTTTATGCATCATGCTTTTATTTGAAATGCAGGATTTATTTAGATATTAAATAGTAGACTTTCCGTCTTAACTATATATACATATATTTAATATATATCCCCATATTTGCGTGCGTAATTTTTGTTTTTCATCCCTTAATGTATCTAACCCTATGTAGCCATGATATACTTATGTACATAACGTACGTATATCATAACTATAATTTTAAATTCTCTAACTAATTTATCTGTGGGCCTTGGTATACTAAAGTGTATCTTATATACATACTTACATATTCATACTTATTCATTTTCACTCAACAATATTAATCTAGCTCTTTCTATGTGTATAATTTATTTATGTAATTTGTTCATATTATCATAAAGTAAACAATAGCATTATGTATAAATATAACATAACTAACTGCTACATATTATATATAGCTTGATGTGCGTGCATTACTATTAAGTTTGAGGTCATTTATTTTATCAATTTTTAACATTATTTATTTTGCTTATAGCATTTAACGACCCTCCTACGAAACCCGTTCCTTAAATTTTTAGGTGGACTGAGTGAAACTCGTTACAACGTACTACGGTGACCATACAAAAGGTGTATTTATAAGTATAGTCCTAAGAATATGATAAGGCAGTTTACCATTAAGAAAAATCTGTTACATATAACTTTTAAAGATGAAAAGAAATAAACGGAGTAGACATTTTTTTTTTATAAAAATATAAGTATATGATATAATAAGTATAAGTTTAAGAATTTAAGTTAACTAAGTTAAGACATTAAAAGCAAAACATAATGGTTTAATTTGCTAATATGTTGCCTCTATTTTAAAAGGAGAGAGCTGTGGCAACGACGTCTTGGATTAGTGTTACAGCACTTTCGATTCATTTTACTTCACCCGTCTCTTATAGATTACTCCGGCCATCTTTGAATCTTCCTGCGGTAAACACTCTTCGAACCTACATACCTCAAGGGTGGTGCGGAAATGCTTATAAATTATCATGAGTAAAACAAATCAAATATAGTACATATTTCTTTTCAGAACTAGTGCACTTGGGATGATAAAAAGAATCATTCAGACGTTGATAAGCACCGGCAAATGGATCCACTATTACACTGCAACTACGAATCATCCTGCGGGTAGAACAAACTTAGTACTTGTGATTGCTATGAACATCAAAAAAACTTACACACATAGCTATTCACAAATCTTCACACTATCGTTGAACATATTATGATATTCATATTATGATATGATATTCACGAAATTTGTCGGCTTTTCCTTTAAAACGACATCTTTCCAACGAAGTAATTCATTTTCCTCTATTAACATCAATTTGTTTCAAAAAATGAAAGCTCTTTATACGATAGATTCGTTTTTTTCAGAACTAGTGCACCTGATGACTTACGTATCAATAAAATGTTAATAAGCACGAAAAAACAGACTGAATATCACACTGCAACTACGTTAGGAATCCATCCTGCAGGAAGAATACATTAAATATTTGTTAATGGTATAAACAACAAATAAAACTTAGCTTTTCCGTAATCTTCACACTATCGTCGCAGTGAGGATATTCCATCCAATGATATTCACGATGTTTTTGTACTTTTCCTTGAAAATGCCTATTTCTAAATGAATGTAATTCATTTTTATCAATTCAAAACAGTCTTTTTCAATAAATAATCGCTCTTTATACGCGAAAATAAGGAATATTCGTTTTTAATTCCCAAACGTATTGATTTCAGCAGTTTTGCAAAACAAATAAAACGTCAAATGAATAAATAATAATCCACCTCATTTGCTTGGAGGGGAAGTTTATCAGCTGTTCTCCAGCTGTTCACAAGAGCTCACACGTATTCACAGACAGGGGCGAAAAAGCGTATAAAAAACGCTGTCAGATGAAATCAAGGGGCAAGAGAAGTAGAAGATGGATATCTCTTTACTCATTCATTTCTGGTGTTAGTACACAACGCCGTTATACTTTTTCGAATTTCTTAGTCGATAGCTGTCAGTTGTTTTACAAATATGAATTTGAACGAAAGTTAGACGAAAACTTACTACAATGAAATTTTAACTTAAGTTACAAATGGGATGCCTCCAGCGCTCAACGAAAACGTGTTGAATTGTAAGTGTTTTTAGGCGACTTTTACATGAAGTAATATGTTGCATGGTAACGGTGAGACGTGCAAGAGGTGACCTGAGTCGCGTGTGTGAATGTGGGATTTGCCTCCTAATGGTTTCAGTAGCCGCGTGATGATTTGCTTGACAGCAGTACTTGATCAGCCAAATCGCCAATGTGAACGCTCGTTACTACAACCTACTTGTAGTGCGGTAGACAAAAATATTTTGGCTTTTTAGCTTGAAGTACTAAAATCGACTTGTAGATAGGTGTGAACATGTGTTGTACAACTTCAGTACATTTACCATTTCTGATTGGGATTTTTGTGAGTGCACATCGGTGGAATAAAAGATGACATCAAATGTGGAAATATAATGTCTCGATTTTTGTAATTATATAGACCATTTCCAAAGGTAGGCATAATGAAAAGCGAACAAAAACTCTTCATACGTCGATGCATCCATTCGCAAATAATTGCGAAAGTCCGGGAGAACTTTCATTCTATTCTCTTAGCAAGAAGAGAAATTACTAATTTGTTTTGTCCATGGTTTCACCGAAACTCGTTTTTTCTCAATTTTCCTATATTTCATCTATCAGCAATTCAGAAGGATGTGAAATATACTCGAACACTTCGAAGTTTCTTTTAAAATTGTAGTATGTCAACGTTTTTTGTGTGTGAACCAGGAATGAAGAATGATAGAGTTATACAACTTCTACCTCTCTTGTTCTGTAAAAATGTTGACAAACATTTTTTATATCGTTTTCTAATATTTTACGTACTAATAATTTACGTTATTTCGTGAATAACTTTCAAAAAGACTTTCATATTCGTCGATTGACGTGAGATGCCCAACCTACGTCAATCGACGAATTGAATCTATAATACTTCATTTCTGGTGTGAACGCTAAGAATCAATTTGCCGCCAATGAAATCGTAACGACAAATTGTTGTGTCTGAACGCCGCTAATAAAGTGCCTATATCACTATACACTTAATATCGACATTATCTAATAAACATAAACATCGATTTTAAATATTAATTTTTCGATGTATATCATCATTATAAATCAAGCTTAACCTAAATCTGATATACAGTGAAGTACATTATATTTGATAATTATGTATATCTCAAATACAATGCAGTTATAACAAATGCCAGCAATATTTTTCAATGCAGCGAACTGAACACGCTTGTGAAATATGAACAGTAACCAATCGAGAAAGGCAAACATTTTTTGACATTCTAGCAGGTGCTTATGTCAGTTTGTCGTAGAAGTAGTATTCCTTATTTTTGTGTCATTTTGATAAAATGGGAGAACCTTCTTTCGCGAAAGTTGAATGTATCGATTGTCAACCAACTATAAATGAGAGTCATCCCAGCTCTCTTTTAATGTCTAAAAGACAATTAAAAAAAAATAATAAGAAAGAAAAATGGAATGAGATTAAAATTGAAAAAAGGAAAAAGGAACGTGAAAAATATAAACTTAAACGACGGGTAGCCATAGAAAAAGGATTGCCACCTCGTACTGGCCCAAGTAGAAAAGAATTAAAGAGAAACAAGTCAGTGAAAAGCTCTAGCACATTAAAAGTAGCAGTTGACCTTGATTATGATAATTTAATGACTGAAAAGGATGTAGCAAAGTGTGTAAAACAGCTTCTTAGGATATATACTATTAACCGAAGGTCCCATACACCAGCAACACTTCATTTTACAGGCATTAAAGAAAATGGTACAATTCATGATACCCTGAAAAAGAACGACGGTTATGAAAACTGGGATGTCCAGTGGTCCTTTCAGTCCTTTACGGATCATATTAAAAAAGAGGACATGATTTATCTGACAAGTGATTCTGATAATGTTTTACAAATAATTGATGAACGCAAAACATATGTTATTGGAGGATTGGTTGACCACAATCACCATAAAGGACTATGCTATGATCGCGCAAAACAATTGTCGATAGAAACCGCACGATTGCCACTTAGTGAACACATTAATATGAAAACACGCACTGTACTGAGTACATACCATGGTAATTAATTGAAATGTTTTTGTTTTCGTGTGTATAATTTTCAATTTAAACTAGTTTTTGAAATATTGTTACGTTTGTCGGAGGGAAAGTCGTGGTTGGATGCAATTCTGGACACTATTCCGATGCGAAAAGGAGCCACAGCTAAATCAATTTCGGAAACTTCCCAAAATCAGGAAGGCGGCCAGTCTCTTGACCATTCTTCAAAATAAAACGAAAAAGGGCAACGTTTTAATCTATTGAAATCATCTTTATTAAACCTTACATTACGTTAGTTATATATGTGTTACATTTTAGAGAGCGGAATATGGTAAAGTCGTGGAAATCTTCCACGTTACTACAGCAATTCAAAATAAAAACATTGATCTGCTACTTATACTCACCTTACTTAAAATCATATGATACATGCATGTATGACATTTACAAATTATTGAAAAATTGTAACTAAAAAATAATATACCTACTCTTTGGAATTATTATTCATTAATATTCTTTTCTTTCTTCGTATGTAGCATTTATGCAAGGACCTTGCATTTGAAAAATACAGACCATATTATATATTATATTATGAGTATGACTTTAGATCTAATTCCAAGCATTAGGGAAGTATAAAGGTCAATTGAAAACACAAAAAATGTAGTGTTAGAATAAAATCTCAAGTCTTATATTTATACTTTAATTTATGTAAGTATTAGATGTCTATTGATACTCTTCAGTATTGACAAATTCAAAATCACTCTCATCATCTGAGAGTGATGTATTGTTTTTTATGGGACGAAAGGAATCTGAAGACATATTATTGGGTGTCATACTCGCCCATGAAACTAAGCCAGAAACAATTCCAGGTAATATATTACTAGCCATTACCATAGACTGCGATTGTTGGTTAACTTCTTCGATATTTTTCTGTTTTCTATCAATTTTTAAATGATCTGGAAATTTTAAACCTTTAGATAGATTGTCTTCATCTGAAGATGATGATGTGGATATTGATGAATCTTTTTTGAAATGTCCCTTTTTAAATTCGATCTCAGAATGCAACTTCGAACGTTGAATAACTTCTTCAGGCACGCCAATTCCTAACGCGTCGTCTTCATCAGTCGAATTTTCATCTATCTCTGGTATACAATCAGGAATCATTAATTCATTTGGTATTTCTTCACTCTTTTCATCTCCATCTTCAGCATTTATAATATTTGTTTGGACACTTGCTTGCTCCAAAACATCTAAAGTAATTTCATTCACTTCCAGTAAAAACTCATCCATGTCATTTTCTGGTAGCTTTTCAGCCCATTTAAATTCTAAAAAAAACATTGAGATAGACATATCGCCAATAAGAATTGTTCATCTCACCTGTTTTGTTTATTTGCAACATCTTCAAATTGTATTTTGTTGACAGTAAAACTGAGGTAATTAATCCGGCCAGCACGATACTTGAACCTGACAATAAATGTCCCAATATCGCCATAGATCCTAAAGCAGTACATGCAATGCCACAAAAAAAACTAGGATTTTCATCTCGCATAGAAGCTACGCGCTTTAGAAATCCGTCTAGTTTTTTCTTAAAATCTTCAGGAGCAGAAATTTCTAAACCGATTTTGGTTTTATAAAACCAGATGATAAACATTAGCAAAAATATTATACCCAGGGGTCTAATATTTAACCTAGGTATAAGAGAAAAATTTGTCTATATATATATATATATATTTATATGTGTATGTTAATTTTTTATTTTGTCATATCTTGAAGTGATATTATAAATCATTTATTTTAAATTTGGTGAATATTATATTATGCTCACGCTTACCATGTTATACAAATTAATCCCATGATAGCCACTAGTCCAGAGTGAACTAAAAGTCGTTTAGTAGACAGACTTATGGACATCTTGAGTATTTTTCTTTGTAAAAACTCAACGATCTAAGGATTAAAAAACCGATCACTGGAATACATATGAAATGTTTGCGTTTCTCAATTTATCAAAAGTTTTTAGTTCTAAAGCCGACAATCATTTGAGAGATCGTGACACTCTCTTATGCTTTTTACTGCAACATACCAACAGCGTAATTTTGTAAGTGTTCCACACAAGAATTTCAGCAATTTCAAAACATTGAAAGTATAAAATATAATTATGTGTTTGTCCAATTATGTACTAAATGTTAAAGTAAAATCATACACAAATATACACACATACATATTACTTTTGTACTTTAGAAAATGTTATACCCCGGACTATAGCGCCACACAAAGAAGAATAAAATACTAATGCGCCTTATTTACACAAGCACAAGTTGAACAAATGGACTTAAAAGCAATTCAAAATTATTTAATGGTCCTTTAATAATAGTTACGAATATTTTTATATATTTGCATTAGATTCCTATACCTTTGTTGGACTTATAAAATGTCAATCCCAATGCAAAATAGATAAAAAAACATTTCAAATAATTGCGAATAATAATGCAAACCCTGGGATTAGTGAACTGTCAGCTGTATATCAGCTGTTGCAAATGATAAGAGAATCTATTACATTTTAGAGGTGTAATATAATAACTTTAAGGCAACTATAACATCGTTTGTTGTTTGTTTCCATTTCAATTTATGGTAATAAGTTTATTTGAAATCCAAATCTGTTGTTGAGCTATGTTTTGGATAAACCATAACAAAAATCAATTACAAGAAAACCTGGTATAGTATACATAAGTTTGGGCGTATTTGTAAGGCATTTACAACTGTCTCATTAAGCCAAGTGTACTACTCACGCCAATATTTAGTTTTCACGCAGAAATCTGCAATTCTAAATTTAGATTGACAGCTAATGATTTTTATTATATAGCCGGCCGCATAGTGGTCGCCCACTACACCAATCTTAGTGCAATTTGAAAAATAGTAGAAATGTTATGAGCTCGTTCCGAGGCCCAAACATTTTAAAGATAGCTCAAGTATTAGGATTTGGAATCTATAAAATTAATTATTTCAAAAATTACTATTTAATTTAATTTAAAAAACAATTAATTAAAAAACTATTTTTTGTTTTTGGAATAATTAATTTTAATCTCATCTATGTTGTCGTATTAGCCTTGCATTTGGTAAACATATTGTTACGTTGCGCAGAAATGAGTACGTAAGATTAATTAAATTGTCCACAATACGGGTTCGATCACTGGATTGTGACGAACGAAACACAAAAGTTCACTATCCACGATACACACGAATTAATTTTGCAAACATTGATTTACTTCTATACTTTAATGCACTTAAAAAATCACGATTACTGTACTACAAAACTCCTTGCTGCATTAAGGCTGAACTTAGTAACACTTTGAGCACTATAAAATCCGAAACTGAACTTTACTAATTCTTTGACTGAACCGTGATAGTTCTCCAACTGAACTCACTCGCATCAACCACCGTGCCGATATTTATACTCCCAGTATTGGTTCTAGATCCTACTGTCGCCACGAGTCTATGGAATTTCCCCGCTGATGCTTATATACATGATTCTTTGTAACCTATCAGTGCATAGGTGGCGGCATCCTTCTTGCAGTATATACAAGAATTTCGGGAATACTCTTCGGAGTTCATTGTTCTCTAATTTCATATTGATGGCGTTTGTGTCCTGATATCTCATCTTATACGCGTTATGCTATTCACGTCACACTACCCACCACCTAAACTTGTTCTTGCCGAACAAGATTCAGAATTCCACCCTTGTACGGTGCCAGTCGATCTAAATGGACGACTTTCATTTTTGCTCTGCTGCTGGCATTCCATTGTATTCGGTAGACCACATCATTAACCCATTTTATTATCTTGTATGGTCCTTCCCAATTTGTTTGCAGCTTGGGTGACAGTGTTTTCTTCCGTTGTGGGTTGTGAAGCAACACCAATTGTCCCTCTTCAAAGCTTCCAGAATTAGCTTTCATTTCATATCTTGTCATACCCAGCGAAGTCTTTCGACAGTCGGAGGAAAAGCTGAATTGCAACAACGGCTGCATGACGCTCTCCAGAAGGATGGAATAGATCCAGAAACACACGAATTCGAATGTGAAGTTACGGAAGCATCTGGAAGTACGGCGTCGGTTGATTTGACGCAGGTAATGGCCATTATGCAAAATTTGTTCCAAGAACGAAAGCAAGAAATGCAGCAGGCGCGCGAACGAATGGAGCAATCGTTGGGCAGTGTGCGTGCATCGTTTGGAGACCAAAATGGATCAATCGTTGGGCAGTGTGCGTGCATCGTTGGAGGAACAGAAACAAGTGATGCAACAATCGCTGTTAAGTGTGCAACAATCACTCGAGGACCAGAAGCACGAGATCAGGAGGATCAGGAGAGCTCTAGAAGAACAATAAAACCTTTTGGAACAGAAACTTCTGTAGGTTAATAGTGAAGTGAAAGTACTGGACGAGAAAGTTAAAAACCTTGGCAGCAAAGTTGGAAGTCTAGAGACTTCGGTGGATGGTCTAGAAACAACGGTCGACTGTAAAGCAGGACATCTGCGCACTGAAGGTGAGGGAACCAATGTTTAACCACGTCGCAACAAAGTTCAAACCACCGATGTACGACAGAACAACAGACTTCAACATCTTCAGGCTGAATTCGAAACATCTGTCGCCAGGGCACATCTGAGCGATGGAGACAAGGCAGCGGCGTTGGTCGTGTCGTTAAAGGGCGGTGCTGCAGACGTTCTCCAAAGGATTCCAGAAAATCTCCAGATGGACTACAACGCAATCATGGGCTCGCTACAGCGCAAGTATGGAAGTGAACACCGCATGCAAGTCTTCAAAATGGAGTTGAAGAGTAGGAAACAACCGAACGGTGAGTCGCTCCAGGAATTTGCGGCAGAGATTGATTATTCTAGAACCCGCAGAGTAGATATGGGGCTGCAATCTACTCGAGAAGCATTTAAGGGCCGTTGCTTCATCTGCGAGGGAATAGGACACAGGGCCCGCGATTGTAGGGATCATCGGAAAGACAGGTCCTCACCTGCAAGACATTTTCAGTCGGATTCGATGAGAGGTAATGACGGCTGCAGGCCGTCGTTAAACTAAATGGAGTCAGTTTGGAGAGGCCTAAGCTCCCACAACGGATTGCCCCACAATCTTTGTGTCCCGGCTAGGAAGGAACGCGAACAGTCTCAATGTCGATGGCATCGTTGGAAGTAAGCTGTTAACGGTAACATTGAACACGGGAGCATCACATTCGATCCTAAGGAGGGATCTGGTGGAAGAAGTGGAGCCGTTGTACTGGATACGGCTACGAACTGCTACGGGTGATGATGCGGAAGTACTTGGGAAGTTAACTGAGACAATCACGATAAGCGGCACGACAGTTGAGCACACGTTCTTAGTGGCAGATATAGTTGACGAGTTGATTCTGGGAGCGGACTTTATAATTAGGACCGGTATTACTTTGGACCTTGAGCGGAGAAATCTAGGTACAAGAATTCTGAGATACCTTTGAATGTCGGGGAGAGCAAGTCTACGAGGATCAACCAAGTCCCCCACCGTAGAAGTTTATTTATTTATTATATGTATATAATTCAAATTATATTGTAGCTTAGTAGCCAGAACATCAATTATAGTATTAATGTTATTATGATTAGGATTGGAAAGGAATTCATTTATTGGGGAGGGAGGTTTCTGGTTTTGGAATGGTGGACATTCAAAAAGTATATGGCGGAGGCTAATGGGTGATTGAGTACAGTATGTACAGGTGGATGACTTGTTTTATTAATGTAGTGTTCATGGGAAAGCCTGGTGTAACCGAATCTGAGTCTAGTGATTTTTGTAATATCTTGGTATGAAAATTTGGAAGTTTCTAAATGCTTGGCGTAGTCTTTGATGGATAGTTTGTTTTTGTTGGTTGTTTTGTACCAATCCGAAGACTTTGTCGTTGAATTCATTTCCTGCGATTTGGACATGGCCTGGGACCCAAATTAACTTTGTGTTAGGGAATTGAAGATTGAGCAGGTAACGGAAAGGTAGTAGGTTTGGTTATTGCGGTTGAGGATTGCATTAATAGCTGACAGGGAATCAGTGCAGATGGCAAACTTCTTATTAGATTTCTGAGTGTACTGTAAAGCATGGAGGATGTCAATTATTTCGGATGAAAATGTTGAGGAATATGTAGTAGTAGTAGTAGTGACACTGAAGCCTATGCCGTCGGCTATTCTGGAACCATCTGTGTAAATGAATGAGTGATTATTTAATTTGCTTTTGAGCCTAGCGAAATGACACCTGAATACTTCAGGGGGACTATGGGCCTTTTTATAAAATCTTAATGAGGAGAGGATGGAAGAGGATTGAAATAGCCATAGAGGAGGAGTAGAGGGGTAGGAACGAATGGGCTGATAAGGGTATAGAACTCATTGCAGAGGTCTGTGGAGTGGAGAATCAATGTAAAAAAGAGTGGATTTATATAGTTTTAATGTAGATTGATATCTAAGATCTTCAACTGGTAGCATATTTGCTTCGAACAGGAGATGGTTGATGGGGGTTGTTCCATATGCGCTAAGTGCTTTTCTTATTGCTGCATTATATATCCTTTTAATTTTGTTAAGGTTCGCTTTAGAAGAGTATCCGTAAAGGAAAAGGCCGTATTCAATTTTGCTTATTAGTATGTATTGTATAATAGAGGTTAGGGAGAATGGATTGCAGTTAAATTTATTAAAAGAGAGGCATTTGATTATATTAAGTTTTTTACCCAAAGCGGGAAGGATACAATTAATAAGAGCGTTCCATCTGTAAATTTTTTTGTAAAACGATGCCTAAAATTTTTACTTTGTCAACAATTTCTAAATGTATGTTTTGTGATAAAATTTTACAAGTGCATTTATGAACATTCGCACCAGGATAATATATCTTTGAAAACTGAGTTAAGGTCTATTATGGATGAAGTGGATTTTTTATTTAGTTTTTTGATTAGGCGTTGGCTCTTTTGTATTTTATGACGTTATCGCTCGAGATATTACGTTTAAGGGATCTTCAAAGTTTGTTTTTTTCCTTTTTCAGCTGCTCTAATTCTTTATTCCACCAAGGTACTCTTGGTTAATTAGTAGGGATTGAAGTTTGGGGAATCGATCTATTGGCGCTTTGAATAATAATTTTGTGGATGTTAGCTGCTTCTTTGTTGATATTTTTGCTGATGGGCTAATGAATGGAATGAGAATCTAGAAAATGTTGATAGAAGCTCCAGTTAGCATCATCTGTTTTAAATTTTGTTTTACTTTTGAGGGGGGTTGAAATTGAATGGAACATGGAGATAATAATGGGGAAATGATCACTACCGCAGAGATCATCAATGACAGACCATTTGTTATAGACGGTTAGACTCGGAGAGCAGAAGGAAAGGTCAACATTGGTGAGGGTAGAGTGGGTGCTGAAATGGGTGGAGATCCATCGTTTAATAATTGGTAATCAGATTTTGTACTATATTTGGATATAGTGCTTCCACGGGTGTTGTGAATGGCAGCTTGAGTTTCAGCCATTGAAATCACCGACTACTAGAGTTGGAAAATGTTGAGAATCGAGAACATTTTTCAGATTTTGTAGGTTGAATGAATGTGAAGGGGAGATGTAGGCATTTGTAATAGTGAATTTTAATATAATTGAAATACCAAGGGCTTCGAAGTCATTGCAAAGGTTGATTTAATCAAACTGTACAGAGGAGTGAATGAGGAAAGCAACTCCACCATGGGGGCTTAGGGATTGGTTTTGGGGGATAAGAAGGTAGTTTACTGGGATAGGGTTGTCTGTGGAGGTTAGGTGTGTTTCTTGGAGAGCTACAATTTTGGGAGAGATAGTTTTTATAAGGATTAATAATTCATTTTAATTATTCAAATAGCCATTGATGTTCCATTGTATTAGCTTCAAAGCATGGATGATATGTGCTGTATGATTTGTGGTGGGTGATAGTTTGGTGATATTGGAAGGACCCCGCCATCCAGAGCTTGGATGGTGTTTGCTCAAACCGGGCGGTCTGGGGACAGCGGGGTCATTAACGGTGGTAAATTTAGGCTGGTTAGAGAGAGAGTTGATGTTTTGAGTGTTCTCGTTCTTGTTTTGTGGATGGTAGCTTGAGATGAAATATTAGAGGTGAAGTATTGGTTGTTTTGAATGAGTTCTTGTGTCAATTTTGCGATTGGTGATTTTGGTCTATTTGTGTTCTGTGGAGGGGGTTTCTGTTGACTGCCTGTAGCAATCATGGGGGCTGAGGAAGATTGAACATTAGATTTAGTTGAATTCATGTGTGTGCCTTGAGATTCAATATCTTGTGAAATACTGTGTTGTACGATGCCGGTTGACTTGGAGAGAGTTTGTTTCTGTTCCTTGTGCGGTCCTGAAGATGTTGTATTGTCAAGTGAAATGATTTTTGAAGTTGATGTATGTGCCGGGAGAACGGTTTTTACCATTGTTGCAAAAGTGGTGGGGAGAGAGTGTGTAGGATTCTGGGATTTAAACTTTTGTTTAGCTTCTGACAATGTACACTTGTTAATGATTTTAATTTATAAAATCTCTTTTTGTTGAAGAAATGCTCTACATGATTTTGAAGAAGCTGGGTGATCTTCGGAGCAGTTGGTGCAAGATGTTAATGTGCAGTTAGCAGGCTCATGTGGGGGTAAATTGCAATTGTCACAGCGGGTAGGATTGTTACACCTTTTAGCAATGTGGCCCAGGATTTGGCAATTTTTGCAGCGCATGGGTGTCGGGAAGTATTCTCTTACCTTGACATTGTACCAACCGATATTTACCATTGGAGGTGGGCGGAAGCGATCAAATGTTATTAGTATAACTCCGGTTGCACGTTGTAAGCCATATTGAATTCTGGTGTATTTGAATACTTCGCTAACACCCTGAGATTTCATTTCTCTAACTATTTCATTCTCTGGTACCTGAATTAGGCAAGAGGCATAAACAGTTCCTTTAGACGAGTTGAGTGTGTTTTGAAGCGCAACATTGATGGGACATATGTTTGACATCATTTTTTTTGATTTAAATAGGTCAGCACCTTTTGATTCTTGCATAAGATTAGTAGGCTTCCATCTCGAAGTTGCGAGATTGATTCGTAACCGGTGCTGATGCTATCTATGCCTTTCTTCAGAAGGAATACACTGTACGCAGTAAGCGGTTTTTTTCATCACTCGCGCTAAGAGTAATAAATTTGGGGTCGGATGAGTTTGAAGTGATTGGTTGAGGGTTGAAGGCGTCATTAATAACGCTACTGGTTAGCTTTTTTCTTCTTTTAGAGTTGGGTTCGGATAGTGACTCGATATCAAGGCCATCGAACCGATTTCCCGGAGGCACGTGGCACCTGAGGGACATTATAAAGAGTATCTGTTTTTTTTTTATTCTTATACAGTTATGAATAATGTTAAGACGGGTGAAAAAGAGATGGCTAGATTATAATCTAGCAGCAAATTGGGTAACGGGAAAAACTTCCGAGGAAAAAAGCGGACTAGAAAGCGAAACGATGCTATCGGCTTGACGGAGTCGTCAGTCGGAGACTGCGTACAAGTTAAGGTGGTAGGTAATGACGTGAATGGTATATGCGTATAAGATAATCATGAATAGCGAACTTTTGTGTTTCATTTGTCACAATCCAGTGATCGAACCCGTATTTGTGGACAATTTAATTAATTGTACGTAGACTCATTTACGGCCAAAACGTAACAGTATGAAATGGCGGAACTATAAGACTAAAGAATAAGTACATACATATGTATAAGAGTAAAAGAGATAAAAAGATATGAAGACGTGACAAAACAGTTGATTTTCTTTGAATTAGTTACATATAGTTTTCTTTCGGTTTATAAGACCAAGAATTTGGTATAAAACTCATCACACAGATGAAGATACAGAGCGTGAAGAGGATACAAAATACTGGCACACCAGAAGAAGACGCAAGAGTGGTACATACTTCTAATCTTACATATATTTATTGTATTAAGCAAACATTGATATAATAATAATAATTGTGCATACAATTTAGTTCAAATCATTTGAAGGAAACTTTATCCGAATAGATACTTCAAAATTACAATTTCGTTAAGTAAGCGGATATACTGTTGTCGATTATCGCATGACGTTTAGGGTAGCAAATAACTGTAGTTCATAGTTTACCAAAACGTTTAATGCTAAATTTATGATTTGTGTTTTATTTTGTTAATGTTTATGCAATTGCTTTTGTAAATTGTAGCCCTGACACACTACGATGTGTCAAACATGTGCGATATTGTTTTTAATTTATATGTGTACTTAAATATTCTTTAAAAGACATGTACATAACTATCCTTATTATGAATACATCCTACAGGTGTAAGAAATCTTAAACAAAAAATTAGATCAATTGGTGGGGCACATTATTAAACGGTAAACTCATTCGCGTACATAAATATTATTCGGTGGGTAATTGCATTAGGAAAGAAAAATAAATAAAATAAATATTAATTAAAATTTTAGCTCCTTTTAACGAAGTGTGATGATACCATGGGATATGTATATCTAAAGTGTCGTTGAAATAATTATGTACCATTATGTAATTGTTGATTTTGATTTTGTACTTGATCTCAATACGATCAAACGTTTCAATATATCAGGGTTGTTATTTTAATAAAAGCTATTTAAGCTATTAAAGCCAAAATAATCCGAATATATTCATGTATTTTATCACAGATAAATTGCCAATAAATTTTAAATCAGACAATACAATTATATAATTGTCCTTTGGGAATGAACATTACAATTTTGTATGAAAAAAGGCTACACAATTCAGTCTAAACAAAGGTAAATAATTTTTAATGTAAACAATGGCACCTTTCATGTTAAGAATATTTGTATAATTCTCAGTAGACGCTCGGCGATTTCACAGCGTTTCTTAATATCAACAATATATTGCACCCTGGATTTAATCCAAATGTTCTCAATGACAAAAATAGTAAAATTATGTGAATTTTGTCTATTCACTAATCACTCAAAAGATTACTTTCTTAAAAATTACAGTATACTTTATTAAATTAATTTACTGAAACCCTTTAAGTGCTTTCCACTCGTACAATCTCTGGATCCTTACGATGACGATCTTCACTTTTCCATGAGCTTACTGGAATATGTGGTGCTGGCAGACAATTTCGTAGGGTCTGCACCAGTTGAATGGTATCCAGAAGAGCTTTTAATGAGATATAATAAGTCCATTCGTTGTTAAATTATAGAAATATTTCGTACATTATACAACAAAATGAAGAAAAAAAAAGAATTAATATACGAATTGCACACATACTTTTCTGTAAGCTCTCACTCTGCTTTCCGTATGGTTTGCACATAGATGGACGAATGTAAGTTTTCATTCGTGACATGTTTTTCATTAACTCAGTGAATGCTCGAACAATTTTTTCTTGTCCCGCCATTTGTCCTTCACGAAAATCATGACCTCCCCAAGCGCCATTGTGCAGTGCAAGTAAATCCTTATTGGACTCGAGACACTCAAGATTTGAACTGAAATATAACTATATCGTTTTATAATTGATAAAAATCACTCTAGACCTTACCGAAGAACATCGATATTTTTTTGATTTTGTTCCGAATGTTGTGTTATTGAAGTTGATGGCGGCGGCAGATGTGATGGTGTATTCGGAAGTTGTAGAAGGTTATTACTTGGATTTGAATTAGCTGTAATAAAATTTTACCAATTTTGAAACAAAATAAATTAAAGTTATCATTAGTGTTTATCACATTGGACTAAAGAATTTGTATGTAGATTAATGCAGTTCAGTATTTATGCAATTTTAATTGTTAAGACTTTGAGGGTAGCTAAATATTGAATGACCATTATAACCAATTCAGCTATTCGCTGTAAATTACTGGCTATAGAATAATGATTCGATTTCTGTATTACATAAACATTGTCTGAAAGCCACAATAATTACAAGGCAAAAACATTCTTCAAATTCAATTTGGTCTTAACGCAAATTAGCAACATGGATATATTATGAAAGTATTACTTACTTTGCATTGTTACACTTCCTGTAACTGTAGGTATATTTTGTTCATATTGCTTTTTATCCAGTTGCTGTAAAACACGCTGTTTTTCAATAGCAGAGAGGCTGCTAAATTTTTCAAGATTTTGTTGAGCCATTACACGATTTTGCTGTTGAATAATAGCTGCTGTAATTTGATGCTGCTGATGTTGCTGTTGAAACTGCTGCTGATGATGTTGATGATTATTTATTTGTGTTTGAATACTTTGCTTTGTTAAATGAGCAATTGCCTGAGGAACTTTTTGATTACTATGAGCTTTACTAAGATCTACTTCTCCGCCAACGGGGTGCGGTGGAGGCAAGTGTTGTAAAAATTCAGGCGAAACGCTAGCATAAGGTTGTTCCATGAATGCCATAGGGGGCATTGTGAGATGGTTTTTATAATACCTGCATGCCGGACTAGGACACGACTGTACCACTTCTATGATGAATTCTTTCTCCATTCCAAAATTATCCCTACCTATGGAATACGACTCAACAACTGCCCTAACAGTTGCTTCTACACTCAGATGTATTCCATGGGGACCTGACATGTGTTTAAGCATTACAGCATTTGCAAAATGTTCAAACGGAAGAACTATTTTTCCATTATCTCGTAGAATCAGACGCCCCTGTCCATCTAAAGTAAGTCTGTTAGCCAGTATCCTATGAAAAGTGTTTTAAAATATCTGAAAGGCAGGATCATATTGTACTTACTGTAAATAGGCCGCACTTGGAAGCATTGCGCTCTCTTTTAGCTCGGAAAAACATTGAAGAAGCTCAGCACTTGGATTCCATCCTTTATTTTGCAAATACAGTTGTAAAAGCATGTATAATTTCTCCGTAACATATCCAACACCTTGAATATTATTATGCTGACCATCAACGGTGTGTGTAACATGAGTATTTGCCACTGAATTGTTAGACCCATTGGCGCTACTGCAATTTGCATTTATCGCTGAAGGGGCCTTAGAGAGAGCAGCCTTCATTGTCTCAGACAGATCCATTTTGTAATTTTCAGGATAGTAATTTTTCACATTATCCTGGGCGTTTCCGATAAAATATTTATAAATAGTGTAAATTACTGGTATTTCAGGTGTTTACCAAGTTATTCATAATGTATACAACACGTTCAACAATTGTTTAGTTTTTCCGTCCTCAAATCCGACCAAATAAATTGGGAAATATTTCAGTATGCCAGTTATCACCCTACCCTGCAGGACACTGCTTCAAATATGCACTGTGAAAACTGGCCGACAATCAGTTGTTCGAAATTCGAGTACCTGGAAGATCTCATATCTGTCTTTATTGCATTCGTAAAATTACAATCATGAATAAATTCGATTGATTGTATTTAAGATTCGGAATGTAAATAAAACTATGGGAGCACAATAGTGCACCCAGTGCAAATTAAATCATAATCAGGATAAGTCAAAAAAAAAAAAAAGCTGTTATACAAAAACAATCAAAGCAGATTGGGATTCCTGCATATTTTCGAAACCATGTGGGTAGCATTCGAGTACAAATGTTTCACAACGCGAAAATACATGAACTAATAAAAGACAAAATAAATAATTTTCTGTGGACCTTTACGATAGCGAATTTTGGAAATACTGATCATAATTTTTAGTAAACATTGGAATATTCAAAACTGAAGCTCATTTTAGAAATAATAAATAGATTCGTATCATATGACCAACGAAATAAATTATTTTAATTTCAAATAATCTATTTTCTTTTTCATAAATTCACCTCTCACCCCCGCCCCAAGCTAATAATTCGAATCTTAAATGTACTCAATGTATATAAGCGCACCCTTAGATTGTTGTGTTAATATTATATTCAGTAGCGCTGAAGGTGACGAGATTTGTCAAGCAAAAACAAAATGACATTTTGGACACGTGCGTTCATATTTGTTTTCTCTCTTATCCGTTGGTAGTAAAGATTTGAAGGAATTGTAGTCGGATTTATAATTATTTATTTTATAATTTTATTCTTGTAGACAAATAATAATGAAAGTAAAAGTAATAAGTAGAAATCCGGACGATTATTTGAGAGAAACAAAAGCTGACTTGCACAAAGGTATAAGTTTTTTGAATTTTTTTCTTCTTGTTTCTATCTCATATTAATATATGTACATAGTGCCACGGAATTACGATCCGGCTCTTCATCCTCTTGAGTCGGTAAGAGAATATGTACGTGCACTCAACGCAACTAAATTGGATAGAGTTTTTGCCAAACCTTTTGTTGGGAATTTGAATGGCCACCGTGATGGTGTATCTTGTTTTGGAAAGCATCCTCGTCAGCTGTCAACACTGGCCAGCGGGGCATACGACGGAGAAGTATGCATTTGGGACTTAGCAAACAGAATAAGTATTAGGAGATTTGTGGCACATGACGGCTTTGTCCGCGGAATCGCTTATTCAACCGATGGATCAAAGTTCTTAACAACGGGAGACGACAGGACTGTAAAGTTATGGAATTCCGAGAAAGTGGAGGAATCTGAAAATGATGAGCCGTTAAACACTTATTATTCACGTACAATATTAACAGGACTAACTCACAATATCAAAGAAAATATATTTGCAACATGTGGAGAAGTATGCACCATATGGGACACCAACAGAAACGACCCTTTAAAAATATTAAAATGGGGAGTTGATACACTTCATTCTATTGCTTTTAATCCTGTTGAAACATCGTTGCTGTCAGCGTGTGCAAGTGATAGAAGTGTTATTTTATATGATAAACGAGAAGGGCAGCCTCTTCGAAAGATTGTACTCACAATGAAAAGCAACAAGTTGTCGTGGAATCCTATGCAAGCATTTAATTTTACAGTTGCGAATGAAGACTGCAAGTATGCTCTTATAATATTGTATGTGCTTTGAATGTTTACTGAAATTCTTTTTTTTTTTTTTCAGTTCGTACACGTTTGATACTAGGCAACTCAATAACCCGATCAAAATACATTATGATCATGTCTCCGCAGTAACTGATATAGATTATTCTCCTACGGGAAAAGAATTCATAACAGGGAGTTATGACAAAACATTGCGTATTTATGATGTGAATAAAAGTCACTCCAGGGACATATATCATACAAAACGAATGCAACGTATAGCTTGTGTGACTTGGAGTATGGATAGTAAGTATGTATTTTGTGGATCGGACGAAATGAATATTCGTATGTGGAAAGCAGTAGCGTCTGAAAAACTGGGCGTTGTAAGACCACGTGAAAAGGCAAATTTTAATTATCAAGAGTCATTAAGGGAAAAATATGCAGCACATCCACAAATCAAACGCATTGCTCGACATAGGCATGTGCCTCGACATATTCTTAATGCACAAAAGAAAATGCGAGCTATTAAAAACAAAGAGAAGGAAAAGGAGGCAAACGTGCGAACGCACTCCAAACCAAATAAACCATTTGTTGCAGAGAAGACAAAGTTAGTTTTACGAGAAGAAATTTAATGTTTGCTTTATATGTTAATAAAAAAATGTCTGTAAGTATTATCAATACTTCAAAAACCACGATATGTGACTTATTAAATTACGCAGGCAATATTTACACCATTGGTATTGAACACTTCTTTAATTTACAGTCGGAGATGAAACAAATACTTAACGTAATTAGACTTGTCATATTTATTTAAAAAATAGCTGTTTAACAAATTGAATAAAATGTATAGTTAGTTCGTGGTATAAAAAACACAAACATTTGTACACTCCTATATCTAAAAAACGAGATCTTAGTTTGTAATTTTATTGTCAGAATCCGATCCAATGCTGCTATTCTCATGATTTTCTTCAATTTCTTTTTCCGCTTCATTTTCATTAAGCATTTCGGTAAGAACCTCAACCAAGTTCTTTGTTTCTTCCAACATTTGACGTGACGTGTTAAGCTCCGACTCCAATCCCTCTATACGTTCATGCAAATGTTGATTTTCTACTAACGTCGCTTCTAGAGCTTCTCGCCTTTTTTCTGCCAGAAGTTCCCAGTATGTTCCACTTGGTGGTTCTGTCCCGGTTAAATCATCAGAAGTTACAGAGTTTTTCTGGGGTGACGTCTGTGTTGATCGAGTGTCAATTTTCTTTCTTTTTACATGTTCTGATGATATGACTGTTTCAGTGGCTCTGCAGAAAAAATAAATCTTGAAATTCATATGAACGGTTTAATACATCGGCTACATAGCCTCGAGTACGATTAAATAATACGTTAACATAAAATCTAATCCTGTCTTGTATGTAGCAATAAGTGTATTGGGGGAGAGGGCTCCAAATCATTTTCATCTACATATGTTCAAATCTTACGTTTTAATTCGAGAAATCTTGTCAATTAGAGGTCTACCCGCCAGATTTTCTTTATCAGTTGCACCCCTTTGCAAAGTTTTCAATGTTTTTCTAGTATTCATAAGATTATCCTGGAAAACAAATAGAAACTACTTTACAAACGAAAAAAGAAAGAAATTTTGTTGAAAGCACCTTTTCACTAAGGTAACATAAATCGAGCGAGGCAAACGATGTCCTTACCTGCTGTTCTGAAGCCGACTCAATTTTTATGAACACCTTTTTAGCAGAAACATTAGACATTTTAAACAATTCTCAAACTAATTTTATCCAAATCTTAATAATACCATTTATCTCAAACGATGCTATGAACCGAACGGTCGAACACCAATATCCACTATACTTTTGAAGCGGGAAAAAATAAATAGTGTTGTAATCTGAAGTTGGTCACGATTCAGAAGAGCGCATTCAGCATAACTCTGTGATTCAATAGATTGGAATAATTTATCATCAAATATCAGAATTACAAGGAATGCTTCCACACACGCTAAATTTGTTTGCGACTTTTCCATCTTGTGAGCAAAGGATGTGAGACGCGCTAGGGGTAGACCTTCTGTGCTTGCGATTTTTCGTGTTTTCTGTTACCTCTCTTCGTCTATTTCTTCAAATTGTTTTCAGATCAGATTTTCATGTTCTCAATGTTGGGTAATTCAAGCATGTTGTAAACAAACAAAATTGCTAATTGAAATCTCAGTTGCAGAGCTTTGGTGGCTTTAAATTACAAAAGGGAATTTGAAAAAAAATCTTGCTCAAATAGTCTTCAGTGTGATAGCAACCAAGTATGTACAAATCTGTACAAATAATGAGAATGCGTTCATCCAGTCATAATGTGCGTGTGATTTCCTTTTGGTAACTCCTTTTGTTTCACCTCCCTTGAACAAAACAAAAGTCGGTGAAGAATTTAACGAGAGTGAAATCGGCCCAAAAATAGCGGAAGTTCGAAGGTCTTTTTACGTGACTTCAAAATTGTATTAGCGATTAAATACACTGATATGGGTGGCACTACATTTCGAAATAATCCTGGGTCTAGTTTCACAGCCACTATTCGTGGTGTGCGTTTCATTGCTGTCTCAACTAGAGGACTCCTACAGTTTTATTCATATGCCGAATATAGGGATCTTCCAAGCCCCCACTATGTTGTATTCGAAGCACATAATCACTAAACTACGGCTGTCATTAGTATTAGCGATTACTTGAACATACTTTCGTACATAAAATATATTATAAAAAAAATTTAAGAAATGTTTCATTCTATTCTTTTTCTGCTGAATTCATTCATTTCAGCAAATCAACAAAATGTGGTATTTGTGATGTCATCTGGTTGTCAGTTCATCACCATTCAATTTTTAAACCAAAACGATTTTTTTCCGTCAGATTCGAGCAGGTGCTTCATTGAAAAACTTTGGTAGCTTTGTATATTTCCGCCGTTTAACTAATCTAATATATTTTTTTAAGTTGGTTCAATTAAATGGCCACAAATGGCGAACTGAACGGTAGTTTTCGTGATGCAGGTAGAACTGAATATGATGCAACGCATTATCGTTTGCGAAGTGACCGACACGCAAGGGAAGAAATTACTTGTTTAAGCTGTGGTTTTGTTTTCTATGCTACGTCCAATATAGATGTTTATGAACATTTTGGTAAAAAAACACATATAAATTACTTTGGAGACTGTTTGTATTGCAGTGGAAAGGTTCACACATATAGAAAAAGAGGACAAATCGAATATTTTCATAATTGCTTGGGTTACAAGTGTGGGGAGGAAAAGTGATTCCTATTTAATAGTTTACAAAAGAAAATTAGTGTAAAATGCAGGAGAGTGATTCAAATGCTGAAGGAGACTACTCTGAATTTTCTGATGGTGTTGGCGGTGATGACGACAGTAGCATTAGTTCGAAGACTACGGGAACAGGTAAGCGTTGGTCAAGATCTGAGGACGCTGCACTCAAAAAACTTGTATCACAATACGGCGAAAAATGGAATGTAATTGCAACAATGTTTAAAGACCGTTCTGATCTTCAAATTCAGCAGAGATGGGCAAAAGTATTAAACCCGGATTTGATAAAAGGTCCATGGACACGAGAAGAGGATGATAAAGTAATAGAGTTAGTACGTCGCTATGGACCAAAGAAGTGGACGCTAATTGCTAGGTATTTAAATGGTAGAATAGGTAAACAATGTCGTGAACGATGGCATAACCACCTAAACCCAAATATCAAGAAAACTGCATGGACGGAAGAGGAGGATAAGATTATATATGAGGCTCATATTCAATATGGAAATCAATGGGCAAAAATCGCAAAACTGCTGCCAGGTCGCACAGATAATGCTATTAAAAATCATTGGAATTCAACTATGAGAAGAAAATATGAATATAATGAAGGCGGACGGCAAAAACAACAGCAGAGTCGAATAATAACAGATTTAAAGAATTCACGATCTAACTTGAAAACTCTTATAAAGAACGGTAGCACTGCATCAACTACATTAGCCACTGCTAATAGCTCCCAACTAGAGAAATCACTGCAGTTATCCCTCATTGATCGTATTCATAGCCATGCGAAGTCAAAAGCTGTACAAAAGACTCAACTGAATAAGCCACCAAATATACTAAAGAAGTCTCGCCACGTGTTAAGTTTACAATGTTCCGAAACTGCTGCACAACCGGCTTCGACGTCGAATCCAGTAAAATTACCCGATTCACCAGTAATAACACCAATAAAGCCATTGCCGTTTTCTCCAAGTCAGTTTCTTAATTCCCCCTGCTTGACAACATTTGATGACATGAATTTAAGAGCCAGTACGCCGGTAAGAAGAACATTCAATCGGGTTGGCATGGAAATAAAGAAAGAGCATGAAAATTCATCTATTGAAACTCCTCATAAAAGTAAGTTGAAATACAAATGTAAACGTATCTTATTGTCAAAGCAATTATTTGCTCTATTTGTAGGTTTATTGGGTCCAAGAACTCCGACACCATTTAAAGATGCACTTGCAGCATTGGGCAAAAAGCGAAAGGGAGATAAATATGTCCCACCAAGTCCTTCTAGTTTGGTAGAGGATCTTGAAGAGATAATAAATGATGAACAGCTTAGTGAAAATCAAAGCTTACACAATTCAAAAGTTGAATCAAAGAGTGGTTCCGAATATATTCCTCCAAAGAAAGCTCGGAAATCACTAAGTGCAAGCTGGGAAAATGATATAAAAGTTGAAAAAAAATTACCGTATGAAACTGAAACTCCCAGCAAATTCCTCACTTCAACGAATTCTATTGTATTTTCTCCTCCGAGTATCTTAAAAGATACTCTTGGTGATTCAGATCTTCTGATGGATAATTGTGAAGCTAAAAAGGAAAATAAAAGCCCAAAGCATATTCTTCAAAAGTACCTTGATCCAAAGTGGGAAAAACTCGCTTGCGGTCAGACCAAGGACCAACAGTTCATGGTTCAACAGGCACACATGTGTCTTAAGAATCTCTCTTTAATGCCAAGGTCTCTTAACTTCGAAAAACAAAAATAGAATATATTTCATTGTATCGAAAGTTCATTATGAAAAACACATAAAAGTGTATATGGATATGCGATTTGATAATTCTACTGGGGCGGTAACTTAAAATTGTAACAAATCGAATAATGCGTTTTATGTTGTACATACATGAGTCTCTCCAAAAAACAAAATACATTTTATTTAACTAAGGAGAAAATGATCAATACTGTAGGTCGTATAAAATAGCCGAAGCATATTTTGAGTCTAAAGTATTGAAATAAGTTTAATATACTTGCTCTACTTTAAACGACTACCAAGTATATCCATATATACAAAAAATAAAGTTATGTTTGTAAAAGTTAATTTATAATTAAGAATATACTTTTTATCTTTTTAATTGTTTGTTCTTGATTTTTTACACTCATAATATACAAATAAAAACTTTAATTCCTTGTATGATTCATGTTTATTTTAATATATGTAACATGTATGGTTTGTTATGGTGATAACTCTGTAGTGTATGGAAGAACACTAAGAAATGAATATAACTTCAAGGTAAATATGTATGTACTGCATATTAAAGTGGAATTTGATTGTAGTATTTTATCGTATACTTTGTCTTTATTTTTAACATGTAAGCGTTTTGGCATTGATCTGGAAACACTTATTTTGTTGCATTTTTTGGTTTCAATTTTGTTAATAGCTAATTGCGTTTTTTTCGTGACATCTGATAAAAAATAAAAATAGGTTGCTAAGAAATGCCCACGTCAAGTGTGATAGAACCTAGTATGCAAGTATGTCTGATGTCACACCACTCCCTAGTACCAGTGTTGCCGCTAAAAATTTGAGAAAGTCGCACATGAATTAATTTGTGTTGAATTTATTGCTTATGGGAAAATTAACGACGTGTTCCGTGAAAGAAATATGTTTCATATAAAATAGTCGCCGGAGACATTTCATGAACACTAGGCGCGCCGTTGCGTAAAAAAGGTTAAATTGCGCCTAAAGTAGAATAGCGGCAACCTTGCCTAATACTCTCAACATTGTCAAACGATTTGTATCATCATGTGAATGCACAGTCCGAGTAATAGCTGTCAAACAATTTTAAGGGGCGCGCTAGATTTCGAGAACTTTTGACAGAAGTTGTGATTAATTTTTCTTGAAACATGTTAAATTAAATAGCAAAAAGTATTCAATTTGGTGAAAAACGTATAATGTGGATAACATTTTTATCCAGAAATCAACTCATAATAATAATATAACCAATATAATATTTGGTGATTCCTTATTTTAACGTAATTGACACAAGGTATATATTTAAAACACGGTTGAATTAAAGTGTATGGACTACAATAATATAAAGAGTATGTATTAGAGCTGAACTTAAAAAAAATCTGTAAAAGACTTGGTGATTTGCCGAAATCAAATATTTACTTTGCTTTCTCAATAAAAATATGTATCTCATGCGTATATGTATGTACATATGTAACATGTTTTCATATTTCCATAGGTATCATAACTTGATAAGTGTAATAAAATGTCTACGCCGCCAAAAATTACAGGAACTGGGCTTGAAGAAGTTAACATACCAGGACAGGCATTTTTGCGAGAAGCTCTAACGTCTTGCACAGATCCTTTAAAGGCAATTGAAAGCTTTCAGGTAAATATGGTTTTATTTCGACTAATTGTTCTTATCGTCTTTTCAACATTTCCTTAGTTAGAAAATGGGGTTCTTTTGCCATCGTTGCGGCCCATGCTACCCTTATTAGATTTGCATGGTGTTCGACGGCTTGATTTTCACACATCTCTTATGGAGGTAAAATGTTTGTTTTAAATTATTTATATTAATGTAATGAAAATTTGTGCAGGAACTACGTGAAAAATTAATAGGACGAATAAATGCATTGGGGCACAAAGATTCCAGAGAACGAGATAAGAAACTGAAAGAATTGCTAGTGAAAAGCTTTCCGGTTGTACGAGTGAAGGCACTTCGTCCTGTTGTTATGTCGATACTGAGAAACACAGCACACATTGATGATAAGTACTTAAAAATTTTGGTCCGTGACAGAGAATTGTATTCGGACACAGATACAGAAGTTAAACGTCAGATTTGGAGGGATAATCAGTCATTGTTTGGAGATGAGGTGTCTCCATTGCTTTCACAATATATTCGGGAAAAAGAACATGTATTATTTGACCACACCAATCTAAACAACCTTTTTTTCCATCCATCACCCAAGTTGCGCCGACAAGGAGAAGTTGTGCAAAAATTAGCAAATATGATAGGAAACAGCGTTAAACTGTATGATATGGTCTTGCAATTCCTTCGCACACTCTTTCTTCGGACACGGAACGTACATTATTGTACTCTTCGTGCTGAACTGCTTATGGCTCTGCATGACTTAGAAGTACAAGATATCATTTCAGTGGATCCGTGTCATAAATTTACATGGTGTTTGGACGCTTGCATTCGAGAGAAAAATGTAGATATCAAACGTTCTCGTGAGCTTCAAGGCTTTTTAGATAATATAAAAAGAGGCCAAGAGCAAGTACTTGGGGATCTTTCAATGACTCTGTGCGATCCTTACGCTATCAACTTTTTGGCTACATCAGCTATCAAAATATTGCAACATCTTATAAACAATGAGGGTTTGCCGCGAGAAAATACAATATTAATATTATTATTGAGAATGTTAGCATTAGGCCTAAGTGCTTGGGTAATGATTGACTCTCAAGATTTCAAGGAACCAAAGCTTGACAGCCAAGTTGTGACGAAGTTTTTGCCTGCTCTAATGTCATTAATCGTTGATGATCAATGTCGCAACCTTCATTCCAAGCTACCTCCGGATGAAAGGGAAAGTGCTCTAACTACCATAGAACATTCAGGGCCTGCTCCCGATGCTGTAGAAGCTTATATTCAAGAAAGTTCTGTTGCTGCAATATTGGCTATGTATTATACATTATATACTGCCCGGCAGAAAGATCGTGTGGGCGTTCTACGGGTTTTGGCAATTTTATCTGCTTGTAAGGATGATAGAGCCTACGAGGATCCATTTTTACATTCCTTGGTAAGTTACTAATGTAGACAAAATCTGTTCTTGTATTGAATACAGCAATGCTGTCTTGATTTGAAGATTGCACTACTAATACCCATGTCAGAAGAGTTTACAACTGAAGATTTTTGCACTACCCTTTTTGATGAGTTTTTATTTGCTGGCCTCACTAGAGATAATGTTACGCGGCACATGCTAAAATTGTTATGGTAATATATATTTTTATCTATATAATGAATAATGCAAAATATTTCTTATTCCATAGGTACATACATAACAAATTGCCTTTGAGTCGGCTAACAACATTAATTAAGTCAATGCAACCAACTGCAGCACACAATGAGAATGTTCATAAGTTGTATGAGTCTTTAAAAGACCGTGTTGGAACATCCATGCTAGAAGCACCTATAATAGAAACGCAAGAAGCCGATTTTGATTCCCCATTGAAAAGCGTTCCTACACCAGGTCCCCACTATATGCAATAAAGATATTTTCTTTTGATTGACTCATGGCAGCTTTTTATTTATTTTGATAAACAGAATACGCTATTTTCCCCGTAGTCAGTTTTTAAATACTATTGCTGTCGTTTGTCCTGCGATTGATTAGTTCTTGATATTCCATATAAAGGCGTTGCCATTTTGGATGTAATTTAAGAACGTTTAGGACTGTTTCTAATATACTACGCTTCGGAATTCCCTATAGAATAAAATAAAAAGAAATATTTTATATTTAAATATTGTGAGACTTTTTTTGCAAATTTATTACCAAAATATCAAGGCTTTCGCAATTTACCCCCAATAGCTCATCAAGTAGTATTCTTATCCGCTTTTCAGATCCATTTGTTGCCAGATGATAGGCTAGCATGGAATACCAATGACTGATTTCCTTTGGCGACTTAATTGCTTCACAGAGTTTTATTTGATTCTCTATGAAAAGAAGCTTAGCGAGGGATTGCCAGTCATCTCTATTACTGTAAGAATAACATTTTTAATGAGTTGTATTTTTCGAAGACCTTATATTTACATTTCTGTAGCATTTGGTGCATAGTTGTTAGAAGACGATTGTATTGTTGTAAGAGGATAAGAACGAAAATTCTTCTGAAAATCTTTTGGTATTGCCGTCCTCAAACCATGTCGAAGTAACGGATCTTTTGAATTTAGTACCAACCAACACTGCATACTTGATGAATACGTATAAGAATTGCCATTCGAAAACAATATGAAAGGTACGCCATGTTCTGTGATGCTAAATTGGATTGCTTGACCATGTTTTCCAAATATTTCAGAGCATGTTGCAGAAATTACAATTCTTCGTTGTATTATATCCCAGACTCTCAATAAACCACACTCTGTCACAACTCCTACTAAATTTCCAAGAGGACACTAAAGAAATACGATGTTTGCGATGATGAGATGGAAACAACGTGTGTATAGATAAGCATTAAGCTTTAATTTCATACGTACAAAAGTGCATAGGATAGCTGCTGTAGAAAGATTTATTACTGGAAATACAGCACTTCCCGTGCAAAGGCAAATAATTCTTAAAGTTCCATCCAAGCTACACAAAATAACATATTTTGATGATAAACTCGAACAAGATACAGGGGATCCTATAAATAGAATAATTGCATATTTGTATAATGGAATATGAGGCACTTTTTACCGATTATTATATCCCAAAGCTTTTCATTCATATTTACTGCCCAACAAATTACTTTAGTGAGTGGGCCCAGTTTTGTTGTCAATGTACTGTTTTGGACATGAATTCGATAATCCTGCGCCGACTTGCTTACTTCAGTTTTGGGCGGCTGTGAAGGCGAACCATTATATGTACTTATTTTGATGATTGATTTGCAAGGTGTTGGCGCATTTGGAAATGTTTTGAGGATATTTTGATTGACATGTGAAGGAGTTGTAGTTAGTGTTGTCTTTGTTAGACGATTATCTAAACGACTTCAAAAAAAAAAAAAGAACAAAAATAAATTGGAATAATATGTTAACTAACAACCCACGTTTGTTCGGCTTCTGTAATAATTGTTTTCATTGGTGAGGCTTCGGCAAACTTCACAAATTGCTTTTCAGTTATGGAAATTG
This sequence comes from Eristalis tenax, assembly GCA_905231855.2. NCBI lineage: Eukaryota > Metazoa > Arthropoda > Insecta > Diptera > Syrphidae > Eristalis > Eristalis tenax. Next base: position 273,286 of record HG993128.1, on the reverse strand, counting down.
TTTCCGTTTTGGCTCGCGAACTACTGTTTATAGATTGTGAAGTAAATTCGCTGGTAATTACATTTTGCATTAGAATAAGTATTCGTTTTATTTTTATTATTTTCTTATATTACCCAGGTTCTTGGTTAAGCGGTATGAACACAGGTGTTATCCGTCTCTTCCCATCGGCTGTCCTAGTTTCAGTCTGTTTATTAATAGCCTTTACTTGATGAAGGGAGTTTTCTGGACAAGAAATGTTGGAATCTAGTCTAGATGTATCTGCTTCAGAGGAGAATTCAACTGGTAGGGTGGGAGGGTGTATTTGCTCAGGATTCACAGTTAGTAGTTCGGCATTTTCAATAAGGGTATCCCTGGCCGATGTATTAGTTTGAAAGGATGAACCTTTTCCATATATTCTTTGATAAAGAGAATTCTAAGTAGGATCACGGTGAATTTTATTGTTTCATTAATGTGTAAATGATATGCTTACTTTATCTTCTTCCGATAAAGGTGTACCAAGTTCCTTTTCTGAGAATTGCAAACAAGCAACAGTACCGTCTCCACTACAAGCGAGTAAAATACATTTTTCCGCTCCCCAGGATAAATCTAAAACGCTATCTTGAAACAAGTCATGTATTACTACCAGTGGTCTCTGAAGAGCTGTCATCCAAACAGATAACGAACGGTCCCTTGAACCAACAGCTAAACAACAATATTGTTGGGATTTATTTGTTTTCGAAGCTTGTCGTTTAAGAATAGAACTGTGAAACCGCACGCATGTCACAGCTTTTCTATGACCTACAAAATCTTTATCGCATTTCCATCCTTCTCGTTCTATTATTTGAGCCGTAGGACCACCACCATTCATAGCATGAGCCGAAACTAAATACTGCCCATCAGGTGACCAGGACAGGCGAAGTATGTGTGTAGTTCCACCACACTCTTCAAACGGTTCTGTTATAGTATTACTGCAAGTCCAGTCACAAGTTTTCCAAATTTTTACACTGCGATCATCACTTTGCGAGGCTAAAAATTTTCCAACTGGATCCCAAGTCACACCTTTTACAAGCCCCGTATGACCTTTTAACATTGCCACCATTAATGGTGGAGATTGAGCATCCCAAATAATTATTGAGTTATCTACACTACAACTGGCTAACCAGTGATCATGTGGTGACCATGCTAAATCCAATACATCCCCCGAATGACCTCTTAAAGTTGCGACGCATTTCCAACTTTCTGGATTTTTGGTTATTCCACCAGTTCCAAATACACCACTAGATCCCTGGTGTCAAATGATTGTCAATATAAGAATTGTAAATTAAGAGATAAATAAATTTATATTCTAGAATGTGTAAATAAAATTATAAACCTTGACTTTTTTCCACAACATAACTAGCTTATCGTCCGAACCAGAAGCTAACAGTTCTCCATTCTTAGACCATCGAACGCAATTTACACAAGATAAATGACTGTCCATTTGACAGAGTATTTTTGGCACGGAACTATCCATTTCAGCTTTTTCCGATAAAATTGGCAGGAGATTCCATATAACCACACGACCAGAATCATTTCCTTGCCCGCCAGTAGCAAATTTAAGGCATTCTTGGTGAACATCAACAGAAAATATAGGTTTATCTGTGGAGAATACATTAAGAGTATTGTAGAATAATCCAGATCCTATATAATTACCATCATGATGAACCCATTGTGGTTTGACAAGTTTCATTGAAATAAAATCTTATTTATATTTTTAGCAAAAAATAAACAATTAGTAAGTAACCAGCGAATGACAAATAAGTAGCCGGGTTTGACACTGCTAAAATATTTCCCCAAATGAACTGATCACGCAAATACATGTGTGCAAATGATGGTTGAAGGCTGAATTCAAGCTACGTAGTTCAGATAAAGAAATGAAAATTACTTATTTTGGCTTATTATGCTTAGCAGTTATTATGTACAATTGTATATTTTATTGTAATATTTTATATCAATTTGAATATTTGTATATTTTTTTGTATAAGTCGATAATATAAATTTAAAGTACCAAAATGCTCGTTTTTGCCTAGTTTATCAGATATCGAGGTCTTAATATATTAAATATTTTCCTATGAAAATTCTTATTCAAAACACGCGAGTTAAAAAATATAACTTTGAATGCACAAAACCTCGGTCTTACCCCAAAGTAAAAAATTAATATTTAAACCTCGATATCTCTTAAACTAAAGGATCATTATATTTTTTTTTATATAATTGTGGTTCTTTCATCGAGAAATAATGCGTCTTCCGTTGCGAAATGTTTTCGCGAAAATCGTAATCGTGCCAAATGTTTAAGGGATTTGAATTTTATGAAAATAATAATGCGCTGGATGCAATATATAGCAATTGGTATTATATCCTCAATTACATATCTGTGTGATGACAGTTATCAGCTTGCCTAATTTGATGTTTTGCGCTCTTTTCCGTTTGTTGATTTAAAACTAGAATTCTTTCTGTTAAAAATGCCAAGGAAAAGTTTTACTAGGCCCATGCCAAAATCAAAAAAGTTTAATGATAATCGTAGTCCTAAAAAAATAAGATCCTTCTTGGGTGAAGAAAGTTCGTCTTCGGCTCAGGAAGAAACATTCCATTCTCCAGATTTGGAAGAAAACCAAACAGACTATGGGCTTGATTTTACCTCCAGCAACGCCGGTGCTGAATCACATAGATTACAGACAGTTCATAATAACAAACCAGTGACATCTTCAAGTTTGAGTAGAAATTTAGCAATGAATACTACAAACCCCGTGAGAAGAAGGAAACAAATGAACCCAAGACAAAGGAACAAGTTATTTTTACGATCTGTAAAACAATTACAAATGAGGACAGGTAAATAGTGAATAATTACTAATAATGGCATATAATTATTCATTTTTTAGATAATTTGATACCAAAGGCGCCCTTCGCTAGAATTATAAGGGAAATATTAACAAACGAGTCAACACACGCTAATCGCCTTACAATAACCGCTCTTCAAGCACTTCAAGAATCTGCGGAGATGTACCTAACAAGTCTTTTTCAAGATGCATATTGTTGCACGTTACATAGAGGAAGGGTAACACTGAACGTCAAAGATATTGAGCTAACAAAGTATTTGAGGGGGCGTTCTGATCCTGGTAATCGATAGTTTTAGATTTAGATAGTTTAGATATATCTTTTATTTCAGTTTTACTGAACGTTAAGGTTAATTTATAGTGTCTTTGTTAGTAGAATGTTTATTGTAAAGCAGTTTGAAATTGTTTTGTTTATTTGATGAATGTATGCACCTTCAAAACATGTACTGTCGATTGTAGATTATATCTGTCAGTTATTTTTAGTGACAGTAAACACTTGTTGTCAAATGAAAAATAAAGTTACTCATATTAATGAAAATCAGTTTGTCATTGACTTCTGACTAGTAACGAGCTTGCGAAATTATATAAACATGTTGGGATTACTAGGAGATTTACTCCAACCTTATAGTGATTATATTGCGACATTTGCAGGAATCGTTACCTGTCTTCAATTTTTTTCGGGAGTCTTTTTTATCAATGACATACGTAAGAAAGGTTCGGCTGATGAATTTCCAGCTGCACCATTCTTAGGGGGTATTGTGTTGTAAGTATTTTTCAAATATATGTAATAAACACTTATCTAATTGATAAGACGTTCTACAATATTCGCAAAGGCACAACATGCATAGTTGTGAAAAAAAACATTATATACACGACACAAATATGAGTACAGTTGTTTTGTACAATTAGGCAATTATTAATGCGAATTAAAAAGAAAACAATTAAAATTTAAGTTTTATGTAGTAGATATTCATTTTGGTTTATTTCTTAACAAACTAAGTTTCTTTGCAGAACTGTTCTGAGTATTAAATATGGGGCTTTAGTTGGTGATAACACTATGATGAGAGTTAATTTTATTGGGTTTGTTGTCAATGTCTTGTTCATGATAGTTTTCTACTTTTACACATCGGTTACAAGCCGACCCAAAGTTTGGGGTAAAATTGCTGCCATGGGTGTTTTTATGAGTTTTTGTTTGACATATGCTAAGTACGAAGATCCAGATTTGATTGAATTTCGTTTTGGTATGTTGATTACAACAATCTTGATACTATTGGTTGGATCACCACTTTTAGAGATTGGGGAAATAATAAGAAAGAAAAATTCTGAAAATCTCCCCATTCCAATGATCGTTTCTGGAACGATTGTCTCTTCTTCGTGGATGGCTTATGGAATATCAATAAAAAATGATGTTGTTACAGTAAGTTTCGTATAATAATTAATTTGTGTGATAATTATTTTCCCTTTTTTCAGTACCAAAACGCATTTCTGCTTTTATTAAGTGGTGTACAATTGCTACTGGTTGCCATCTATCCAACAGGACCATCCAAGAAACAGTCCTCAATAATTAACAAAAAAACATCAAAGGGAAAGAAAAGGGATTAACACTAACCTACAAAAAATGAACAACACTTTTTCAATGGGACTTCCGAATGTAGCCTGTGATCAATGACAATAAAGTTTAGAAATAAATGCCACAATATTTAACATTTCTATATGAAAAATCATATTACTATGTAGAACTTAGCTTCTTTAGCTAATCCGCGGGTTATTTATTGTTTACATACAAATACAAGTTCCGTTAAATTCACATTCGTTTTTTAATGCTCCTGATAAGGGTTGTATCTATTAACGGACAGAAAGAACTAATTTTAAATATACATAGGTACAGCAATATAATAATTGGAAGGTATGAACAGCTATATGCAGTCTCAATAACTGCAATAATCGTAGTTAAATAATGAATTAATGCAAATAGTTAGGAAAAAGTAAATACATGAAGGTTTTATAGTGAGTAATTTATAAGGGCAAATTTAAATTGCTTACTTTATTATATATATTTTTAATATTAAACAAAATTAATAAAGTTTTTAATTCTTTATACTGAAATTGTTATTTTCCCAATCCGTAGTACTAGCATTCCTTATTCGGTGTAGATTGATTTGTTTCATTTTCTGGCCTCGATTCTAAAGGCTGAGTAGAGTTATAATGTTCCCCTAAACTATACATGACTCGATGGTACGTTACTATTAAATTAGGTCCGTTGTATTCTTTTCCCTGTATTGTAGGCGGTCCACATGCTTGAAGCACTTCAATCGGTACATGAAGTTCGCTGGATAAAGCTTTAATTTCTATTTGGCCTCCCCATGCAGGAGTATTTTTTATGTTATGACAGTAAGTTAAAAACTCATCATCAGTCAAAAATTCTCCCGTAGTTGAATTAGTCATGTAGAAAATAAGATCTGACTTGTTTTCAAGAATATATTTGGCAGTTTTCTGACGGAGTTGCTCAACAGTGAAAAATCCTCGCCCGGTCAACTGTAACTGGTGTTGAATAGCATTGTACAAACAGTCTCCATCAGATGAAATTTGATATATACACAGTTTTCGTTTCATTAATATATTTTCTATTGCGCGAGTTTCGGTTATTCGTGGGCCATTTTTATTTTCTTCTTCGTGTGCAAGAATCTCTGCTTCTCTTTGTTTTTCTTCTAGCGCCTTCTTATTACGTCTCCTCTGAGCTTTAGATACCCGTGGTTCTTCGTCTATATCAGAGGACATGTTCATAGATTCCAATAAATTGCCCACGACGCATTCCTGCGACCGTCCAACATTTTTGTCGTTTTGAATTTCATTGAGTTGTTCAGTTTGCCTTTTTTCCAATTCGAATTCCAAGCGCGATATTTCTTCCAAAATCTCCTTCCGTTTCTTCTTATCGCCCTTTGTAGCACTTTTCTTCAATGACTGAATTGTAGATTGAAGCTCCTTTCGTTCTTTGCGGTGTTTAGAATTCAAATCATCAAACGACTTATCAAGACCTTTAAGACCTTCCATTTTAAAAAGTCAAGAGAATGGATAGGTAATAAGAAGCACGAATAGTGTTACACTTCCATAAATAAAGTAATATGAATGGTGGGCAGATGGAGGTCTAAACTGTCCAATCTCGTTGCTATATTCAATAATCTGACAGCAAATGTCAAACAAATTTTGGTAGATCTGTTTGTTTTAGTTCTCCTTCTAATACTTCTTTTGTATGTTATAAAGGTATATTTATTTTAAATATTTTATTTTTGAGCTCAACTGCGTGGACAAATGCAAACTGTATCCATTTGTTTTATAGTATTTCCTTAGAAACATCTCAAAAATTAATTCATTTAACACTCATCATTGAAGAATCCCAATTTTCAAAATCAATCACCGAGGTTAAAAATACTACCAAAGAATTTTAAATGGTGTAGAAACACATCCTAGGCCGTGTGTATTTGCTATTTGTTTGTTTGGAGAAGGACGCCCATTTCACAAAGCGGCATTAGCGCCTTTACAATGTGCTAGTTACGATATTTTCGTTGAAGCAGAAATGAAGTTATAGAGATGCCCCAATTCACAGCTGATGGACCCCTAATCCATAAACGACTTTCAGAGACTTTTTGACAATTATTCACGAAATATATGCGGAATAACGTAAATGGAGTTCTCTAATTGGTCAGTTTGGTTTGGGAAAACAATATAAGAAATGGTTGTCAGAAATTTTAATAGAGGTAGAAGTTGGACATCTTAATCTTTCTTCATTTCTGCTTTGAAGGATAACTAGTAGTAGTAATTTGTGTGGGAATCTGAAATTCAGTGTATAAAGATATTTGTAAAAAGTATATAAATATAAAAAAAATGTAAACAAACCACTTATGGGCCAGTAACTATTGGTTGTACATTTTATCATTATGTGAATAATGAATTATATAAAGTTTTGTCTTTGTGTTTTTTATTGTATTATATTAAAACAATAAAAATAAGTAAAGTGCAACAATTCCATGGCCGCTCCTTTGCATATTGCAAATAAAAGAGTTTGCTTCAATTAGTTCTGTTTTAAGGCAATACATTAACTATATGTTATAAACAATTTCTTTTAATCAATTGTAGCAATAAACGCAACCAACATAATGTATTATTCTTCCATTTTCCACAAAGCAAAGGGAATATTTTGCTTTATTGGAGGATACCTATATACATACATTAAATTAATTTGATTAACACATTATCGCAAGCGAACACTTAATTAACAATATATAAAGTGTTATTTGTATATTGTAAAATAACAATATATAAAGTGTTGAAGAATGATAGAACAACAACAATTTCATATTAAACTGCTCATTTGTTTACATTATTCCACAAGAACTATCGCACATAGACACTTGACAACATCATAAATTAAAACCTCCGCACTATTCCTCGAAATCAGATTATTGTATTTAATAAAAATTATTTTTTTCTAGTTGTTATTAATTTTTGAATACCCATCTACATTTCGCAATTTTTATGTAAATTCCTATCGCCAGCTGACAGCTCAGAACCTGTCAAGTATACCGAGTACAATAATTATCCGCAAGAGTTATATGTCGATAGGTCATCGACGAATTTGAATGACTTTTTGACAGATATTCTTGAATTTTTAACGATTATTTACGAAATATGAAACGAGACCACTTCAACTGAAATTACAGAGGGATGGTCTTCTAAACATCACCTATAAGATTTTCTCTGCCGTTTCGAGACAACTCTTTCCAATCTCTGTTTCTTTGGGCTCAAAATTCATCTGAGTAGTTGAGTCCTCTCGAAGAACCAAGCTATCATTATATAACAATTAGCTTAAAAGCGTTTAGAGAAAGTTCAACGTTCAATCGTTGGTTTTGTGCGAAATAAGTCTTGAAAGACGGCCACGGAACCAACAAAACAACGATAGCTAAGCCATGCAGAGCGCATAAACAACATTGCTCCAAACCGAAGGCTCTTTGACTGTACGTGCCAGCTGGAGAGACTTGTCGGCTGATGACGAGGTCCTACCCGGACTGTAGAGCAAGTAGAAGAAAAGGTATAGAGGTAATTTAGCGTCGGGTTTTGACTACATGTATATAACATAAGAACGCCTGGACCGAGTTTTTAGAGTGTTTATGTACTGAAGAGATATGCAACTTCTACAGCGTTTTGCCTCTTTTTAACAGCTTGACCGTTCGCAAATAGAATGATTGATTCGTGAGAAAATATTTAAAATCGTCAATACCAATATTTAAACTAATTGTTGTAAAGATTTTGGTCTATATAAAAACCCTGAAAATTGAATCCCTATTTTCTTGCGTTCGTAGTTCGATCCTTATATGAATGGTACTTTACCCGACGATGACGTTTTGGTTGGTTGTGCTACTTGCAGACGATAGTTGCATTTCACAGTTACTCCTTGGTTATGTGTAATGGAAGATTGTATTCCAGGAAGTAAAGCACCGATGGATGAACTAATTGAAGCCACAAAAACTTTTAACTTAACTGTTGATGTTCGAGACGAGAAAATCGCCATGCTCAAGGAGAAGTTGAAATGTCAACAATCTAAATTAGAAACAGTATATCCGCTATCACATCAACGAATGGAAAAGTTTGCGAGCTCCCATGACTTGAGGATTCCCAACGATCGGTTAGACACAATTCGAGTCCTATAAAACTTCATATTTCAATAGAGTCAGTGAGCTTCCATTTCTGCCACACCTTTTTAGCATAGTCAATCGTGAATTCGACATCAACGCCGCTTAAGTCCTCCAGTTCTGTGAGAAGTTCTTAGAGTTCCTAGAAAATGCTTTCTTTTCCTTGGGAGGGATTTGCATTCGCAGAGCAGATGTTGGATAGATTCAGTTTTTTCCTCATCTCTACAGCTTCTGCAAAAGTCGTTGTGCGGTACATTCAGTGGCATTGGATGTATACCTATAGCGCGTCGCCTATTATCATGCGAACGTACTTGCGACTAAAGCCGATCAATTATGTTCATCTTTCTTGCTCAGCGTCGGCCATAGAACCTTCTTTATGGAGCTGATGCATACCGGATAGCTAGGGCTTCTCTCAGCTCCAAGTCCTTATTCACCTTTGCATAACCTAACCAGCTTCGATGTCAGAACGTCTAATTTTTTTTAATATTGCCACTTTGCTATCAGCTATATTTTGGTCTCTCAGCGCGAGTGCCGCCTCGTGTATTACAGGCAGTTCGGCTCGAAAAACGCTGCAGGCTTGAAAACGCTGTAGTTTTTTGAAGAGATCCCACAAGTCCCCTGCCCCTGTACACGCACTCGACATTGATCCGTTGGTGTATAGAGCGATAACTTTCCCGTTAGTTTACCATTACAATTCAAGCCATCTGGCATAAAAGAATACACTTCGCACACAAGGAATGCTTATCCATGAATTCCATTATTGCTGCAGTATGCACAGGTGACTGTGAGGCACCGCCTTGGTGGAGTAGGTTGGTAAATACTGATGACGGCATATATTTGTTTCAGTAATATATTTTAACTTTTTTTTATTTCTACGTATCCTTCAGCCTAACCGTATTGTTTTTACCTGCAGATTCATTCCTCATACATGGGAAGTATGCCTGCTGTTATAAGTTATCCCCATTCGGCTATATGGGAGCAACCAAAATCATTTGACACGTTTGCTTTTTTGGATGACGGTTCCTCTGTTTCAATGATCGAGAAAGATATTTTTGATGAACTCCAATTAGCAGGTGAAAGGGAGTAGCTTGCTGACGAGGTGGATGAGGTGTGTCAAGATTTAGGGTTTAATTCAGAACGAATTTATATGATTCAGCTGTAAACAATGGCAAGAGACATATGTAAAGAGACATATAAACACTGAAGGGGTTGGAACTACCATTTCAGAGTGTTGACAATGTGATTTTAAGAGAAGTATTTTAACATCACAAAGACTTACCGATTCCGGATCTCCGTGAGGTAAAAATCAAGCCAGTTTTTATTGTGGTTGTAAGCGAGCAGAAAAGGATGATGAGCCACAAGCTATAAAGACAATCCTTGGTTGGACAGTTTTCGGGAAATCGACTTTAAATTTTAAAGTTTTTTCAAGGATTTATCAAAAGGAGCTCCTCAATAATATTTTCACGCAAGGTCAGAAAACTCTCGACTTAGTTAAACTATGATGACCGATGGAATAGTTCGGTCAAGCTTTTGAGGGAATTAAAAGGACCCTTCGAAAAGAAAGATCAATATGAAAATAAGGTGAATTAGAGCATTTATGTGAAAAAAGTGTTCGTTATTTGATCGTTATTCTAAGCTTTATGTTTCACCACAAAAAGGAGGAGGGGCGTAAGAAAGGAGCTTGTGTTCAGAAGGTAACTGGAAGTATATTGGAATGCATTGATACGTTACATTCGAATTTAAATATTTTGCCGTTGAATATATATGTTAGAATGATATTAGAAAATAGTTGAACCGAAGTGGATTTAATATGATATTTTTTGTCAAATTCAAATTATACATATTCAGTTACAATTCATAATAATGTAATGACGATGAGTTCTGCAAAAACACATATATGTGGTTAATTTTTTTAATCTTATAAATGAACAAAGTTGTATGGAAATCATCACAATTCTGTTAATTTTTCGCATTGTCATTTAAACATTGCATATTTATCATACAATCAAGCACTCCGATTTTGCTATTGAATTCGAAATAATGGGAATCACGGCAGAAGTCATAAATTGAAGGATTTTAGTTACTCCATTTAATTTAATAGCTAACTTCGTATTCCATGTTATAATTTCTACTTACACAGTAAAAAACGTAAATATACTTGACGAATGTTTCAGGTCATTAGCCAAATTGGAAATTTATTTTCCACTATAAGGGTCAAAATTGATTTGGAGGGGTAAACAGCTGATCCAAAGACATCGCTTGGAAAAGCTTCCAAATAAAGTAGGATGTGTGATTTTCTGGGGCCCTTGGTATTTTCGGCTGGAAAGACAATATCTTTTCCTCCATTATCTCTGGTGCCAATTCGATTGTTTTCCCAAGATCACGTGTGCAGTTTGAACCTTTTGAAAAACAACATTTGCATGGAATTCCTTTCTGAAGGTTTATGCTGAACAATTAATGATAATGTAATACTGTACGATGTGTTTTATTGTGGTTTGACTAGTTATGGCACCTCCGCAGTAGTTGTTTTTCTTCTTAAGTCCAAAATAAAATGGAAGATATGTTTATGTTTTAGAGCAATCTCAGGTCTATTTTTCTTTTTAATTCGTTCCTTAAGATGTTTTCCAAGCGGGACAAAAAAGATTATCTACACCGTTTTGTGCCTTTCGGAGTTCTTATGAATTTTGTGAGTCCAACTTGCAATGCTGTTCTATAAGACAATAGGCAAAAAACATGTCGCATACGTCTTCTACGGTGTTGTTGTTACGAATATTCAACAAATAATTTAAGAATCATTAGCACTGTATAAATTAGTTTAAGCGCTGCCAACTATCAAACATACATATATTACTTATATTTTCATTTCCAATATAAACTATCGTTTTTACAAAACTACATTTTCTTTAATTGTACTTCACTATTACGTAGAATTCACGGACAATTAAATGCAATCAAATTAAAACAATCAAATTTAAGCTAATAACACATGTGGAATAAAGACATAATATAAAGCATAACCGTACTTGTAGCATATGCACATAATCTCCATAACCACTAAGCTTTTAACCGCCAACAGTTGAACTGACCAACCAGCCACTGGACCAAAAGAGGCCATCCTAAATCATTGCGGACATTCTCCTTGCCATTTGCAAATGGAATCTACGTTAGGAGAGCTATTTAATTAAGAAGATTGCCATTCATTTAATTTTGTCGTCATTCGAGTCGACCGTCGCGTCGTCTTGCAAATAGCTGAAAACAGCTTTTGGATGAAGAATTTTTTGATGCAGATTGTTCTTGCTAGTCTGAAATCGGTGACCGTAAAAAATGCAGCCGTCAGAAAGTAAAGTTGTTTGAGAAGCGCTGTTGTCGCTTTTCATTTAGCTTAAGTACGCTTCGAATTTATTTAATGACCGTTTCAAGTGTGGGGTTGTGTGTTGCTAGCGTTGTTTTGTGTACCTGTGAGAACGCTTCATTCAACCACCGGTAATCTTACATGTATTTGGTTCTAGTTTCTTTAGTCGTTGGCAGTTGTCCATTAAATAAAGTATTTGCAATTTTGTCGGGTATGTTTGTCCATGCCGATTTCTTCAGAAATGACCTGATGTAAAAAAAAAACAATAAAAACGTTTTAAATGAAAAATCCAATCTAGGATAAACAACAATACACAAGTATACACATAAAGTGAATTATTTGTGTGTATCTTGCCTTTGGGAGGGTGGCTCTTTCTTTTTGGTGAACTTTTGTTACTTCTGTTTTGGTCCGCTTGGTCATTTGTTTTGCTGTGTTTTGTGTCACATTTTTTGTCCTCTGCCGCTCAACATTCATTTATGCAAATAGAGACTTTTGGGATTCCTTGTGTGAGAAAATGTTTGCTGTAAGAATGCTGTTTGAATTTGGCAGCAAAATGGTTTTGCAAATACAAATACGTGTACTTCCATATGCACGCAACATATGAATGTACAAAAATATTATTTACACATAAGCGTATACAGTTTAAACGAACATATGATTTTCTGCAAGCCTTTATGTTATGTCTCTTTACTGCTGATTTACAACATCATAAGAGTATGGGCTTCACTGCCTTTGTAATTGAGATCCTGAGCGAAAGCTTACTGAAGTAATAATGAACTAAGGAATTTTGAAACAAATCCGTTGTTATTTTTAAGTGTATAAAATGTTCATTTGTTCCTTTCAAATTTCTGTTGACAAAAATTCCGTGTCTAGCACTCCCGCATATGTTTCAGAAGATAAACTGCGGATGATATTGTAACCACTGTAATAGCAGGGACCATTGCTTTAGAAGTGAATACAAGGTGGATGCAGCAAATCTTCGAGCTGCAAGTCATTTTCGACGGTCCTTCATTAGACCACCAGGTCATCGCAGTGTAATGACGAATTTTTCTTATGTTTGTTAAATTTGAAAATCTATACATACATGTGTGATATGACTTTAAATATTGTAATAATAAAACATGTGGTTTCTAAAAACCTTTTTTTCTCTTTTTCCCTTTTTTTCTTTAATAATAAATTGAAATAACACTCAAAATATAAAAAGATACAATAAAACGAAGAATACACAGAAATTACAAAGAACAGAAAAGTACCTCACTCTCCTTTTTCTTTATCTCTGTGAACCGCCATCCTCGTAAGCACCGTCCTCAATGCCTCCTATTGCAATTGCCAATACAGCCTCATGTTATCAACAGACGTACTCGTATTATGAAGTTCTTGATGTTCACCCATCTTCTTTACCAGATTACGATCATTTCTCAGCTTAGAGACTACCTCATATGGACCTCAAATCGGTCCTAATTGCGTACGACAAATAGCGACTACATCTCTAACCTGATACTGAGTTCTTTGATTTTCCTTCTGAAGTTTCTAAATTTGTTCGCCTGCTTTCTATTAGTATACCAATGATCGATCTTATCAACAGACCACTAAGTTAAAACTGGAACAATGGTGCGATTCACGACGGTGGTTGTTTTTGTCGACATCATCGGTATAAATGATCTACATGATATGTTTCAAAAGGCCGATCACCCTTTTCGATTCAATGCAAAAATCCTTCGGCTTTCCCCTTCTTCCTTTCCGCTGACAAACACTGGATACACGCATTGGTGAATCTGTCAACCTTAATGTGCATCTGAGAAAACCAAAATTCTTGAAGGATAAGATACTTTGTCTTTTTACAAGCAAAATGTTCTTGCTCGTGTGCTTGTCTTATTTCTTCGAATTGCATTACTTTTGGCACTACAAGTAACGTGTTTCCTTCATAAATTCGATAAAATATCTATCGATAAATATCTTTCATCTTTCCCTTCAGTAAGTTTTTTTATGATGTCTTTCACTTCCAGGTCATCGTCTTGAGCTCGTTGTATGCGAACTGATATAAAATCCAGAGCATTATCAATTACACACATTGTTTGTTAATTGATTGTTGTTTGAAATTCTTCAAGTATTAGTGCCCAACTCATAGATTTATATCTGCTTTAGCCATAGTGAGAGCGAATGCTTGGCAGTTTGTAGCGATCTTAAAGGGAACGCCGATGAATAAATGCGAAATTTTTTTTTAGTGCTTTCACGACTGCAAGAATCTCGAATTCATATGAAGTTTACTTTTTTTCAGCTGTCGTTGTTGTCCATACTTTTTTTCAGCTATCGTTGTTGTCCATCTTGCGTAGTAGACTGGATACAACGATTTATCTTCGGAATCTTCTTGCAGCAAAATAGCTCCAAGTCCTTGTTTGGATACGTCAGTGTGAATCTGATTTGCTGCTCCACTGCGATATATTCTTAACACTGGTGCTTTCATCAGAATTAATTTCAACTGTTGGAATGTTTGCATTTTTTCTGGACCAAACTCGAACTCGATTACGAAGCCCAAGTACTCGACGTAGCTGTGGAGAAAAAAACACTTTTGCCAGTTAAAAACGATTCCATTTTTACTCGCTGCAGTTTTTCCAGGTTACTCTTCTAATGTCATCTAAATACAGAGCACTGTACCCTCTGCAATTAGGGAATTCAACACTGATCTGATATGACTGAATACTGCAAGTGAATTGCTTAAAAATGGATTAAGCAGATGCCCAGAAACTATAGATAATAATGTAAGTTCTAATTACTTTCAAGTTTCACAGGTTTCCTTAAGTCAGTACAGCACAGAAACAGAATGATGTCACTCCAACATATTTAAACAACAAACCGTCCTCATTCATACCCTTCTTATCACCCTTGGCAAATATTATCCCGCTGTCCATTGCAATAAACAATGTGTTTGTTATAACAAACAAATAGGCAAGCAAGAAAGCTAAGAACCTACTGTTGTACGGAGAGCATGTGTTTAAGTCTTCCATTCTCAGAATAATGCATTAGTTCTACATAAAAAGAACATAATGAAAACGTTGAGCAAGTGGCATCTGCAACTTTCACCCAAGAAAGTACAATAAAAATACTTGAGAAGAAGTATAAAATAGAGGGCACACGTATACTAAAGGCTGGAAGAATTAATGCGGGCATAAAACAAAATTTTCCATCAAGGTTTTCCTTTTAATCCGACGAAAATTCAATTTCAAATAGGTCATGGACTGCAAAATATATCTAATGTAGGAAAATCTGACGATAATTATACATTCGTGCTCTTATTTAAGTTCTTCTAATTAAATACTATTTGTATTATTTTATTATGTTCTGGTGCAGTGAGCAAGTTATGTGTAGTACATACATATATGTAGGCACATTAATGTAAGTAGAATATATCACTGCGATATTTTAAAAAGTTTCTCTAAAGACACCGCTATTATATATGTACGTAGTTATCCACTATATCTTTAGTCTTACTGTGTGTATGAGTATTTTTGTATATCCAGAAATTAATATGATTTAGAAAATTGATAGATCATAAATGTTCAACATAGAACAGTTCCTTTGAATTATAAAATTCTTATTATTAACAAATATGTTTATGAATATCCAAAAAATGGGAACTATAAAGTGTTATAAGAAACGAAATAAGAATGAAAAAAAATGTAATGCTTCCCTCAAAAGGATTGCACTTGATGTCGAAATCCCCAGGACAGGAAATTTCCTCGTGATTTTCAAAGTCGTACTACTATCCCATTTGAAAGGAGATTGTGATGATGTTGATAAAGAAACAGCAAAGAATACCCTGAGAAGGGTATGCCTGAAATGAAGATGAAGCATAAAATAGAAATGGAATATTTGATAGGGAAGCATACTCACGAAAATATACATCCTGAATTTTACATTTCAATTCGTATATCAGTTGGAATGAAAGAAATGCGAGAGAAAAAGGATTGAAAATTAAGGATCAATATGCATATAAAGTAAAAGAAGCTTCTTTATTAATTTGTTTTGTAGCACATGCTGTCTGCGTTCCTTTGGGTTGTTTTTTAATTGGAGGCTAGTGTCTTGCTTTTTTTTAAACACAAATTCTTCAGCAACTATTCAAGGGCATATTTTTAAGAATTCACTTTCATCTTAAAGGTATTTCATTGAGCATGCATTTAGACCGCAACTTCAAACTTGGCCACTTACGGGGCATTATGCAGTTGGTTATATCGCGTATAGTATGGAATGCTCTATATAAGCTTTAAAGATCCTCATAAGAACTTTTATAAGAATGCTTTACATAAGCATTAACTATCACAGCGATACACGTGATTTGAACATCATTCATATGTATACAGTCATCTCGAACTAATAGTCCATGTGAGAAGCAATCCACATCTAAATCTAAAAAAAAAATATATCAATAATTTATCTTGAGCTTTGTTGACTGTGATTGCGAATACTAATCGAATTAGGATTTGCAAGCTTTATAATTGAAATGATGTATCGGTCGAGATCATGGGATTTCGAGAAATGAGGAGATTTTCAGTTATCAGTTACGTATCGTTGTAGTTTGGTTGATATGATATGATAACTGCAATATGACCAATATACTATTTTTAATTTTAATATCTGTGGTTGAAAACCATGGCATGCAGGACGAAAAGTGCAATCATAAAAAAATAAAAAGTAAAACACTTTTCTCATGTTAAGGCCAAACAAATTATTTAAACTTTTTTTGACACAATAACAATAACAAAATAACTGTCAAAAATTCATGAATAACCGTCAAAATTTTCATGATTATCCGACAAATTTGTCGATGGACTAGGGGTCAATCAGCTGTGAAGTTGGGTATCTCTATCATACTTCATTTCTGCAGCACACCAACTACCTTTCAGTTTACAAATCTAGCAGCCACCGTAGTCCACATATTGGGAAAATCTATCATACTTCCGAAAAAGAAACCATTCCGAAAAGTATTCCCGAAATGATTGCAGTACAAGTAAAAATACCACCGTACACAAATGGAATACAAAGAAATTATGTACATAATCGAGATGGGAATTCATAGCCAGATCTCGACAGTAGGATCTTGAACCAATACCAAAATTGGTTCAAGACTATTTATATCGGAACGGTGGCCGAAGCGAGTCAGTTCAGTTTGGAAAAAAAAAGAATTTAAGCTAAATGTCGAAGCATAAAGGTAATGCTTCCTATCGGTACAGAAATATCAACACACGAAAAGGTCAAATATCTTGGCGTTAACTTCACGGAAAGGTTGAAGTTCAACAGTCATTCGAAACTCACCCTTAAGAAGGCCAACCTAGGCTTCCACCGCATCTATCCCTTGGTGCGGAAGCAAAATGGATTAAGCCAAAGGACCAAACTGCTGTTATACAAGCAGCTTATACGGCCGATCTTAACGTACGGCTTACCAATATGGCACACCATCTCTAAGACCAGCATGACGAAGCTCGCAATTTTCGAAAGAAAAATACTGCGAATATGTACCGGACTCACCTTCGACAGGGACCGTCAAAGGCACCACAGCAACAATAGGCTTTACGACCAAACACGCATCATCCCCCTCCAACAGTACATGGTGACACTGTTCAGCAGCTACTAAACATCAACAACCATCCTAACGAGGAAATCAGGAACCTGAGAAACACAATCCCCGGACAACGCTACCCCAACGCGTTAAATCTGCTTAATGAGCAGAACTTTCCAACGACGTCGAACAACGAGCTGCATGGATTCTACCAGAGCAGCGATAGCAATCACCAACGTGGCTAAGTCGGCTAACACATCACCACCCCATCCCAAAAGGACCACCGTGGACACACGAACTTGAACAACCCGATGTAAGCACCAGCCATTGTAGGACATTAAAAAAAACAATTAACCAATAATAATAATAAATATTAAATTAAACAATGTACATCAATTGTTCAAATGTTGAGCCAACACCCTAACCATTAGTTTGTAAGTCTAGTTGTAAACTCAATTGTGAAAAATAATTCTGCTCAGTTGGAAAATTATTACAGTAGAGCCTGTAATAGTGATTTTTAAAGTGTAATAAAGAACAAGAAGTAAACCAGTGATTGTAAATAATTTCGTGTATATCGTGAATAGTAAACTTTTGTGTTTAATTCGTCACAATCCAGTGATGGAACCCCTTTTTTGGACAATTTGACTATTTTTTACGTAGACTCATTTCTGCTAAACGTAACATATCAACATTTGTCAACCAATATTAATAAATAAATAATAAATAATTAAAAAAATAATAAATATTGTCTATTATATTAGGTTCATTTCTGCTGAACGTAACAATATTACTCAACATGTGAGAAGCATTGTCTATCAATATTAAAACCTACAATTAAAAAGGACTACTATTACTGAAGAAGTAATAGAAACAAGAGTGATCCAAGAGCGGGACAATTTCACAATTCGTGTAGCGTAAGAGTTGTTAGTGAGAATGTTGGAGGGAGCATTAACAGTGTTCCTGAGCATCTTTTTTCGAAACCTCTTTATTTCTTAGATTTTTTTTGGTGTTTTTTTTTTTTTGTGGTTGCAGGTTGGTCCAAGTCCAAATTAAGTCCAAATGGGTTTCATAATTTATTTATAATATTTATATTTTATTTTGTATTGACAAACTTGACTGTCTTGTAAAATTTACTTTCTTGTAACAGACACCAATCTCTTCTTTACGTTCCCTTTTCTGCGGAGTCTTGCTTCTATAGCCATACCCAGAAATTTTGTGCAGTTCACATGAGCTACTGTCAGGTTATTTAAGTATACTGGTAAGCCCAAGTATACTTCCTTTAGGTATAACCGCTTTAACTTCCTTTAGCTTTGTGCCGGGACAGAGTGATATTCCACTACATCAACACTCTTTCCGGATGGAGACTTGTCGTCTATGCCTATCAGTTCTGCCAAGCTTCTACTTAAGCTCGAAACGATTACGAATAACAAACGTAGATGGTCTATTGAAACTGGGTGCCCCTAGAATTAGTCACTTAGACGCCTTTTACTGCAACGACTTGACAGAACTACGCAGTGTTAGTATCAATAATTTTCATCGCTTCATTAAAAGCTCTAAATGGTTTGCTTATTAGGATTAACTTGCTTGTGGTAACACAACGGGACTACTCTGGGCTAAAACTGCTGCTAATGGCAGTCAGCCACCCTAAAATAAACTAACCTGGATAGAAGAAGGTAAAGGGAGTCCCAAAATGATCGCAGGATTTGCATTTGTAAATTGTTGGCAACACTGAACTAAATAATTCGACAATTTTTTAATAGTTTAAGGTTAGTAATATACAAGGATATAATTTTGTTAACTTTGCCTCTTTTTTTGGTTAATCGGACGATAGTATCGACTTTATACAAACACGTTTCATGTCCTCCTTATTCGAAATATATGTATTTTATTTTGCCTTTTTATACCGTTATTGCATGTTTGTGTCGTTCTTGCCTATATTGAACTGTTCTCAAAGCTTGTTCGCTAAAAAAATTGTAGAAAAACTCGAGTTTGCGTGAATGTATATCTGTGCAAACATTGAATCTTACTCACACTAGGTAATACGCATACCTAAAGTCATGGACGCATAAAATAACAAAAAAAAAATAGGACTGGCAATTTCTGGACTCGAACCTAGGAACCTCTGCGCAGGAGTCGACTAAACAAAAAATTATTATAAGGAAATGCCTTATGAAGTCATTAAATCGTTTCTCTGGCTGTATGGCATGAGGCACCGTCTTGTTGAAACCACATGTTAGGTCACATCCATATCATGTAATTAAGTTGTAAAAACTGGGTTATCATGTCATGATAATGAACACCATTAATTCATTCGAATTACCAAAACAGGCAAGCGTTGCGACAATTTTGGCGATTAACGAAACGAATAACAAAAATCTCGTTATCTTCACATTTGGTTATTTGTAAGCCAGAAAGAAGTTAAGAATCTAGTTTGGAGTTGTCCTCCGTCGACTTAATATCTCGGAGTGTTTTTTATTTAAAAATTACTAAAAAAAATCAATTAAAATGCTAATATGGCTAAAACGGCTTGCAAAGAGAAAACAAAATTGACAATTTTCTTGTTGAAATTTGGACCAGATTATTTTTCATCTGACGGAAAAGTGCATTTATGCAAATTGTATGGTATAAAAGTTAACCATGAAAAAAATTATTTTATTGAACAGCATATCAAGAGATCAAAGCATCAGCAAGCAATGGCTTTAAAGAAAGAAAAACAAAAACACAAACAATTACATCTTGCGTTACTGAAAACAAGTAATATAATATTTTTGTATAAATCGATAAAACGACAGACAAAGCAGGGCGCTGTGTAACAAATGTAATTGTTGGGCCTTTGTGAGCAAATAGTCGAGGGATTTGTTAAAGTCCGAAGTTTTGGAGAGAGTAAAATCAACAACCATTGCACAGCTGTTTGACGATTCAAAGCGGTTGCTGTGGCCAGATGAACTGAAGCGTGAGAAATGTTTGTTGTTCGTAACGGACGCTGCACCGTATATGACAAATAGTGGTAAATCACTGCATTCGAAATCACTGTATTCGAAAATGGTTCACATACTTGCGTCGCTCACGGTGTGCATAGAGTCTGTAAAAGCATACGCAGTCACTACTCAAAAGTTGACGCCTTCGTATCGAACATGAAAAATATATTTTTAAAAAGTACATCCCGAATTGCTGCTTTTGAGGAGATGGAATTTGCATTGCCGCTATAACCTCAACCCGTATGCGGATTATTTGCTCGGATCAAACAAATTGTAAGCGTTCTTGAAGACGATGCAAGCTGTTGCAAAGGAATTGATTGAAGATGAACCAGTACAAGCGCACCTGGCTTATATTAAAGACAACTTTTTTTTTTTTTAGTCGATTCAAAAAAAAAAAAAAACAAATTTTCGAAGTATTACAAAAAACAGGTATCTACTTTGTATCCGAGTCTATGTTTATTTTATGCTAACTTTATACTCATCAATTGGCGAAGTGTTGCCGGTTTTCAACAACATTCAAGAAAACTTGAAAAATACAAAGGGGCCGATTGCAAAGGAAGTCATGAAGAATTTTACTGCCGTTTTCAGTGCAAATAGGGTACTGAAAACTATTGATCAGATAAATTCTGTAATGAACGGCGACGTGAATTCCAAACTTCCAGAAAACAATGATGTTGATAATGTTTAAATGGATAAAATGGGCTCCACTTGTTGCAGCTGAAGTACAATAGAAAGGTCATTTAGCTCTTTCAAGGCTCTTCTAAGAGACAACCGGAAAATATTATTGCCAGAAGATTTAAAAAAAACTCTTGGTAGTTCATTGCTACTACTATTAAATGCGCACTTACGTTCCTTTTTTTATTTTTTAATAAATGCCTTTTTGAGAATCATCGCGTCAGCGGGGAAATGCAATAGACTCGTGATCATTGGACAGTAGGATCTATAACCAATACTGTGAGTATAAATATGGGCACTGTGGTCAGTTGATGCGAGTCAGTTCAGTCAAATAATTATTACAGAGCAGTTAAGTTTTATAGCGTTCAAAGTAATAATCGGTTCAGCCTGAAAGGCAGCAAAGAGTTTATTAGTAAAGTAATAGTGATTTACAAAGTGTAATATAGCATACGATTAAACCAGTGCTTGTAAATAAATTAGTGTATATCGTGAGTAGTGAACTTTTGTGTTTCATTCGTCACAATTCAGTGATCGAACCCGTATTTGTGGACAATTTAATTAATCTTACGTAGACTCATTTCTGCTAAACAATATATATATATATATGCTGAATTATTATAAACTTGAAATGCTGGATCAGTTTATTAGAGATCATGAGGATTCCACGAGTGGTGGAAAAAGACAGATCAGGATGACTGTATCTTATAGTACGACCTCACCCAAATCCCACATTTCGGGGAAAATTTCGAAATCCAATTTTGCGTTCCCACTGCAACTTCAGCATTTCAACTTCACAGGCGTAATATATATATTACTTACTATATATATACTATGTATGTGGGATCCCAGCAAATTATTATGCACAAAAAAATCAGACACATATAAACTGAAAAGCTCTAGATTTGCCATACTTACACTACTGCCCCCTTAGCACGCACTTCAAGTAAGGGTTTTTTTTATTTTCTCCGAGAAAAAACATATCTCTGTAAATACGAGTGATTGTTACGACAAACACTTCCCAAAGATATGAAAAGGAAAAAATCTTCAAGTTTTTTTTTTTTTTTTTTATTTAAACAGTAGCACTACATACACACTTTCACAGGCGTATTTTACATGTGTAAGTACAACCCGGCAAGGAAGTTCTACTAATTATTTTAAACGGATGAACGTCAGAAGGATTTCTTAACATCGTTGCCGTAAAAATGTCATGAATATGAATGACAGTGTTTTCCTGTATTGAAACGAAAAAGTGCTGACTATCTGGTAATACTCGGCTTACCACTTTTGTCTCTTCTCTACATAGCTCATGACATGGCCTCAATGCTTTTGTAAAGTGCGATATACATACTTGAATGAAGTACTTAAGACAGTTCTCGAAAAGTGCTAGACTTAATTTCTCTTTGCTTTGAGAAATTGTATTCCTGGAGGACCTTTAAAAATGGGATTTTGTTTGTGTATGTGAATGCATGAGCTCAGAGAAAATTAAATACAAAGGAAATTAAACATACCTTAATTGTTTTATTACAATTCCTAGTTCCTTTACTAACTTAAAATATCTTAATTTTAATGTATATCCCGAGATTTTCGGGAAAACAGGGCCTAGTCGCCTCAACTAATAATATTTGACGCTCCCTTTAATATTCTGCATTTCAAAATATTAGGGTTTTATAAGCTAATAACGCCCATATATTTTATTTAAAAAAGGCAAATGATTTATTATCTTGTCATTCAATATTTCAAACGCAATTAAATTAATAGCAATGATAATAATAATAATAATAATAATAATAATAATAATATGGGTGAAGCCGGTGTAGAGCCAGGCTTGGCTTCTCAGCAATCAATTTGATAAGTTTTTTCAAGACAGTTATGCTCTTTGAGCAGGACTCGAGGTGGGACCGTAAAAAGAATTTTGCTCGTACCGGGAACCTTGGCTTCGAACTCTCAAGTGCGTAGGGGTCGACGTACGAACCCACAAGGCCATAGCCGCCACAATTAAATTGCAATTGAATTGAAAGAGAATGATTCATGATTAAGAAATTAGCCTTAATAATGAATGTATAACTTTCACATCCACTTAAGATAACCGTTAAAAATTGATTCTTTTAAAACTCATCATTACATTCACACGAAAGATTTGTAATTTGCACCATTAAGTAGAAATGTCACAATTAAATTGCACAACGCAATTGTTAAATTGTAACAACGCAATTAAGTTACCAACAATTTAATTATAATAGCTTCCCAGATAAACCATACCAATAGTATGACTTTGATTGTAGAAACTATCTAAATTACCTATTAAAAAAATACAGTAGATAACGCCAAATATACATATATACATATATTAATGTATAACACAATAATAAACAATAGTATTGTGTAACACATTAATCTTGTTCCCTCATACTGAAAGAGAATGATTCATGATTAGGAAATTAGCCTTAAAATCTTACACTTACATTTAAGCTAACCGTTAAAACTTGATTAAAACTCATTATAGCATTCAAATGAAAGATTCATAACTCGCACCATTTAGTAGAAATGATGAAAATACATCTACAATATGAAGCAAAACAACCAACAATACACTGAGAGTATATGGTTGTTTGTATTACTTTCAAATTATATTAAATAGATATAATAAAATAAAACTTTTGCTTATTAGAAATACACATGCGATGTGAAATAAAACATAAATTAGATTTTATATTGATTTGAATTATTGTCAAATAATATCAATTTTTTATCACAGGTCAATTTTAATATACTACAATTAGAAAACCAGTTTTTTTATGAGCTATTGAAAACCATTGTACATGTACAGATGTGCATACATATATTACTTACATAAAATGGATTTCTGCGGCCAATCACCCGTAAATCGTAATAGTAAAACTAGACAATCGAATTCTTCTTCATCATATCATACTTATGTACATATCTGTATTGAAAAATTACTACAAAAAAAGACATTTATTTGCAAACGTCATAAGAAAAGAAAATCGAATTCCAATGCCAGCCTGCCTGTAAGATGCTTTTCACTCTCTTTGAATAATTTCGATTTGAATACGCGATTCTGCGCCAAGTCCAACATTTAGATGAAAAATCTGCGACATTTGCATATGCAAATCGATTATAATAAATTTCGAGAGGATAAAATTATTTCTACAGAACTGGCGTCTATGTACATATACTTTCATACACACATATTTATATAACGATTTTCAAAGTGTTTCTTAAATATTGTGGCTCACTAGGGGTTGCAAACCATCTTTACATTCGCAGTAATGCAAAAGAGGACTAAGACAAAAGCTTGAAGTAACTCATGGTAGACGGTAGATATTGTATCTTATACAAATTCAATGGTATTCGGGATTCACATCAGCAATTTTGAAGAGGTTCTTAGGAAATCCGCAATGCATTTAATGTGAATTTCAAGAGTCATCAGCTGAGGAGATATCTGCCGTTGAAAATGAATTCAAAGGTCCATAACTATAAGTATAGCATTATACCAAAAATATATGTGTGTGTTTAGATTGGTTACCTTATTATGGCAATAAAATATTTCCGTAATATTGAAATGGGTCATCACCAATTGAGTAATACATAGAGGATCTCTTCGAATGACTTTAGACATAAGGGTCCCATAATCTTACATATGTATTACATATTTATTTGTCCATACAAAAAATGTGAAGCAAATCTGTTGTAAATTATTGCGTATAATTATCATTATAAGGAAATCTGCATTAAGAGAAATATAGTTCTACGTTCTTTGAATGTCTGTAATGCCTGCATATTGCTGTTTTTAATATTATACATATATGTAATTACAGTTTAAGAAAAAAAAAAAATTAATCATCCAATATTATTGCTTCAGCATAATCCAAGTTTTTCACAAGAGTTTATCTTTTGCTTATTTGACAGAACTTCATGTTTTTATTCATGTGTTTCAGAAGATATTTCCACTTGATTATACAAATGTACATATATAAATTCATGCGGAAGTTCTTTGAAATAGTCCTTTAAAATGGCGAAGCTTCCACTTCAATGGAAGTGGTATTTCCGTCTGGGTTGTTTAACCATAATCTCTCAATGAAACGTTTTTTCAAGAAAACTAAGGAAGCCATTGCAGGGTACGTATTTTTGTATCATAGGCCTTGTAGTTGTATTTATGAGTTTCATTAGGATAGAGGATTTATTGAATTAACATATGAAAATTTAAGTGAAGCGGACGTGGCATTGTGAATATGTGACCGCTACACATCTTTGGATTCACTTACAATGCCCAAACTGTATAGAAAAAACCTATTCAGACTTGAGCGCTCGAAGTGGGAATAACACTGTAGGCCCCTGTAGGAGAGACCAATATCACGCACAACAAGAATGGTTGCTGAGAAGCTAGAAACACTCGTTTTACTGTCAGTTTTTCCAATATTAATTGTATATCTTCTTCGTTTTATCTCTTTGGTCGGAATTGTGAGCTTTGGTCGGAGTTGTGCCTGCTCTTGTGCCTTGATTACAGTTATAGAAAACACAAGATATATTGGAATTGCAATCTTTTTAAGCCAAACAAACCCATATATGTGTGTGTTCTCGAAAATGTTAATTTTAAAAATTTTTTATAATAATAATGCGGGCTGTGGTAGGGGTCAGGGGCTAGCTTCTTAACAACTACTCGTGTTGTACGTGCTATTGCTCTTTCACAAGTGGAAGGGACCTACGGTTAAACTCTTTGAGCATTGTCAGTGAATCGAAAGAGGTGGGGCCGTGAAAATTATTAAATTGTAAGCAATATTTAATTTATTAAAATTTGGGTTAGCTAGTACATAATGTGTATGCATATAATAAACATATAATATGCGAGTATGATATAATTTATAATGGATATATATGTTTATAATGAATTGATGTTAGAGTTACATTTCTTCTATGGAATACTTTCCAACGAACGACAAAACAGAAATGCGAAGCGTTGTAAATCATAATCTACCACTTGTATAACTGAGTAAATTTACATTGTATGCAAATGCCATACTGCACTATTCTTCCATATTTCGACATACAGTTTCCCTGCATAAATTTGAGTACAATGTTCGACAGTGTGTAGTTTTTATTTGTGTACATGGTCTGGAAAGAAAATTTGTATCTTGTAAACGCTCAAGGAATGGTAATTTTGCGAATTGCGACAAAATATTTATTTATATAAAACGTTACAGAGTGTCTACATAACTTAATTTTAATAATAATATATTATAAGATTATTTATGTGTAATATATATTCTTATGGTATATTCTTAAGTAGCAATTCGAGATAAAAAAAAAGATCGGAACAATATTTTTGTAGTCATCTTCCGAAAAGTAACTTCAAAAAGAATCATTTACATGAACATATATTATAATTTTATAAGTGTTTCTAGTTTCTTTAGAAAACTAGATCTTCAAAACATTCTTTTATAATTACATCTTCCTCATAAACGAAAGAGTTGTCTGTACTTTTCGGGAGTAAAAGACTCACCCTGTGATTCAATATTAATAATACAAGTAGGAATTACACTACAGGGCCATCTGCTCAATCTGTAACCCTAATCTGAATTATAATATTATTCACTTTATAGCGATGTGTCTAATTCTCGAAGAGGTATAAATATTGAATCCACGATCCTGGGTTTCTTTCTTTAGAAAGTGTTCTCCAATAAATATCACGACTGAACCTCGTGTATGTGTAAAAAAAACCACCATGTTGCGAGCAATCATGCGCGAGTTACGATACCTAACACCGCCACGGGTAGCCAGCAAGTTAACAACGGCCGTCAGCCCAACGCACACGTTTGACGCCGAAATATTTCTTTGTAATGTTCAGGTGATTTTTTGCAAGCTTGCGTCTGGAGCGTTCCGATTACCGCAATGCAAGTCGATAAAAGTGACCTCAGCAAAATTTACCGGAGGAAAACTAAGAAAGTGCAAAGAAAAATCAATTGTATACAAGCTGTCGAGTAGTACGGATCACTCCGCATAACGGATGATTTCCAATAAATTTTATAACGTAAACCTTTGTCTTATTTTTTTTCCTTCCCCTCAGCAAAATTTACCGGAGGAAAACTAAGAAAGTGCAAAGAAAAATCAATTGTATACAAGCTGTCGAGTAGTACGGATCACTCCGCATAACGGATGATTTCCAATAAATTTTATAACGTAAACCTTTGTCTTATTTTTTTTCCTTC
Organism: Eristalis tenax; assembly: GCA_905231855.2. Taxonomy (NCBI): domain Eukaryota; kingdom Metazoa; phylum Arthropoda; class Insecta; order Diptera; family Syrphidae; genus Eristalis; species Eristalis tenax. Next base: position 245,961 of record HG993128.1, on the reverse strand, counting down.
CCCTCGGTTTCAAAAGCATAATTGTGACTGGTGTTCTGGTGACGTTTCGTTTTGCTTTTTCCCGAACATAAGTTTCCTATACACATAGGAATTCAAAAAAAAAAAAGAAAACATCTTTTAGTGGGTGTATACAAAAGAGCAAGGATTTCCGTGACGGAATATGACAAGAAATTCCTTCCTACACTGAGTGAATATCAGTGTATATCAAAGTGTACAAAAGCAGTGTGCAATCAGCGGGAAGATTTCCATGACTGAATATTACGAAATACTGAGCAATACTGAAGCAATATCAGTATTTTGTCTGGTGCAATAACACCAACGAGACGTGGGTTTTGACCCTTAATCATCAAGAAACATTTTCCCGGAAGAATGAACATCTTCATCGCTCTTGGGTGCCTGTAAGTCAAATGAATTGTTTGCCAAATAGATTATATACCTTTTAACTTCTTAATCTATTATATATATAAGCATATAAGAATAAATATATAATCTAAAGAAACATACTACAAAATAAAAGAAATTATACATTACAAATATAAGCACAATTGTAAGTATTTTTAAGAAAACAATACGTTAATAATTTCCTTTCATAATTGTTCTTTCATACACAAACAAATTTTCCACATAATATTAAATGCCAACAAACATAAAGAAACCCTCTAAATTTAATCCGAATATCCTCTTTAAAAGTAAAAGCCTCTGGTCTATACCAGAACACTTAGATTCCATAAACCCTAATATTAACAGCATGAGTAACCCTGGTCCTTCGACATCCTCGAGTCCGTTCAACCAAGTAGACGTTTTCAATTCTTTACGAATTCCTGACGCTATTAAAGATCTTCCTCGCTTCGATGGAAACCAACGGCTTCTATACGAATTCATTAATAACGTGGAAGAAATCCTTCTTCATGTAAGAGGAGTAGATGGCACACCATGCGGTAAAATTGTATTACGAGCTATTCGCAAAAAAATAGAAGGTCAGGCCAACGAGGTCCTAAACATGTACGGAACTGCTCTCAATTGGGATGACATAAAGGCCAACCTTATACTCCATTATTCGGATAAGAGGACAGAGACTTCTCTTATTAGAGATCTCCATTATTTACAACAAAATAACAAAACCGTCGAAATCTTTTACAGCGAAATTATTGAATTACAATCCACATTTTACAACAATATTCTCATACACGAGACTAACAAATGTGTAATCGCGTCGTAAAAAGAACATTTCGCTGAAATGTGCCTTATCACATTCGTAACCGGACTAAAGGAACCACTAGGATCAAGCATTAGGGCAATGAGGCCAGATTCACTAGCCACAGCTCTAGCATATTGTATTAAGGAACAAAACATATATTACACACAAACACGTCCGTCAACCTATCCGCAGCTTAAAAGGCAAGTACATACCTATAATACCCCTTTCTATAAAAATTTCCCAAACAGAATAACATTTAATCAACCAAGACCTTTTATCTCGAATCCGAGAAACAACGCCAGATTCGAAGTTAATAATGAAAGCCCCTCGAGTACATTTAGAAGCAACCCATACCCCAATAGGATCTCCAATCAACACCAAGTTCAATTTAACAGAAACTCCCAATACTTACCACTAAGCATGCATCAATCAAACAACCAACACCGGAACCAATGGACACGAGCAGCTGATACACACATATGAGAAACCAAAACGGACCACACACAGGAATCAAAATGAGTTCAAGCATGCTACCCGATTAAGTAGGTTCACAAACACAGGCAAACAAGAACTACACAACGTAGAAACCTCACCACCCCAAAGCATCTACCACAAAAACAAACCTCAGGCAGACGAAAACGATCAGCTACATGATTTGGATGAAATGGATCACAACCTCCTAGATGCATTTCAAGCTCTAGACAACCAATACCCATCAAATTATCACACAAGTGCCTCGAACAACCAACAGGATACCTAGATGTGAACAAGCACGGTTCTGAATTAGTTTATATAAATATTGCATCCCCTTTTGGTAGGCCGCTCAAATTCCTGATAATTACAGGTGCCTCAGCCTCCTTCATAAACCCTAAATTTATTAACCCCATTGATCAATCTAATTGCAAACCAATTATAATCACTACAGTTCTCAACAGATATAACCTTGACAAACACGTCGTTTTACCCACATTCGTAGAATTTAACCAGACAGGTACCGCCACTTTCCTATTGTTCAAATTTCATAATTATTTCGACGGGTTAATCGGAATCGATATTCTAACTCAAGTTGGAGCGAAAATCGATTTATCTAACAAAATTGTAATCACCAGGAACTCGATTATACCCTTACATTTTATGCCAAACTTTACCTCCGCCAAACATATAATTCCGGCAAACTCAAAATTAATAATTAAACTCCCAGTACATAAACAGGCAGGAGATATCTACGTAGGTCCAAAACAACTTAACGAAAACATTTACACTTCGGAAGGCATCTACTCAGCCAAGGATTGGTTTAGTACAATAGAGATCATAAGTATCTCAAGAGTGGACCAAATACTTTACCTTGAACAGCCACTAAAAGTAGATGCATACAATTCTTCAGAATTCATAGAAATAAACAATTTCAACAATGTTCAGAGGAATGAAGGCGAAAAACCGGACTTAGTCAAACTACTTCGCATCATCCACCTGAATCCAGAGGAGAAAAAAGCCCTCTTAAAGAAGGTCAAAAACTAAGTTTCACCAGCGAAGTTAAACATACAATTCCTACAGTGGACGACATACCCATTCATACCAAGTCTTACAGGTATCCGTTCGTCCATAAACAGGAAATTCAAAAGCAGATCGCCGACATGTTAGAACAAGGCATAATTCGCCGGAGTTACTCCCCGTGGAGCGCTCCTATTTGGATAGTGCCCAAAAAACAAGATGCCAGTGGTAAGCAAAAGTGGCGTCTTGTAATCGATTACAGGAAGCTAAACGAGAAAACGATTACAGATCGCTATCCTTTACCAAACATCACGGAGATACTCGATAAACTCGGAAAGTGCATGTATTTTTCAACTCTAGATTTGGACAGTGGCTTCCACCAAATCGAGATGCACCCAAAAGACATTCCCAAAACAGCATTTACTGTCGAGAAAAAATTGTCTAGTATACCTAGATGACATTTTAATATTCTCAACTGTCGAGGGCGGTCATTATGAGTACATCCGAATGCCATTCGGCCGCAAAAGTGCGCCATCCACCGTCCAAAGGCTCTAAAAGATCTTATAGGAAAAAATTGTCTAGTATATCTAGACGACATTATAACATTCTCAACTTCGCTCCAAGAGCACCTAATAAACCTTCAAATGGTCTTCGAAAAATTAAAAGCATCCAACTTCAAAATACAGTTGGAGAAATCAAAGTTCCTCCAAAAAGAGATTGCTTTCTTAGGGCGTGTCAACAGATGGTATAAAACCTAACCCATCAAGAAATAAAAGAAATAAAAGGATTTTTAGGCCTCTTAGGCTACTAAAGTAAATTCATTAAAGATTTTTCGAAATTAACCAAGCCCCTCACTGAATGTCTGAAGAAGGATAGAACCGTCGTACTGAACGACCGATACATCCAAGCTCCATACTCCAATACTCCAATACCCAGACTTTTCGAAGCCATTTATACTTACTACTGACGCCAGCAATTTTGCACTAGGTGCAGTCCTCTCACAAGGACGTATCGGAAATGACAAACCGGTTTTACAAAACAGACCGAAATTAATTATATGGCGCCTTAAGTTAGAGGAGTTCGACTACGAGATCGTATACAAAAAGGGAAAACAGAACACTAATGCTGACGCATTAAATAGAATAAAACTGGATGTAAATTTAAACGATACATCATCAATCCAAGGCACTATTGGTTCTACCATTCACTCAGCTAACGAAAATCTCAACGACGGTATACCCATATCGGAGAAACCGCTTAACGATTTTAACATTCAAATAATCCTTTCGAAATCGAAAGAATCGCCAGATATGTCATTAGAAACTCCATTCAGAAACAAGCAACGTCGAACTTTTCGTAGAACAGATTTCACTGAGGAAATTATAATTCATATATTCAACAAATTCTTACCGCCTAATAAACTCTCTGCTTTCTATTCAGATGACAACACCTTCCGAATTGTCCAATCTGTATACACAAAATACTTTTCAAACAACAAAACGTTTCGTTTACTACGCTGTACGGAAACCTTAGAAGAAATTACAGAAAGTGATGAAGAGGAACAAATCATTAAGGAACGTCATAGGGATAGTAACCATAGAGGCATTACAGAAACATACTTACACCTTAAACGAACATATTATTTTCCTCATATGAAAAACAAAATTATCCAAATAATTAACAATTGCCAAACATTAAAATATAACAGACAACCACCCAAACCTATATTTGAGAAACCAGAGACACCAAACAAGCCACTTGATATTTTACACACATTTATTGACATTTATTCTATCAATAACAAACAGATCTTAACAATAATAGACAAGTTTTCAAAGTTTGCAGCAGGCTACACCTTACCTGCAAGAAGACACAAGACTTAGAAATTCAAGACTTGAGAGAGAACATAGGCCTAGTGAAATTTCAACTCGGATCGGCAAGGACTATTGACAGCTTCAGTAACTTAATACACATTATAAATCTCACCAACTATCACACAAACATTGAGAAGATCGAAGACACCATAAGTACATTCAAAAGATCTAGCCCAATAATAGACCCACTCAAAATCATAAGCCTGAAATTGAAAGAACTTAAAGCAAAGCTAGACACACTAACACCCTTCAGTCGGGCGAAAAGAGGACTCATCGATGGCTTGGGTACTGCAGTTAAATTCATCACCGGAAACATGGACGTAAATGACGCCCCTAATATAAACGCTCAAATAGAAAACCTCAATCAAAACACAAAAAACTTAGAAACATCCATTGTACACCAGTACCAAATTAATACACAAATTTTCCACAGATTCCAAAACATAACTGAGCACATTAACAAAGAACAAGTAATTATAGAAAAGTTCTTAAATAATAAACAATCCGTTAATAATATCCATAGAAATGAAGAAATTATTCTAGAAATGCAATATATCAACAACATCAATTATAACATAGATCTACTAAGAAACCATATTACAAACATAGCCGAAGCGCTAGTACTCGCGAAACTTAATGTAATATCCAAATTTATATTGAACCAGAATGAATTAAAAGAAATAAGAAATATTATGTTAAAACAATCTGTCGAAATTGAGTCAGATGAACATTTATACGAACTCCTTGTAAGTTAACAAGCATATTACAATAACACGAACATCGTATTTAACATAAAAATACCAATTGTAAATCCAATAACATTTACATTTTTTCACATTATACCACTACCAATTAATAACACAAAACAAGTAATTACTAAATCATATATAACCATAAACGAGCAAACAATTCAGTACTTTGACAAGGCATGCCCAAAAATAGAGCGCACATACTTCTGCAGAGAACCGGTACTACAAGAATCAACCGAAGAATCTACATGCATAGGACGCCTGATGAGGAACGAAGAGCCGAGATGTCCACTCAGTGACATTGGAATCTTAGAAGCCATAACGCAACCTGAAGACAATTATATTCTCTTTATAAATGTCCCACTATTAATCATTAACTCTACTTGCAGTAATTCTAAAGGCTACAGGCTCGAAGGGACCGCTATAATGCACTACAAGAACTGCCAGGTCAACGTTAAAGGAATCACCTACAAAGATAATCCATCCATATACTGGGACGACATCCACATTGCTCCAGCATCCTACATACAAGAGGAATCCATCACCGAAACGCTGAGCCTACAAAAACTAAGCAAATACCAATTCGACAACCAGAAAGCAGTAGCCAACCTAGAGATTGCAATGAAGCAGCACGTCATATACACCTTTGCAACAATTGCAGTAATATTCATCGCAAGAAGGATCAACATACAGTACCTTCCTCAACATCCCGTCGTTCCGGTCAATTCGCAATCCTTGTGGCCGTCACTCTACTTAAAGGGGGGAGGATTTACGATACCTAACACCGCCACGGGGAACCAGCAAGTTAACAACGGCCGTCAGCCCAACGCTGACGTGATCTGGAAGACGTGTCACATTTTGTTCAGTTCAAATAATAATTCTAATGTATTAACTTTTTTCCCAAAATTTTATCGCAATTTATTTTAACCATCCGAGACAGTAAGTCCTCATTTTGTATGTTAGTTTATTGAAATAATTGTAACCTTTAATGCAATAAAGGTATTTTGGAATTAACGCCCAAATTGGTGTTTATTTCCGAAAAGTCTCGCACGCGGCTGAGATAGCTGCGCCGATAGTTGACGCTTCAAGCTGCGCCAACACCATGTTTATATTACGTGATATCTCTTATCTTAGTCGTCCCTGGGGTAATATAAGCTTTTGCCTGGCTATTAATGTTCTAAACGATAACAAAACCATAATGAAAACCAGATTCATAATGCGCTACCCGCTTTAAATGCACGTGCATAAACAGCCAAATGAATCAACGATAAATGACTGTATATATGCACGTATGTACACACCTGTATGTGGAAATGTGTATTTACATTTCATAATGAGTGATTCATTGCAGCAATTTTTGAAGTAACCTTCTAACGGGGATAACTAAGCCGATCTTATATTTTAATCGTACACCTGTTGTCCGAATCACCTTTACATTATAAAAATTTGATTCGATAAAATTGTTTATCTATCTTAATATGTACATATGTATAAGTTCATATATGTGCATTATATTATAATCTCGGATTATCGTAATACAAAGAGTATACAGGCATATGCATTTACAACTGAAAGAATTTCAAAGAAGTGAACATAAAATATCGACGAGATGATGTAACAAATCGAAATCTAAATAAAATCACAAAAAAGTCATTGCCAAGGGTGAAATTTGTACCAATCAATGTTGTAACAATGATGTCTGTGATATCACGGAGCAGCATCGTTCTCTTATTTTAAGTATCAGACAGTTAACGAGGGGAACCACCATTGGGCTTATTCAGGATATCTTTGAGTGACTAACACCCTACTTTCCTAGAAAATCTCAATCGGGTAATCTGTTGCATTATTTGTATAAGATGTTCAACGAAAATCTTTAAGTGTTTCTGGGTGCCAAATCCGTACTTGAATACTGACACAGGTGAGAAATGTATAATGTTATCACACCGCTGTCTTTCTTGTGCGGTGTTTTCCATTTTATTTATTTTATTTTTCCAATTTCTAATTTTAATTTTATTTACATTATCTGTATCAAATTTGCTGTGAAAACCTACGTTGGGTTTAAGCCTTATTCTAAATGTGATATCACGTGACATGTATCCTTGTGTAATCTCTTCAGAATATAAAATCTCTTGAAAAGGGTTGAATAAACAATTTTAAAATAATTGAAATGAATGCTCTTCAATATAATTAGAATTCGGGTCAGCATTCTGTTCCTAATCCAAGTATCCAGTTCAGCTTAGTCTTAACAGATTTATGTAGATTGGAACTTGCATGTTTTTTAAGGACAGTTATATTCTCATCTGAAGATTGCTATTCATTGTATTCAAATATGTAATATTAATTACCATTTCTTCGTGTTTTATGCGAGATCTAAGCTTCTCACGAACATTCCTTTGCTGATACACGCAAGGGTTATATTCCTTAAATCTTCTTAACTATGTCCTTTATGTGAAGTAAACAAAATTATACCTTAATTTTTCGTGTAAGGTCGTGCATTAGATAAGATCTAGTAGTACGTCGTCCAACGAGGCAAACCCAGACCCAAGCAGTTGTAAAAAGTTGTGTATAATCTAAAATATTCAGATTCATCTGCCAATACTGATGTGCTCACTTGTTGGAATTGTTTTTTTTACCTTTAACACTTTCTTCGTAAACTTGCATTGTTTATGAAGTATATAAATAATAGCTGTTATTTTGCCTTATATAAAATAATTTAATTTAATTTGAAAAATAATACCTGAGTTACAAAATCCGAAATTACAATATTTTATATATGAATAATTTAATTCATACTTGAAGTCGGGGATAGTTATAAATTGTCTTATACTTGGTGTTACGTTTACTTTCTTTTTTTTGCTCGCCGGGTTTAATGTACACATTAAAAACCTGTCAAAAAGGTGTCATCAGTTGCATACATAAAGTTGGTTGAAGACGAAAACCTGCATATTGTGACGTTTCATCTAAAGCGATAATCTTGTGTTTAAATGATTTATTTGTTTTTATGCCCATATCACAAATCTGTGTGTTTTTTGTACGATTTCGAATTCTCTTGGAGACATCATACATTTAATAGATTCTTGTCCTGCTGTCCTGCAACGACTTCTGAGATATACTTCACAACTTTAAATATTTTGTGTGGTATGTGTCTTAATGATTTATTTGTTTTTATACCCATATCAAAAATCTGTGTGTTTTGTACGATTTCTAATTCTTTATTAATATATTATTTTCAAGTCCAAGAGTAGGTCTTTACATAACAAGTTGTAATTTGTATCCTCTGAAAAGTCTTCTAAACGTATATGTATGGAATTATAAAACTCTAAATGCTTTATGGGTTTTTTACTTAGAGAAAGAGATACTTTGTATAAACAAAATGTGGTGGGCGAAGAAATCATAAAGTTAACTAAAATTAAGCATACTCCTACTCTGAATATTTACCCTAAATGTTGCCAAGCACGAAGACGTTCTTGAAAATTTTGTATAAAGGGATTAGAGATACACATCATATACATAAAAGCGTACACAAGTATGTGTTATGAAAATAGCACTGAATAGCACAGAGATAAATATAGAGCGTACCAGTGGAAGTGAATTGGAAAAATATCTGCAACTATGAAACCCTTGTGTTGCCAAAACACTACGGAAACACCCACAGCGCGATGATTCTATATAATGTCATCAAGTACTTGAATTCGCGCCGTGAAGAAGACATGCAAACCCTTCTTGCAGTGTCTACGTCTTAGATTTCTTGGCTCCACACAAAAGCTGTAAATAATCATTTTACAAAATGGAGTAGTCCTCACTATGCAAGAGAGTTAATCAATGATATTCACTTGCGATATCAACATAGATATGCAACCAAACGCTTAAAATATCATTGATAAACATTGATTTGTGATTGTTAGCAGATAAACCTTGTATCATGACAAACGCCAGCAGTTAACACAACACCCCTTATGTTTGAGCTAGTAAGTGCAGATTGAATTTTGTGGCAAAATGTGTATGTTTACTTCTACTGCCCATAATTTTCAACCTTTTTAATAGATTTTTTATATGTAATACGTACTTCCAAAGACAATGCATTTTTCAAGATATATTTAATATTTTAAGTAAAGTGGTAAAAATTTGTCTGGTTTATATTTCCGGCCAACTCAAAAAATGCAGTTATGATTATTATCAGGCCATATATTAAAAAAAATATCGATTTTTTTCTAATATTCAAGAGTGGCCTAACACCTTGAAGCTTGACTTTCCGAAATTCATACAACTGCATGTATAATCGGATAAGACGCGAAAGGCCATGAGCACTTGAGAACTCTGTCATTATTGATATCAGCATTTCTGTTATTTGTTTTTTTTTGTATTATATATTTTATCCGCACATAGCAAAATTAAAGTAAACACCTAATTGTAGGTCGCTTCAGGCGCAAAGTACGTAGCAGTGAGTTTAATATATACAATATTATACAATACTAGTTTTGGTGGTAGCGTCGCCGGTTATAGCTACGACTCTATTAGTAAAACTGCGAAGCTGACATACTCGCAAAAATTGCCACAACACTGCCAGATACACCCTCTTTAACATATGTATTTCCGTAACTTCCTTGAAGTTAATCTATAAGTTGCTCTACAAACTCAAAAATAGTTATAAGCTGTTGCATACGTACTGCTGATATATCCGAACAGTTTCGAATTAGCCTGTGTTGGGTACCACAGACGCATTATGGGAAACTGCAAAAATTGCCACAACACTGCCAGTTGACGAAACCCTCTTTGACATATGTATTTCCTTAGCTTCTTTGAAGTTACAACTCAAACTAAAAGTCAATGCCAGATGGCATATATATACAGGCAATACTTGCCAAATTACCAAACAAATCTGGCCCAGTTTTTACCCTAAAAGATTTGATAGTTTCATCTCCTTAAAAAGATCCAAAATCAGAACCGCAGTGGGAATAATCACCCTAGCCTAACTTTCTGTTGTGTAAACCCACTTGGCAGTACATCGGGTTTACTTTGGCCTAAGTGCATCTAAGCCTACTTTTACAGGAGGGGAAAGTACCTCACTTTAAAAACAAAATTGAAATTGATCGCGATTGAAGTGAAAAATGAAGCAGCATTGAAGACTTAATACCGAAAGTACACCCAGATATAATCGAGGTAAAAAAGAAGATGATCAATGTACACATCCATGTGTGTTGACGAAATTAACGACCTAATTTTAACATCCAGGAGAAAAAATTAACTACACATCTATTGATAATATAATAAATCAAGAAGATGTGGTCTATTACCCACAAAAGTTTCTTAATTCTTTAAACCCGAGTGGGCTTCACCCAATACATTTTATGTCCAATAGCAGTAGTTCCTGAGATTGGCGCGTTCAACCAGTATAGATTAAAATTGTGAGTTGACTGTTCTATGTATTTTAACTTTCATGAAGTACATAACTAACACATTATGATTTGAATGTGTAATCAATGAAACATATTTGCTAAGATTAATATTATTTGTCTTATTTTTAATGTAGTAATTTAATTTGGAACTTTGAGGGAGGCCTTGTACAATTTCAGATGATATTGACAATGTCCATGCGTATATGATACGCAGAACACATGATCTCTTGCAACCTCTGCTTCTTGTGGGAGAACGCAATACAGGACGCTCCAGCTTAAGACGGTGTTCATAAGTAGGCAAGGACTTCCGCCAACATAGTGTCTGCAACTAGGGGCAGGTGATACCATCGAATTATTTAAGTCTTAAGTAATTATAGTTTCATGACACGTATATTTCTATTTTTGTGTTGTACAACTACTGAGCCTTCCAAATGTAAAAACATTTCTTAAATAAATACGAAGTGTTAACGTGTTTTCTTTTTATAATAATTCTTTGATTGTATTAGACCGAGTATGTGCTCGGCATGTTTATACTTGGAGAATCAAGACAACCTAAGACGAACATACATATATTATGTATAAAAACACAAAGAACAGAAAAATGTTCTCTTGCATATGAAATCATACTTTCCTCTTATTTTCTTTCCCAATCACGTCGTGTTTACCCATGTAGAAATTTATTTGAAGTCAAGTACGCTTTGTTCATCTCTACCCGCAATTTGATGATGTTAATATCCTCCCAAGAACTTTTGATTTTTGCTTGAATAATCCCTTACTTGTTCTCAGTAGGGCACATTTTAAATAAAAATAAGCATTCCCATGGCGAGTCTTACGTAAACATTTGTATCTTTTATTTCAATTCGATTTGCGTACACAAGAGATTTTTTTCTAGATTTGTTTATATATAGAATTTTAATAGCTTTTGGAGGAACAAAAATTTAATTGAGTGATAGTCCTCGAGTGATAGTCCTCGGCTTTTTTAATCTGCATCAACCAATCATTTTTTATCGGCTTTTGTAGTCCTAATTTGGTTAATATAAATATACGTGAGAAAATGATATAAGCTAATTGAAAGAGGAAAAAGTTCTGTTCAACATGAAACACTTAGTAGCTGCGAGAAGAGAGGTTTTTTTTCTATCTTTTATTAATTAAAGTTAATATAATTTAAATTAACTTCGTTATGCATTAAATTTGAAATAATCTTCTCAGAACTCAGAGAAAATTTGGTTTCGGTCAAGTGCTTTGGAATGAAGGATAAAATACTTAGTTCACATCGACTTTTTTTATTAATAGAAAGATCAACTTTTCTTGATATTTGTTTGAAAACTGATTTCAAGACATACTTCTGACGATCAGTTCCCCAAAACAAATATACAACTATACATTTAATGCATTCATAAAATGTGATTGAATTACGGAGGAGCCGCCGTGAATTATGAAATTCGTTTTATCGGGTATTGTACCCCGAATCCTCAGCGCCGCAGTCGTCTCACATTTCTTCTTCATTTTTTAGAAAGAACAGCATTTTGTATCGCTGTATATAACCAATTCAGCTATTAATTTAATACAACCATTCTTATGAACAATGTATATAGATCAAGTACATACATATTATATAATATAATAGGGGAAGGAGTATATCATTAAATTTGAACACAAATATCTTTATTATTATATTTATTTTAGGTGTCATTTGGGATATTTACAGTACATTTGCGTTAAAGTGGAGAAACATTTCCTTATGTCATCATGCCTTTGGTATAAAAAACGAATTTTGTACTATCTCTGCAGTAGTGTATAAATTAAAGAAGCATATAAGCAGCTAACTACGCACCCTAACATATCGTATCTAACTGTTATTAGAATAAAGGAAAGACGTATACCCTGAGTAAAAAACTGGTTTAATGGTTCCTTAAGTGAAGAATTACTTGCCAAAATGTTTACAAATCATAATTCGCACATTGAAAACAAAAGTAGTACTATACAAAATGTTACACTTTTATGTAAGAGCGACAACTAGGTTCAGATATGTACCACCACTATATTTAGATACCATATATATATACATATTAGAGCTATTGACCATTAATTAAGACCAAAACTTTAATCGGTCTTATTAAATTAGGGTGTTTTCAGTGTGCGATATAGAAACATACTTACATTTATTTCACGATCCATGTCGCTTTTCCTCAAAGTATATCACTCATGACATCTGTGTGAGAGTTGTTGTTGGATGGTTGGGGCATTAAATTAATATGGGCGACACCCATGAAACTTGAGTGCAGTAGTAAACTTCAGCGGGTAAATTTTGGTCTGAAAATTACATTTTAAATCTGGGATTCCTCGGACATTTGTTAGAAGTCCATATTTTAGTCAATGTCACCAAAACCACGCTATCCAGAATTGTCGACATAAGAAAATGTATGCTTGTTCTCTATAATATAATATATATAGGTAGTATTGTCAGACTATTTTTCATGGCATTTTCAGACAGGCACAAAATGGAAGACGGGGCCGACTTTTACACTTTGGTCACTTAAGATCTTCTAAATGGAACATGAATCAATAAGTTGCAAAATTAAACACGACTAATTCATTTGAAAATATCAATCGACCAATATATCATTTGGTGGAGTGCAGCAAAATTTATATTATTTTCAATCCAACTTCACGGATTATTATGGTATTAGTATGTTTTTCTTGTTGTTAAGAGTTGTGAAATACTTTTGTGCAGGTACAGAAGTATGCGGCGTAATCCTTCTATTTTTTTAGCTTTTTGGTAATAATTAGAACATGAATCCAAATTAAATGAAAAAAATGCAACTTAATTTACACGTACAAAAAACATTTGTAAAAAGGTATGGTTCAAGTTAAACATGATTGAAAAGTATGTAAGTTGTATGTATACATCTGCACACATATGTAATTCTAACATGCATTTCTAATAAAACTAATAAATTCTAAAATATATTGTTTCAAGACGATTGACCTAGAGATTAGTCTTTGGGCATAATAGAATTTGCACAACACAATTGTAAGACAAAAATATGTCTTATCCTATTACACGTTCTCTATATACATATGAGAATATTCAGAGATAATATGATATATTGTAATACGTATATTGACGAGCTTAAGTTTTATGATATGTATGAATATGTAAGTATCCATTTTTTATCATATACAGTCTCCGTCAAAACTAAAGCACACCCATTTTCGGTGCATTTTTATTGAATATATCTGCTTCCATAAGTCGGATTTTAAGAAAGTTTGTTTTGTATTATTATATAATATAAACCATATAGTAGAAAATAAAAATGGGTTTACTTCAAACACAAAAAATAATTGGGTTTGTACTAATTCATCAGTGGAACAAAACTGAAGCTCCCTTTGCTCTACGCCGAGGTGGACACCAAAATGACTTCTTTTGACTTCTTAGGAATAAAAACATTAAACTGAATGTCACCCATGAACTAAAATAAGAAATAAAATTTAGAACCAAGCGCTAGGACAATTTGCCAAAAAGTTGTGTATGGTTATATGAGAACTTCCTGTTTTTTTTTAGGATTTAAGTATTTGGTGAATAAACCAGACAGTGGTCATGCAACCATCCGCAAAGTTTTGTCAAATTGTCCTAGCGCTTGATTTTAAATTTTATTTGCTATTTGACAATGGTTTAATTTATATAGTCCTAAGAAACAAATTGTAATTTTGCAGGGTTGTTATTCATGGAATTCCACTTATTTACAAAATGTGCATCAAACAATTCATAAATGCTTGCGTGTTTGTTTTGTTGCAAAGCTTCAATGTTGAGAAATAAAAAATCAGTTTCATCACTTCTCTCTGTCACACGATGCAAGAAAAATAATCAGTTTGCGTAAGCGGTGCGCTTTAGTTTTGTGTATGTGCATATATACACGTGCATATGTATTTTTAAAAAACATCTATCCACATATTCAAATACTTACACTTTTATTGCTTGTGACTCCATATCTCCGAACCTCTTTAAAATACACTTGTGATTGCAAACTTCCTGTTATCCGGAGAATTTAAAAAAAAATCAACAGACATCTTTTTTTGTTTATTTATGAATACTATTTTATTTACTATAAGTAACTTTTACAATACTCTTATTTGGAAATGGCATGCAAATTTATTATTAAGTGTATACTTTTTATGTTTTTTTTCTGTATTTTGGCTCTACTTAAATAATCACAACTAACACTTAAAGTTTGCACCTTTCTACAATTATCATATGCAAATAAATTACACGTTTCCTAACATTGTTGCTTCATTAATACTAAGTTCAGCTCTCTACTAAAGTTTGCTCAGTTAAAAAGTTACATGATTTTATTCTTATTAAGCAAATAATAGTATTTTCTTAATGCAAACATCTGTTGTGCACCTATTCCTGTGCTTCCGGGTTTTAAGACAAAAGTAATACAAACTATTATTGGCATCAATTTCTTGCAATTCAAATATTCCTTTAATTTGAATTATAATACCAGATTTTCGGTAAGGATACAGAGCATTCATATTACAAGCTCGAGTGGACAAAATAAACAAACACTAAACTATAAATACTTATTTCGATTATGTTTATGTATATCAACATATGGAGTTAACTTCTTTAAACTATGGGGTAAGCAATGTACAACAAGTGAGTTTGTATGTGAATAGTGTAAAAGGCTATTCAGAAAATTTTAATTTCGTTTAGTCTTTAGAAAAAAAAATAGAAGAGAGTTCTCGACTAAATATTTAGTTAAATTTGTAAAATCAAAATTAAAATCAGAAGATGTATATATGTGTCATTTAGAAATATTGGGGGTAAAACGATTAAGCTACATAGTTATCTTGTATCAAAAATGTTATTTTTTACTGAATAATTTTCACACCAACGTATACTGTAATATATTGGCTTATCTTATCTATGTGGCATACACAATTATTATTCCAAAAACATGTATAAGTGATGAGATATCAATTTTACACAAAACAATTTTTGAAAACAGAAAAAATATATATTTTCCATGAACTTGAAACAAGTGTTAACTGCTTCTATTGCTTTTAAATGCTGTTTACAAAAAGCTCTGGTAACATATATACAACAGTATATACTTAAATAGGTATGTGTATCCAATGTGTTCTTTAAACTTACATATACACTTGTAAACGTTTTCATAAAAACAAGAATTCAATATAAAAAAATAAGTTCATTGTATATTGGATTGACATTTATATATCATTTTTAACGGAACCTCTTGTTTTTGCACGGTTAAGTTAAAACATTACTTTAAAAAACTTTTTGTAAAAATTATTAGTTTCAGATTCAGATTCCATCTCATTGTAAAGTATAAAAGCCCAACAAACTATTTTCATACCTTAAAATTTATCGAACAACATAAAAAGCTTATTCAAAAGTTAACAAATAGGGTTTAAAATGCATTTAATTTATTGTCAAAGTTTAAATTAAAAAAAGAAAAACTATTAAATGTTGCTTCACAACATGTACCGTGGTTTTTATGTAGAAACAAAATATTCTTTGGAACATCTTGTGGGTAAGCATATTTATATTTTCCTTCCTTTTAATTCAATTAATATGGCGTTCTCTTATTATTTTATTAAATAATACTACCAATATTTTTATTAGAAGCAACGTAATTTACGGTGTCTAAGTGCTTTGCAGAACTTGTTCATTCTGCTGCTTATTATTTCGATTAATCTGAACATAAAAAAATATTTGTGTTTATTCGTAACATATTTCCGTATATTTACTATAACTTATCTATTATTATAGTTTTTAGTGAGCTTTCTTAGAAATATAGAAAAAATTGTCACAGATAATAGGACGTATTTCGCAAAGGTATTTTCTGCGCATAATTGAGCAATTTTAAAATACCGACACATATCAATAAATACGAATATGATCGAGAGTTTATCCAGTTAGCACTACCAGTAAAAGCAGAATTATCTGGATCACCATTTTGTTTCGTGCCTTCGAGGCCCAAAAAGCTTGGAGATTTCGTGGTATGAGGTGACATGCTAAGCAAAATTCGTTGTTGGACGCTTTTGTGAAAAACATGCAATATAGATACTTCGCAGAGTAGCAGGATGCTCGTTTGATATTTGGGAACTGCTTGAAACAACCCTTGAAGTATTTGACTATGAGGATAGATTTCAAGCAAGGAATGCGTTGCTGAACCATCATAAGATTCTTGACTTATCCGTTGAAATGGGGTTTTATAAACCTATTTATGAAAAAAAATAATATAATTCAGTTTGATATATGTTTTAAAGTTATGTTATATATATATTCAAACAATAAGTAATATAAGTAAAATAAGCTAACACATTTTTTTAGGGATTAAGACTTGCAATTATATTGTCACCATCTCCTGGAACAAAGTCAACCCTTGTGCTCTCATTCTTATTAACAATTAAGTGATTTCATCTTTCCTTGTATTGTATCACAGTGATCATCTCTGTACACTCGAAACATTATAGTATATTCCAATTCAATTTTCAATTTCGCCTACACTATTAGTGTGTTATTATCTACTTATTGATCTAATCATACACTATTTTATTGCATTTATTTTCCGCGCCTTAATAAATAAAAAACTTATTGGTGTATATCTCTAATTTAAACTTACTTTTCTGCCGTTTATGTACCACGTTATATTAGCTGTTGGGTGAGAAGGTCCTACTGTACATTGAGCCTTAAAATTGTCATTTGCATTAATAACACTTTTGTCCACGTGCATTTCTGGTTCTTCTTTTGGTAACTCCACAACATGCATGTTAGCAGATCGAATATCAGTGTGAAAAAGCGGAGCATCTTCGGACACTTCACACTGATATTGACCAGATAGGTCGCGTGTGACACTTTTTAAAGTAACTGAGGCAGAGTCCGAATTTGCAAGCTGAAAGAAATGAAGAAGTAATAAAACAGAGGGATCGACTACTCAACTGACTTTTTGATTCGCTTAAGTGTTCGATTTTCCGATTTTTATCAAATTTGATTACCCGAACGATCCTCGGTCCCAATTATTTCAGATAATTGACATTCTACTGTATATCCATATCTTATTCATATATTCATATAGCTATAAAAATGAACGTTATATATATAGAACGTATATCCAAAATATATCAATGTTCATTTGATGCAGACGATTGGGCTAATAGTATAGTACTAATACTATGGGTGACGCTGCAGTCCGTAGAAGGCCAGGGCCTAGCTTCTAAGCAACTGCTGGTATTGTGCGTTCTACCACAAGTGGAAGGGACTTACATTTTTATGCCGACTACGAACAGCCAAGTTTGGTAAGCTGTTTTCCTAGACAGTCATTACTCTTTGAGCATTGCCAGTGATTTGAAAGAAGTGGAGTCGTGAAACTTTTTTTGTCGTACCGGCCGATATAAGAAATTGCTGCCTGGGTTCTGCAGCGAGTTTCAGTTTCATAGAAGTCGACGCGCATCCCTATATCTAACGTCGTATCGCACTCGCCCTCCTCTATCTAACGTCGTATCGCACTCGAATCTATAAAAGGACAACGACATAACCCACATACATATTTCATTCTTTAAATACCCGAAAATGTAGAACAAATTATGTATTGGGAAATTTGTAAAGGATCCAAAACAAAAAGAATGCGACTTTGTACATTAATATATGGTTGATGGAATCAGTAATTCTAATTTCTTCTGACAATGACATCTGCTTGGATACTCATAATATAGTAAATTAATTTCGTATTTTTGAGGAATTTGTCTTGATATTTAACTGCTTTTTAAAGTATGATTGTAAAAACTAATATACGTAGAACCAGTCCTGTACATAATTTGCATTGCATTTTAGACGATTTTAATTTAAGTGAAGTTTAATGGAACTATTCAAATGATGAAAAATGTATAATTCTTTATAGTGTTCAAAATGATATGAAACTTTTATTTGTGGATTCATTGCTATCACTAAATCTCATTCATATTAATACTGCTTGTAATTTTATGCAGATATATCTGAATTTAGTTTATGATGTTATGGAAGTAATTTTTCAGATTGCTTGAAACACTGTTTTTCATAAAGCGATTTGCTTAAATGTACGAATTTATAATAATAAAAATGTCCCCAGTAAGATTAATCAAACTAATGATTTCATTTTGTTGAGACTATGAAAAACTTCTCTTTGAACTGGCCTGTACCTCTTTCTGGAACTAATTATGAAATCTCTCTACAGAAATTGTTAAGATCGTTTATTTGAGATATATCGAGATTTATACCAAAATGCACAAAATTATTTGTGTTTCTATATTGCTTCTATTTGCAATATAACTGGGTTAATATTAAAAAAAATTAAACAATAAGTAAGAGCATAATTCAAGGAAAAATAAGTAATCTTTTGTCAGTTTCACGTGCAATCCATAGTGGAAAACATTTTAAAGACAAGTGTTAAGAAAATTAAAATTGTTAAGCGTGGGGTGTTCGGCTAGACGCGCTGTTGGCTGCATTCCGTCGAGTGGCAAAAACACTGGTTGACTGTTAAACACTACAATTTTTTGCCAAAGTGAAGCTCGGTTGAATCCCTGGATTCAAGACGAAGGCTCGCCAAGGCATGATCGGAATCTGCGCTTATACGTCCTGAATTGTACCGTATTGCAAATCGGAAAACGCTAATTAACGCATGGAAAAGCAACTTCGCGTAGACCACTTAGAACAAAGTAGATAGTCTTAGGCAATCCAAACGATTAATCAGGCCTTGTTCCTATGAGGATATCCTCTCAACGAGGACAGTAAAAGTTCTGGTCACTGAGTCCCCTAAAAAAGGACAGTATCTTTCATAAGGGGATTAATACGACTTTTGGATTATCTCCAACCATTCTATACAATAGATCTCTTCAGGTGGCGGTGTCGTTATCGGCAATCCTCATTTGGTTGGATAAGGCCGAACGAAAGCGATGATGTGATATCAGATAAAGAACAAGCTATCCAAGCAAAAACTACTGTTGGATGGTAAGATGGTTATCCATTTAATGGTCGCCGATCCACTGATGACAATGGAAGTTCAACAATAGCCAAAATGAATCAACATGAGGTTATAATCGTTGGGTTGTTCAGTTATCGCTCATACTGTACAAGTCATTTAAATCACATATAAATGTCGAGTTTTGTCATTCGGTAGCAAATCATAGCCCGGAAAAATGAACTTAGTTTTTGCTATGTAAAACAGTCCTATGCTACCACGACGCGCATCAGAGTTTTGGAAAAAGTGATTCAGGGAAACAAATATCGTGTTCAACCAACAATAAGGAACTGTGGTCCCTGTGGATACTGCGATGCCAGTTCCAACGTTCTTAGCGTTCTAGAGCTGGAGAACTGTCGATAGTGATTTATGAAAGCAATAAATTGTCCAAATACCGGAATATTCAATTTCAAAAATTAAAGATTAACATGTATGGTACCCACTAAAACCGAACTGAAAGATCAGCATCTTCACTCGAACCGAAATGTAGACCGATAATTTTTATTAAGACAATTCAAAACTGTCGTCTTTTTGTGATGGTGTTCCTTAAAGTTCTATGTGTCAATGTTTATAAATGATCTTCCTGACAAAACCAAGGTAATTCCGTCCTCAAAACAACCGCCTTCCTTATCCAATTTCCCGCGAATAGATCTTAACTCAACCGCAATTGAATATATCACCTGTGTAAGAAAACTGACGTGGACTGATCACATTGATATGGAAGTGTCCAAGGTATATACATCCCTAAGAGGCTTGTCAATCAGCAAATATATTCTCCTCTTCCCAAAAATTGATAAAATCAACGCGGCTGCGCCGTATTTTTTAAAACTACAACTTTACACTATTCCAAATAATTACGTTATAATCTTGATATCACTTAACTTTAAGCATACCACTCAAAATATCATCTTATTATCATAATACTCCTGTACTAGTAAAAGAGCATAATATTCGTAATGTACAGCGATAAATATCAATAAATGAAATGAAAAAAATATTAATATTGCTAACATGGAATTGCATGTTTGCGAGGTTTGGTGTACGAAAAATTAAATGTAGAATGAAATCTTCAGATTCAATAAAGAAACTACTCTAGGAAAACCTCATGACCCCATTTTGATTAAAACTATTAACCTTAATTTATAAATTATCTAAGGATGTTCCTTAATACCTAATTTCATTCTAAGTTGTCAATGAATCGAAATATAATAGAATACTAATTTTCAAATGACCAGTAATATGAATAAAGTATACATTTTTAAAACCGTCATTCATTCTTGTACTTGCAGTCGGTGTGTAATAGAGTTACATATCTGGTTCACGAAGTAGAAGATAAGTAAAATATTATGTGTGTACATACACGTATTGTAAGTTTTATCTAATTGTCATATTTTAAAGAAATGTCACAAAAGAAAAGTCAACTCGCTCTTCAAGAAATCGTTACATGTCAAATTTGCAGTAAGGAATATAAGACTAGCCATAATACAAGCAATAGAAAAATAATTCATAAATTAATTCGTCAAAAATTCAATATGTACATGTTTCTGCAAATCATGGATCTAATCCAATATGCGTTCAGTCAGTCCCTCTCTTAAAAGGGCAGCACAATGCGAGTCCTGAAGGAAAAAATGAATGGCCTTAATGACTTCCAACCATTCAATGTTGTCAATAATGAAGGATTTTTGTTCCTTCTCATCACAGAACCTGGCTGATGCTGCATTAGGCCTGAAACGTAAGGATTTGCAATTCTATTATCTTACACCGATTGTCTTATTGTTTTGTTAGGGGCTTGTTTCTTTTTATGGGTCTCGATCAATTTCTGGATTCGAAATAGCATGTTAATTTTAGCAGATTTGCCATCAATGGTTGGGTGTTGCGGGAATCGGGTAGGCACTGACTGGCGTCAACCTGGCGATGCCCAGTGTTGTAACTTTTTCTACACACCAATTGTGCTTATTTTACCTCCAAGTGGTAGCCATCGGGTACTGGTTGTAGTTCACCCGAGCTCAACTTGCCAAACTTATAAGTGCGACCTCTTGTCCTAGGGGTGACAAAAAAGGAACTGACCCTCCAGGTTGGGGGTTGTGCCGTCGGGGTAACTGCCCGGCCACATAAAGAAAATATATAGTTACGAAGCAACAACAAGCCTCGGAAACGGAGGATTTTACTGATGACAACCCCTGCAAACGATATACGGACAACGATCTTCGGATCTGTACGTGGAATGTAAGGTCCCTTTATAGGCCACGTGCAGCCGAACAATTAGCGGAAGCCCTAGACCGCTGCAAAGCAGATATAACCGCCATCCAAGAAGTGCGATGGGA
Organism: Eristalis tenax; assembly: GCA_905231855.2. Lineage (NCBI taxonomy): Eukaryota > Metazoa > Arthropoda > Insecta > Diptera > Syrphidae > Eristalis > Eristalis tenax. The sequence goes on along the minus strand of HG993128.1, from coordinate 223,906 downwards.
TGGACCGGGCAAAAGAAGGCTGAAAAACTGTGATATATATTACGGTGACTGCTACAAACAGCAAAAACAGCGCCTATTTGGATGTGGATTTGTCGTTAGAGGCAGACTTAGGCAAGCAGTCTTATCGTTCAGATCCGTGAACGAGCGCACAGCCAGCGCACGAAGCACAGCCTACACGACACCACATCCGATAACGGATTTAGGCTGATCGACTTTGCTGCGGGGCGAAATGTTGTAGTAGCCAGTACAAGATTCCCACATCTCGATATCCACAAAGGAACATGGCGATCTCCTGATCAATCAACCGTCAATCAGATTGATCATATTGCGATCGACGCAAGGCACTCCTCCAGTATTATAGATGTTCGAACGTTCCGAGGCGCCAACATTGACTCGGACCACCACCTTGTTGTAGCCAAGATAAGGTTGCGGATATCCCGAACACCGCCAAGACAAAGAAATACTGTGAGGAAGTTTAACGTCAGCCGGCTACAATCGCAAGAGATTGCCAAATCCTTTTCCGATCGTGTCTCCCTTAACCTCTTAAGAAATCCTACGCCGCCAACATCAAGTATTGAAGATCAGTGGCAGCATTGCCAAAAAGCCATCAGAGATGCCGCCTCTGATGTGCTGGGTTTCAATCCGCCACCACAACGAAACCCCTGGTTTGACAACGAGTGTCGGCAGGCGAATGCAGCCAAGCAAGAAGCATACAAAGCGGCACTGCAAAGAAGGACAAGAGCTGCTCGGGAGCTCTACGAGCAGAAGAGGAGAGACGAACACCGGCTTCTCAGGAGAAAAAAGAAGGAGCATGAGAAGCGCGCGATCGGCAAACTAGAGGGATATTACTGCAGGAATGAGGTAAGGAAATTTTACCAAAGGGTAAAGTTAACCAGTCAAGGTTATAAAGTCCGAACCGAAGCCTGTAAGGATGATCAAGGGAACATCGTAGTAGAGTCACAGTCGATGCTGAGGATATGGAGAAACCATTTCTGCAGACTGTATAACGGCGACGAAGAACCAAATTCCGCTGTCAGGCAGAACGAACCATTCAACCCCAATGAAAGGGACGATGAAGATCAACAATTCCGTCCACCCGACCCAGATGAAGTGAGGATTGCCATATCCAAACTAAAATCCAACAAGGCTGCGGGAGCTGACGGCCTACCCGCCGAGCTTTTTAAGGCCGCAGGCGATGATTTGGTAAGGAGCATGCACCAACTCATCTGTAAAATATGGTCGGAGGAAAACGTGCCCGATGAATGGAACCTCAGCATAGTCTGCCCGATCCATAAAAAAGGAGACCCTTTGAACTGCGCCAACTACAGAAGCATCAGTCTCCTAAGTATTGCATATAAAATCTTATCTGCCGTACTGTGTGAACGCCTAAAGCCATTCGTCAACAACCTGGTCGGTCCATACCAGTGTGGCTTTAGGCCAGGAAAATCCACCATCGACCAAATATTCACACTGCGGCAGATTTTGGAGAAAACCCAGGAGCAACAAATCGATACCCACCACCTTTTTATCGATTTTAAGGCCGCGTATGATAGCATTTATAGAGACGAGCTATACAGAGCAATGTCTAGTTTTGGCATCCCTACCAAACTCGTCCGTTTGTGTAGGATGACGATGGAGAATGCACGCTGCTCCATCAAGGTCGGTAAAGACCTAACCGAGACCTTTGATGTCAAAAAAGGATTCAGACAAGGCGACGCGCTGTCATGCGACTTTTTCAACATCGTTCTTGAAAGAATTGTTCAAAACTCGAACGCCAACACCAGAGGAACAATCTTTCAGAAGTCCGTCCAACTACTCGCATATGCCGACGATATTGACATTATCGGAAGAACGCAGCGTGATGTCAATGGCGCTTTTGTGGGTATTGCAACGGAGGCCGCGAAGATGGGTTTAGCGGTAAACGAGGGTAAGACCAAGTATATGCTGTCAACGAGAAAGGACACCCAACACCGACGTCTCGGTCAGAACGTCACAGCAGACAGATATAACTTTGAGGTAGTCAAAAACTTTGTCTACCTAGGCACCGCTATCAATTCAGACAACGACACCAGCGCTGAAATCAAACGAAGAATAACTCTTGCCAATCGCTGCTTCTTTGGGCTAAGAAAGCAATTGGTAAACAAAGCCCTCTCTCGAACAACCAAGCTAACGCTTTACAAGACCTTAATAGTCCCAGTCCTGCTATATGGCGCGGAGGCATGGACTTTATCAAAAGCGGATGAAGCTGCTCTTGGTTGCTTCGAGAAGAAAATTCTTCGTGTGATTTTCGGTCCCGTCTGCATAGATGGTGAGTGGAGGAGGAGATTTAATGACGAACTATACGGGCTGTTTAGCGACATCGACTTAGCCAGAAGAGTGAAGATCCAACGATTGAGGTGGCTAGGTCATGTAGAGCGGATGGAAACCAATGCTCCGGCCCGAAAAGTCTTCGAATCCACCCCCGAGGGACGGCGCAGTAGAGGAAGACCTCGACTCAGGTTGCGCACGCAAGTGGAAAGGGACCTCAACCAACTATGCGTGCGAAACTGGAGACAGCTAGCTAAAGATCGAGCTGGCTGGAGACGCTTGTTGGTTGAGGCCCAGGTCCACCCCGGACTGTAGCGCCACCTTAAGTAAGATTTGCCATCAAAGAAACGAATGGAATGGAACAGTTTTTAATTGTTCCAGCATCTTCGGTGGGGTCTGAGAGGACTTTCAGTGTAATTCAATTAAGAACCGATAGACACACAAGAATCAAACCAAAAAATGTGGATATTTTAACATTCATAAATGAATTGGCTAAACAACTAAAAACTTTCAATTTTTTCTGCTATATTTTCAAGAAAATACATACATTTTCACCGACACCGATTTTAACATTCATAAATGAATTGGCTAAACAACTAAAAACTTTCAATTTTTTCTGCTATATTTTCAAGAAAATACATACATTTTCACCGACACCGACATACATTTTCTTTACATTTTTAGTACGGTACTGTTAAGGAACTATAATTACAGATTCCGAGCCAGCACTGGCAAACTCATCGTCAGATTCGTTGCCTGCAATCCCCTTATGCATAGGGATCCAACCGAGCTTGTATCTAGCAAGGTATTGTTCACCGTTTTAGAGTCCATTAGGTTGAATAATAATACCTTAAATGAGGTCCATGTGACAAGACAACCCGAGTTTTTGGAAGAGAGTTTTGTCCATTCATTATCTCTGGTTTGGTTAAACCTGATGAATGGGTTATCGATCTTTGATAGGTGTTGCTACGCGTTTTATCATTTCGAAATGAACGCGAGTCTTCCCAAAAATCCAATTTCCAAGAGAAAATATGAACTTAGTGTAATCCCTACAAAAATATTAATTAATTGCACAAATAATCATATCAGTTTTTCAAAAATTCAAACTGCCTTCACATCCGAACCCAGATGGTTCAGAGAAACCCATCTCTTTTGGATCAAAAACTCTGAATGAGAAATGAGAACCACACAAATGCAACATCATGCTAATGGCGATGCCTTATCTAGCCTGCCGATGGGATATGATATCGAATTTGACAACAACGGAAAATGTATATTGGAGGTTGAAAACAGATCTATGAGTCAATATATCAGTTCTGATGTCATTGCCTCCCATACCAAGAAAGACAAATCTCTCTATATTATTCTTCTTTTTTTTTTGACAGACAGTTTTGTTAATATAAAATTGATTTACAATGTACTGTCACACAATTTACATATTTTTCTTTCAAGAGATTTGATATAGATACTAAAATCTTTCTACTGTAGCACTATCCAATAATTTCTTTAAAGAACAAACCAATGTATTGCCGAAAATATACCAAAAAAATCAGGTAAATTTAATTCCTTAATTTGATCGCAAGTATGTTTTTCTTCCTTTTTCTTCTTCTTTAAACAGATCACACTCGGATTGTTACACCTTAATCTCTTCAAGACATGGTTCTACAAATGCTTCATGAGGGTCATTGGGGAAAAGCGCGTATGTAGCAGCTCGTGTGCAGGTATATTATGTTTCCCAGCATCGACCAAGAGATCAAGAATACATCAGAAGCCTATTTAACCTGCAGTGTATACACCAACCTAAGCAGCAGTATTCATACAGGCCTTAAGCAGCCGAGCCATGGGAAAGGATTCACATCGACTTTTCCTCTTCCCCTCGCATGTGGCTGATAGTTGTGAATTCCTTTTCCAGTTTTCCATTTGTGTGTGCAACAAAAAACATCGGCATTAACTATTTATGCATCGCAAAAGATATTTACAATCGTGGGACTGCCAAGGACAATCGTCATTTACAACGGCATCAATTTTCATCAACGAATTTAAAACTTTCTGCGAGCTGAATACCATTTACAATGTAAAAACAGTACCCTTTCACCCAGCATTGAATGGGTCAGCTGAGCGCTCCGTCCGCACCATATTTTCCGAGACGTTCCCCGGCGTGTAACGAGTTCATCAGTACCCTGCCAAATTTACAATCGGTCCTTTTTGAGCGGAAGGCCCTATTCAAGTGGGAATCGTTGGATCGCTGGACTAATCACAATTGTCTCAAACCAACTTCACGTCCGTCATCATAAATGAGCAACAGACGTAGATTATGACATCGACTTGTATTCGGGATTGTTTGCATTACCTACAGACGTCCATCCGAAATTGTCTTCACCATCGATCATCCAGAGAAGCACAGAGAACAACACCGCTGCATCATAATGCCAAACACCAGAATCCCAGGTAGATACCGGAATCGGGCAGTCTAAAATCGTCAACAATACATAGACGTACAAAAAGGCTAAGGAAACAGTGTGGGGTTTTTCAGCTGACGTGGGACAAATCGGGTCGGAGGGAGTGATGTTATAGTTTTTTAAAGCTTGTGACAGCATTTTACAAGTTTTATGTACAACCAAACATTTTGAATTGTCTTTTTGTATTATATCATTTGAAAATTACTAAAGTGGCGTGCGTCAATTACGCTGAACTACCTCATACTACCTGTTACATTTTCATTCCGTTCCGCCGACGTCATTTGAATACACACACGGCAACGAGCGCTGCGACATCTCAGCGCAAATATGGAGATTTTGTATGGCACAATAAAGGATAGTAGTTTTATTATCTTGGTTGGGTGTTGCGGGAATCGGGTAGGCACTGACTGGCGTCAACCTGGCGATGCCCAGTGTTGTAACTTTTTCTACACACCAATTGTGCTTATTTTACCTCCAAGTGGTAGCCATCGGGTACTGGTTGTAGTTCACCCGAGCTCAACTTGCCAAACTTATAAGTGCGACCTCTTGTCCTAGGGGTGACAAAAAAGGAACTGGCCCTCCAGGTTGGGGGTTGTGCCGTCGGGGTAACTGCCCGGCCACATAAAGAAAATATATAGTTACGAAGCAACAACAAGCCTCGGAAACGGAGGATTTTACTGATGACAACCCCAGCAAACGATATACGGACAACGATCTTCGGATCTGTACGTGGAATGTAAGGTCCCTTTATAGGCCACGTGCAGCCGAACAATTAGCGGAAGCCCTAGACTGCTGCAAAGCAGATATAACCGCCATCCAAGAAGTGCGATGGGATGGACCGGGCAAAAGAAGGCTGAAAAACTGTGATATATATTACGGTAACTGCTACAAACAGCAAAAACAGCGCCTATTTGGATGTGGATTTGTCGTTAGAGGCAGACTTAGGCAAGAAGTCTTATCGTTCAGATCCGTGAACGAGCGCCTCACGACAATTCGCATCCAGGCTAAATTTGCCAACATAAGCCTTATATGCGCACATGCCCCCACAGAGGAGAAAGATGACGACACCAAAGACAAGTTCTATGAGCTCCTGGACAAAACTTATGAGCAATGCCCTAGCTACGACATTAAAATTGTCCTTGGCGATTTTAACGCAAAGCTTGGAAAAGAGAACATCTTTGGTAGTACGGTCGGAAAGCACAGCCTACACGACACCACATCCGATAACGGATTTAGGCTGATCGACTTTGCTGCGGGGCGAAATGTTGTAGTAGCCAGTACAAGATTCCCACATCTCGATATCCACAAAGGAACATGGCGATCTCCTGATCAATCAACCGTCAATCAGATTGATCATATTGCGATCGACGCAAGGCACTCCTCCAGTATTATAGATGTTCGAACGTTCCGAGGCGCCAACATTGACTCGGACCACCACCTTGTTGTAGCCAAGATAAGGTTGCGGATATCCCGAACACCGCCAAGACAAAGAAATACTGTGAGGAAGTTTAACGTCAGCCGGCTACAATCGCAAGAGATTGCCAAATCCTTTTCCGATCGTGTCTCCCTTAACCTCTTAAGAAATCCTACGCCGCCAACATCAAGTATTGAAGATCAGTGGCAGCATTGCCAAAAAGCCATCAGAGATGCCGCCTCTGATGTGCTGGGTTTCAATCCGCCACCACAACGAAACCCCTGGTTTGACAACGAGTGTCGGCAGGCGAATGCAGCCAAGCAAGAAGCATACAAAGCGGCACTGCAAAGAAGGACAAGAGCTGCTCGGGAGCTCTACGAGCAGAAGAGGAGAGACGAACACCGGCTTCTCAGGAGAAAAAAGAAGGAGCATGAGAAGCGCGCGATCGGCAAACTAGAGGGATATTACTGCAGGAATGAGGTAAGGAAATTTTACCAAAGGGTAAAGTTAACCAGTCAAGGTTATAAAGTCCGAACCGAAGCCTGTAAGGATGATCAAGGGAACATCTTAGTAGAGTCACAGTCGATGCTGAGGATATGGAGAAACCATTTCTGCAGACTGTATAACGGCGACGAAGAACCAAATTCCGCTGTCAGGCAGAACGAACCATTCAACCCCAATGAAAGGGACGATGAAGATAAACAATTCCGTCCACCCGACCCAGATGAAGTGAGGATTGCCATATCCAAACTAAAATCCAACAAGGCTGCGGGAGCTGACGGCCTACCCGCCGAGCTTTTTAAGGCCGCAGGCGATGATTTGGTAAGGAGCATGCACCAACTCATCTGTAAAATATGGTCGGAGGAAAACATGCCCGATGAATGGAACCTCAGCATAGTCTGCCCGATCCATAAAAAAGGAGACCCTCTGAACTGCGCCAACTACAGAGGCATCAGTCTCCTAAGTATTGCATATAAAATCTTATCTGCCGTACTGTGTGAACGCCTAAAGCCATTCGTCAACAACCTGGTCGGTCCATACCAGTGTGGCTTTAGGCCAGGAAAATCCACCATCGACCAAATATTCACACTGCGGCAGATTTTGGAGAAAACCCAGGAGCAACAAATCGATACCCACCACCTTTTTATCGATTTTAAGGCCGCGTATGATAGCATTTATAGAGACGAGCTATACAGAGCAATGTCTAGTTTTGGCATCCCTACCAAACTCGTCCGTTTGTGTAGGATGACGATGGAGAATGCACGCTGCTCCATCAAGGTCGGTAAAGACCTAACCGAGACCTTTGATGTCAAAAAAGGATTCAGACAAGGCGACGCGCTGTCATGCGACTTTTTCAACATCGTTCTTGAAAGAATTGTTCAAAACTCGAACGCCAACACCAGAGGAACAATCTTTCAGAAGTCCGTCCAACTACTCGCATATGCCGACGATATTGACATTATCGGAAGAACGCAGCGTGATGTCAATGGCGCTTTTGTGGGTATTGCAACGGAGGCCGCGAAGATGGGTTTAGCGGTAAACGAGGGTAAGACCAAGTATATGCTGTCAACGAGAAAGGACACCCAACACCGACGTCTCGGTCAGAACGTCACAGCAGACAGATATAACTTTGAGGTAGTCAAAAACTTTGTCTACCTAGGCACCGCTATCAATTCAGACAACGACACCAGCGCTGAAATCAAACGAAGAATAACTCTTGCCAATCGCTGCTTCTTTGGGCTAAGAAAGCAATTGGTAAACAAAGCCCTCTCTCGAACAACTAAACTAACGCTTTACAAGACCTTAATCGTCCCAGTCCTGCTATATGGCGCGGAGGCATGGACATTATCAAAAGCGGATGAAGCTGCTCTTGGTTGCTTCGAGAGGAAAATTCTTCGTGTGATTTTCGGTCCCGTCTGCATAGATGGTGAGTGGAGGAGGAGATTTAATGACGAACTATACGGGCTGTTTAGCGACATCGACTTAGCCAGAAGAGTGAAGATCCAACGATTGAGGTGGCTAGGTCATGTAGAGCGGATGGAAACCAATGCTCCGGCCCGAAAAGTCTTCGAATCCACCCCCGAGGGACGGCGCAGTAGAGGAAGACCGCGACTCAGGTGGCGCACGCAAGTGGAAAGGGACCTCAACCAACTATGCGTGCGAAACTGGAGACAGCTAGCTAAAGATCGAGCTGGCTGGAGACGCTTGTTGGTTGAGGCCCAGGTCCACCCCGGACTGTAGCGCCACCTTAAGTAAGTAAGTAAGTAAGTTTTATTATCTTTACAGAAAATGAGACATCTCCATACCAGCGCCGCCAACTTGATTATGATTTCAACAGAAATACTGTATGTCCCAGGGGAGGAGAACGTTGTCGCCAACATGCTGTCACGTATCGGGGCGAACACATCTACTGGCCTAATAGATTATAATCTAATGCATACAGTTCAAGAACAGGTTGCTCACGGTTCCAATACCAGGAGACGAGATGTGATGACTTCCACCTTATATTCCAAAGAAACTCTAGCGTTGGCAGCATGTACTTAAGACAGCGATTAATTGCCATACCACAACAAACTGTGTAGACGTTTTACCCACGGTAATACTGAGCATGCGTACCAAATGCTTCATGGTACAAATATCAGCCTTCCAGGTGAGTTCGTGAGTACTAATAACAGTGAAACTAACGGATGGAGAAAACTACTGGATGGCGCAGTTGATTAAGTGCCTGCCCTTGGTTTATAGGGTCCCCAGTTCGAAACCCAGTCAAAGCCAAGTTAGTACGCTTTATCTGGTTTTCAAATCTGGTCCAGACACCATTTACAGTTGGGATCAAATTAACGGCACTTTTGCTAGAGTGGTCTATCTGTGATAGTAGTCTAACTGTGGGTATCACAATGGACCAATATGGTCTAAGTGTGTTGGTAAATTCACTAGCAGCACCCCTACCTACCTAACACAGAATTCGTCAGATCATTGATTTATCCGAAAACAGCAAACCATTCGTCGCAACCAACACCCATTAAAAAAGAACTAAATTTTTGTCACATGTATTAATTCGCAATGACTCAGTGCTGCACCATATGATGGTATATATATATTAAAAATATGAACATCTCAATCTTAAAGCAGGCTATATGCCCCCTTTGAAGATAGCACCACACAACACAGCGGCGCAGTACCACCATAAGTTATCCGTTTTAGAAGAAAGGAAAAAATTGGAGGATTGCAATCATTGGAGGGGAATCCGTTCTGCCGACGTAATTTTGGCCATGTTTTCCGCTTCAGTATTTGATCCGACCAAACTCCGGTTCTAGGAATATACATATTCTGCCATAAATGCGGCTTGTCTTACCACATGCACATATCCTCATTTAAGGCATTATTTCCAACCTAATGGACTCTAAAACAATAAAAATATGTATGTAATAGATCCTGAATAGTACCGTAATGTCAATTGGACAGCAACTACAACGCTTATTAACGAATGAAACATCATATTCGCCTAGACCACTTGGCTAAGTGGGTGGTCTTAGGCAATCCAAACTATTAATCAGGCTTCATTCCTATGAGGAAATCCTCTGCCTCGACAAGGGAATATAAGAATACTTCATGAAAAAGCTGACATGCCGTCATCGACAACATTTACCATTTTCTTTGATATGTTGGAGAATGATTCCAGAACGCTGCTTTAATCTGAAATGCTTATATATTATACCTGAAATTAATCATCAAAAAAATATCAACGACGGGAACAAAGACAACCAGTTCCGGTGCAAGTATTATCCATTGTGTATGACGCTTTAACACAGTATATTCCAGCAAAGGCGTGTGCTTTGTCTGTCAATGTTCGTGGTCTAACATCATTATAACAACTCTCGAAGAGGTTGTGATTTATTCAAATGCTAAACAACTACGAATATTATTTGTGTATAATTTTGTTTATAAACTTCCGATCAACGCAGAGTAAATTATATAATAAATATAAAGATCATATGGCCGAATATATATCGCATCAGATGCAAACGCAGATATGCAAATGAACAAAGAACTTCACTAAGAAACATTGATTATAATTGAGGACGTGTACTTGATGCTTATCAACAAATGGTTAATATGACAACGGCCAATCGCACTATACACGAATTTAATCAAGATGTAAGACGCGTAATCATTCAATGAAACATTCGCCTTTAAAATCAAGAACAAAAATATGCCTGCGATACGAATTTTTTTCTTAGGTACTCACGGCGGAACTGGAAAAATGTTTTTAATATTATCAATATTTAGGTTCTATCATAAAATAGAAATGCCCCATCATAAAATAGAAATACGCATTGATTCACTGTGTACCACTTTGAACTGATTTACTGTGCACTGTTAATAACATATTTCACCAAAGTAAACAAATCGACAAAAATATTAAGTCTATATAAGCAAAAGTACAAATATTAAATTCAAACCAATGCAAACTAATGAACCTGAAACTTGCACCTTTCTGAATTGTACGATGATTCTCTTGGCAGGTTATTTCGGACAAACATTACCAGTAATTTCACGCTCAAAGCCAGCCGACGAACTTAATGCATGTTGAAGTTGTCCATTTTATGAAAATACGTCAACTCTTTAATTACATATTAACATGTTAGTCGCAATGTAGAACAGATCTGGATCGGCTTTCTCCAAAAAATTGCTCGCAATTGGTAATGCCTAAATTCCCTTTGATACATAACATTCCCTGCTATTGTCACTTTACTGAATCAAAGACCGAATCATCTAGATGGAGTTCACAAACATTGCTCAACATTGCACAAATAATTGAAGTTAAACAAACAAACCAATGTCCAAATCTAGGTTTCACGCAATAGATGTATAATAAAGAGTTAGTTTTAATCAAAGTTTTATGTATCTTAATTTCAAATTTGCCATTTAGGCATTATAGTACGCAATCAACTGATCGCTCGGCCACCGACTTAGTCAACAGTGATTTGCGACGAGATGAACAATAAAACATTGTTGATTAAGCTACAATTATTGCGAGTAACTAGCCTTTAGTTACAGCAGTACAAAAAAAGTATTTATGTTATTATGTTGACTATTGCTACTCTTAACCAATTACTATTGAATTGACTTTAGATTGTTAGGATTAAACACAACACACAATATTGATTCACCTACCGAGCCTCAGCAACGTTTATCCGGGTGAGCTAGTCTATATTCCTGTTTCACTTGGTCACGCGATAGCTATATAACGACTTTCCCGGTTTCAGGTTTTTGTTTTTTGGTTTTCTTATACCTTGTAGAATTTTCTTACGGAAAGAAAAATTGCTGGTTGTTTATCATTGAAAGTCATTATAGGATTGTAAAACTGAAAATGTGTCCAAAAAATCTGTAACAAAATCTTGCAGAAAACGATCAAAGTCGACAACGAGCGTAGGCTGGGGTATTTGAAATAACGAAATAAGTCCAAATTTATCAGTCATTATAGATAAACGCACATGGGTTGCGGCAGAGGGCAGTGTGTGAGAGATTACAAAATCAAAAGTACAGAATAATGTAAAAATATAAGACTGAGAAAATGTGTTTAGTTGCATTATCGCATAATATTGAGTGTTATATGACGAGTGCGAATCAAAAACTAGGTACAGCAGTGAATGCTACCGAAAGTAGGTTGACGTTTATACAGAGAACGAGCAAAACGAACTGACCAATCATAATATTATGTTTATACATTAAAAAATAACAAAAATAATTACCAGTCAGGGTTAGTTTTTTTTTCAACACAAGTTACGCCGGTTAAATTTACAGCAACTTTTCTTTAATTGAAAGGAAGTATACAATCAAAATGTTCCAAACTTGCTACACCATTATATATGACAAAAGCTGGCATTTCTTTAGATTTATCTTCAGATTGCAGCGCTCCAAACTCTTCACAATTGACGAGCAAAAATACATATGTATATTTGTCATCTTCTGTTTTAAATAATTTGAAAAAAAAAACGACAGCGATCATAAGTGCAGTGTTTCAAATTGCCCATTTGCATTTATTACAGGAATGTTACACATGTACACGTATTTAAAATAAGTTAACAGATTTTCATTCTAATTTCATCGTAAAATGTTGTATGTAATTTTCAATGATACCGTAATTCACGATCTATTACAAAGACTGTTCATTTTCTGTAAAAAAAATGATCGTCTATGATTTTTTTTAGAAATTAACCGATATCTGTTCTTTGACACTCATTGCGTCTCACAGTTCCGAATCAGACATTATCATCAATCTTGATAATCCATGTTTTTCACATGGCATTGACTGTACATCGCCTGTTCTCGTATCAGAAACCCACGACAGTATTTATTTATAACAAAAAAACTTACAATGTAACAATCCGTTGGCCATACACATGTATGCATTAAAGAAACTGAGTATTTCTTTTCGCTACTTTCTACCAAACATCCTCAGATTAATCCCCAAAGCATTGTTTTGCCATTCCGGATCTTTGTAAGGAGATAAACGGAAACATACCACGAATTGAGTAAATGAGAGGTTTTCTGATACGTATAGCTCAGAGAGGATAAAGTTTATCAACTGTTGCGAATTATTTTGAAATATTCAAGGGTCTGTTGTTAATTCAAGTTGCAATATTTGTCAGTATGTATGTTTATAAATGTACATCCGTCTAAAAGCCAAAACTCCATTTAATGCGTTCACACATAAATATGTACATCTCTACTCCACGTTTTACTTTAATGAAAAGGAAGTAATAAAAAATATTTTCTACTAGGACACCGGAATGAAGGAAAAATTTTTTTCCATCATATCACTGAGATTGAGAGTGGGAATTCATACACAAACCTCACTTGGTTTGTGGTGTCCTTTTTGTAGGTTTTGTTATAAAAAAAGGGGTGGATGTTTGAAACTTCTGTATGTATACACACTTTAGACTTTGTTAGCTTGCATATGCATACAATTTTTGATAGTCGTAGTATTTTGTAATTAATGTTATGGGCTAGAGTCGGATATACAGACATCTACATTATAATTCCCACTTTTATGCAAGGACATTAAAATGAAAACCTCCCAAGCACAGACCTGTTATCTTCTCTGATGAGATTCTAATAATGCATATACTTGAATGTCGGAATACTACTGGCGGTTTCGAAATTCAAGCAACTATATTGTCAACAGTTTTTGGAAATTTAAAATAATATGACTATTCGCAGCCGACGTTACTTTCATCGTCTCGTTGAGTCAAATAAGGCCTTAGATTTTTCAACAGAAACTCTGTTTTGCGTTTTAGAATGATACTTTACGATAATTGGGTATAGTGTGTTAAACCGAATGAAATTATTCTGAACGAAAAAGCTTTAAATTAACATTTAAATAAGATTGGTTCTACACTTTAGGCAATGTGAAACTGTTAAAATAATATATATGCTCGCACACAGAAACGATACGAAATGGTTACACAATATACGTATGAGTGTACATTTATTCGTTTCAGAGACAATCCCAAAAGGGTGAAATTAAATTGGTAGAAGTGGAATTTTTTCATTAAAATGTTTGGATGTTGTGGTGGCCACATTTTAACATTTTATGTTTTGATTTTCGAAATCAGTGATACTCGCAACTCTGTTCTGTATTATAAACTCATTAATATACATATGAATGTAAACATAAATTCGCATTACATTTTTTTTGGCATAAATGATGAATAGACGAAAAGAGGCATTAGGCGAAAAGAGTTATATCAGTGGTTAGCTGTAGAGTTTCTATTTAGTTTCATTTTTGATATATAGAAAACTAGAGTCACACACTAGAAAATATATGACACGGAAAATATATCTACAAAGAGTAATCTTAGGGCAGTAGAACATCAAATACGGCTAGTAATTAATGAAGCCAATCGAAAACCTCATTCTTTCTCAAGATAAAGGCACGGCAGCACTTTCTACTTATGAACTACAAAATGATTCGAAAATATCCAGACAAAAATAATCTGGAAAATGTGTTTAATAATTAGAATAGTGAATATTTTATTAGATGCAAAGTAACTTATATTATTATGTATATATAGTAGTACACTTACATCAACATTTATGCCAGCGACTGAAAATACGAGAGTGGGCGGAATTTCTTTTGGAACATATCTGTAAAACTCCTCAGTTCCGAAATACCAGCGAACTGAATATAGTGCTGCCTGCAAATAAATTAAAAGTACATCTGTTCAGATATGAAAATGGCGAGAAGTACAATAACTATTACGTGGGAAAAATGATATCATGATAAAAAACTTTAAAGGCATACCTGTTCTAAATCGTATTGACATGATAGTGTTGCAGCATTCCCCATTATAACCGCTTCTGGTACAAAAATTTTTAGGTCTTTTAGACATAGAGCTGTTAAATATCAGAAAATATACGCATATATTAGCATAATAATAATAATAATAATAATAAAAATGAAAATAGTAATAACAATAAAAACATAGTTATTTTAAGACAATCAAATTAAAATGCAATGTTTACTACATTGTTTCTTAAAAATTTTCTCGTTATTAACTTCTTTGAATTTAGGTAAGGGAGAGTGGGGCCAGTTATTACAGGGGTAAGAAGATACTAACTATTTTATTTATGAAAGAGGACATGAACTTTAATAAAAAAAATGTATGTAAATGTCTTTACTTCTTGCATATATACTTTTAGTTCATCATTTAGTTGGACATATAATTACATGTTAAACGATAATACAAAAATGATGATGTTTTCATCGTTCCGTAGACCAACTAATTCGGTAAATTAGTAATTAACCTACAAATACTTAATGTACACACACGAATATTATAGTATTTCATCTAGTGGAGTCTTCATTCACTCTCTGTAATTCGTTACCAATGGAAGTTTTGTGACAAATAGATATTATTCTCTTGTATTATGCAGTTCACCATCACAAAATCAAATAACTTATATTGAAAAAATCTGTATGGCATGGCATGTTAAATAAAATAAAATAATATATACATATATATGTATGTATGTGTGCGTATATATAAACTCATATGCAAATTAAAAAAAAAACTACTTCACCACACCCAACTTAACAAAAAGTACTTTAAAATTAATAGATCTAGAGGTTTCACTTACCGTTGAGGCATATATCTGAGAAAACAATCCATGTTAGAGCCAGCAGGTTAAACCACTCGTAGTAACATTTCCGTTTCCTTGCCATCGATGTTTAGATCCTGAATATTAAATACATATTTTTTATAAATGTTTAATTAAATTATATTTTTTACTCCCTGCCTAAATTCATTTTTTATTTTAGATAGTAAGGGATCGAAAGCATTTAGATCAAAATATGTAGTATTCTCATCAATATTCATAAAATCGTACTGCTTCAATCATTATAGAACGCATGGTATACGCGTTATACATATAGTGTATGCATATGTATATGTATGCGTAAACATAAAAAAATAAACTTTATCCTCAAAGGAATTATATACATATAACATATATTTATATATAATATACGAGTATATTAACAGAAAACCTTTGAATTAAAAAGAGGAAAAGAACAAAAGGGAAAAACTTAGTATTATCATTTTTGTGCTGTTCCTTTTAATTTAATTAAAGTCATATAACATAAAATATTGCTTTTTCGTGAAAACATTTTCCACCCCTTAACCGGTCGTTTTCATTGCGATATGTACAGAAGAATGAGCAAATAAAATTTTATTCTGAGAACTCGTCATCATCGCAGATGAACCAAAATGTGTTTCAATCGTTATGAAGATAGTATGTACAATTTACCGTAAACACATATATATATATATCACCCATAGCATATATCTATATGCACGTTTAACCCCAAGAGACCATACAACTTATTACAAATAGCACATTATTAATTCTATACTATATATTACAACACAGCCTATCGCAACATATTAATCAACATTTCAAAACGTAGGTATATATATAATTTATATACATATGAATTTATTTATATATTTGTCGTAATGGTGTATGGCTTAAAGAATTGTAAAGTATTTGGCGCAAGGTTAAGATAAATTATATCCTAGTTTTGTTGAAACTTACGTATAAGAAAGCAGTTATATACAACAGTAGTTATACACAACTGTATGCATATCAAATACGCATAATATGTGCGTGTATAACCTGGACCTGACGTTTTCATGAAACGATTAGACGATTAATATATAATAAAGGTATGATTTCAATTGAAATGTAAATAAATGGTTATGCATTTAGATTACTCACACGAAAATAACATATACATATTTGAATACACTGAATGTACAATACCTCAAGTGAAATGAAGATTTAATTGTATGTAGAAAAAGTTTGTTTCAATATTCATAACAATTACTTTACTAGCTGTGAATACATATACATATAATGTAAGCAGTGGCGTAGCGTGGGTTGGAGCCGCCCAGGACTGGCCCAATTTATGCCGCCCCTAGTAGTTTGTTCACACACTAAAAACCCTTTGTATACGATTGCAGCATGTATCTACGCATGTGTCTGCTGTACGGAAAGACAGCAGACGTCTCCCAGAAGTCTAAATCCACGGAATGAGAGAGCATTGCAGTTGCATGGTTTCTTCATCCTCGTCTGCTTCTGCAGAAATCGTTGTAGAGGAGGCTTGGTCTAGAGGCGTTAGTTCTCTTGTTATAACGCCAATGAGCGCTCTAAGATTCGGCCTGCTCAATCTAATCAGACTAAGCTATCTCTGAGGGCAGAGCGTAGGCCAGAGTAATGTATGTATGTCAATAAACTTGGTGGTCAGTTCCAGTACAGCAGCATTTGTGTTTCCAATAGAAGGAACGGGAAGCTGAAGATGACATATTTGGAGTATCATAGTATCATACCCGACTAGACGAAGTTGACTAATTTCGGCAATTTCCCTCGAAATTTCTGGCAATTTCCCATACAACGAACCATTTTCAAAATTCCTGATGAGTTATAGTCGATAGCGAAGGGTCGAGTTGTCTGGATATCTCTCGTGTGTGGTTTACCCCCGCGACAGCGTTAGTGGAGCATGCGGGTCAGAAGATAATGATGATGATTGTGAATTATAACAGATTATCCAAGTTTCCTTACAGTCATAACAAACAAAACTTGCAGATTTTTCACCAGTATGCCGTTAGCTAGCTGATTTCTGACAGATTGTGTGCTAAAATTGTCCGTACAATTCGACGTAAAGCCATTTCGCCGTGAAACCAAATTGCTTCAATCGTAGTGTGAACACTTCGGACAATTTCGAAAGGATAAAAGAAAGTTGGAGGATTGTATCGAAGTAAAAAAGAGCCCACGAAGAAAGTATTAAGAAAAGTCAAGGGTCGATATTTAAATGTCAGCAACTTCCTATTTCTGAAACTATATATAACCTCGTCATTAAATGTAAAATCTCCAACAGATAAGAACTCAACAAAGATATTCTGTACTGAACTGAGCACTAAGCAATGTATTCGATATCTAGTACAAATCAAAAAATAACACGAAATCATTCAAAAGACCGTAATACAAAAAGCAATTATTTTGATAATGGAGAAAAAACACATATGTATAATTGTTGATAAAATGTAGTTGCATATTAGTGAGCAGAGTTCATTGAATGGTGTTGTTAAGCAACACATGGAACGTCAAGACATTACAGTACGGTTCAGGACCTATAAACGCAGATTCCGAGCTAGTCTTGGCGAGCCCTTCTTCAGATTCATTGCCTGCAATCCCCTTGTGCCCATGGATCCAACCACTCTGTTGTGTCTCGCGAGGAACTGTAGTGCGACTTTGCAAAATTGTACCATTTTAGAGTCCACAAGATTGAATAA
Source organism: Eristalis tenax (assembly GCA_905231855.2). Lineage (NCBI taxonomy): Eukaryota > Metazoa > Arthropoda > Insecta > Diptera > Syrphidae > Eristalis > Eristalis tenax. The sequence continues at coordinate 205,868 of HG993128.1, read as the reverse complement.
TACTGTCTTAAATGAGGATATGTGCATGTGGCAAGCCCACTCGCGTTTTGCCACTTGGGCCGACCACACGATTAACAATAAAATACATCAGTTATTTCAACATTCTTAAATTTAAGCACTGGTCATTTCGAATTTCTGTTAACTGCGGATTGCCCGTGAACTTAATAAACAAATCTGGTGTGCCATAATGACGTAAATACGGATACGACAGCTGAGCATCTTGAACTTATTCACGAATATGTCCCCGATAGCACAATATAGAATATATTCAATATAGAATATAAATGCCAAACACTACGAGGGTTAATGTAGCAGATATCCGTCAATTTAAAACAAAATCGTAGCATTTTTTTTTCTTTTTTTCAAAATAAAATCAGCTGTATTTACATGATTATCTGCTATTTATTTATATTCGTCATTTCATTCATCAATGTCCATATCCGAAATTATCCAATTTTATCGTCCAGTAATTGATTTGACACAGTAATAAATCCAAAATTGTAACTTTGACCTTTAAAATAGAATACTTCCATGTTGTTTTCTTTACTTTGTTTGATGCAGATATTTTACTGACATTTCTCCCAAACATTTATTACAAAACAATGGTATTTTAACATTCATTCAATTTTCAATTTTTCTTTCGGTACGAAACTTCTACGAAGTATTAGAAAACTTAGAACAAAAATTGAATGAAATCTGTATAGCTGTTCTCAAATTATGGTGTTACCAAGGGAAACTGCGATTCATTTATATATATAGATAATTATAATAATATGGGTAGTTGGATAGTTCGAAGGTGGATCCGGACATAGCTTCTACGTGCGTGCTATTTTTCGTTAACAAGTGGATGTGACCTACTGTTTTATACCGACTTCCAACGGCGAAGCTTTAGTTTTTTTTTTGGTCCCCAAGAATTTTTTTTAGTTTTTTTTTTTTTCAACTTTAAAAAATGTGGCTATCGGATTTCAAAGCGTTGACATGCGAACTATGCAGGCACAAGCGCATACACTTAGCCTAAACGAATAAGTAAGCCCAAAAGGAGGACAAAGATGACTTAAACCTTACGATCCCCTGATCAGTCACTCCTCCAGTACCCTTGATGTCCGAACATTCCGAGGAGTGAGTGTTGACTCGGACCATTTCCTTGTTGCAGCCAAGGTAAGAACTCGGATATCAAGAGAATAGAGGAGTCGGTAAAGGACACCACGGTTTGACGTCGAAAAGCAACGGACCACTAGGATCTTTGCCGATCGAGTCTCCCGGAAGGTCTCTCTAAGTTCGTCGCCGCCTGCGCAAACAATCCAAGAAGATTGGAGGCGTTGCCAAGAATCCATTAAGAAGCTGCCACTACTGTGCTGTCTTTTACGACACCACCTAGGAAAAGCCCATAGTTTGACAACGAGTGCAGGAAGGCACATTCAGCAAAGTACGAAGCCTACCAGGCAACGCTGACAAGAGACCTGGCATCTCAGGAGAAAAAAAGAAAGAGCACAAGAAGCGCAGGAATGAGGACCGAGAGTTTTAACAAAGGCTGAAACTGTTATAAACTTCTCTAGACTGTTAAACGGCGATATGGTCGGAGGAAAGCATGCCCGACAAGTGGAATCTCATTATTGTTTGTACGATCCACATGAAAGGAGACCTCTTCAACTGCGCCAACTACCAAGGGATAGGTCTCCTTAACATCGGTTGTAAGATTTTCTCTGACGTTTTGTGTGAGTGCCAAAACAATTCGTTAATAACCTGAAATCCCTTCAATTGCTAGTACAAGCAGACGACATTGATGTGATTGATCTAACTCACCGATCCGTCAGCGAAGCGATTGCTGACATTGAAACGGTGAACGAACATAGCATGACATGAACGAGCAAAAACTAAGTATGTACTGCCATCGAGAAGCGACATCGAAAACTCGGCCAGAGCGTCACCATAGGCAGCTATAACTTCGAGGTAGTGAAGGACTTCATCTACCTCGCCTTGGTAAGCAGTATAAACAACATCAAACATAAAAACTCTTGCCAACCGCTGTTTCTATGGGCCCAAGAGGCAAATGAATAATGATGTCTATGTTAAGTGAGGCCCAGGTCCAACCCGGACCGCAGAGCCCTAAGACGCAGAAGAAGAATGTATATATCATAGTAGTTACATAGTAGTCAGAGTAGTAAACTTTATCATTGGTTACATTTGCATAAGAGAAAGTATCATAATCATGTTTGGTAACGGAGTTTTACATTCATATTTATTATAATATTAGGAAGAAGAACGTATTCAGAGGCACCCGAGAGGCTTATGGTTGGTTGTAATAAGCGATGCATTTGTTCCATTGGATCAAATTTTTCCCAAATACGATGCACATCCTGGTAGCATTGGACTGTATTGCATTGCAAAATATAAGCTGATTTTACGGGCTAACATGACACAAATCGGGATGAAGAAAATCGTTTATCATTATCTATAGCCATGCTCTATATTTTAATTAACAATAGAATACTATTACTATTACTGGCAAACGTTCATTTCTGCAAGTAAAATGATCACACAACCTACCACCGCATCGTTTCGAGAATATCTTATAGACTTTTAGACTGTGCTACGACTGCGTGTTTGTGTAACATAGTACCAAGAAATGTCTGCGCAGTAATCAGCTGTTCATGTAATCTTGATTACTAACTAATGTAATGCATATGTAACCAATACCTACTGAAATGTATTCTAATATTACTTTTGTTTAATATAAAAATATATAAATATATAAATATAAAAACACCGCAGAAGAATTTTAATCTAATCTTAATCTATAAAAGAAAACTGCATTCAAATTCGTTAGATAGAATCGGAAATTTTGTGGCAGGTACTACAAAACAAACTTCGAATCTGATTTTCCTATTATAAAAGTAAGTGATAGAAGGTGTGAAAATATGAATACGTATTTGTCTATTATCAGAACACGTTTCTTGAATATTGCTATATCGTCGCCCATAAATTCCACGTAATTTATAACTAATTTCTGTTGACTTTAATTTCTTCATTCAATTAGTTTATTTTTTGCTTCCTCAACTGGCACAATGCCATTCAGAAACAGTACCCGGTCTATAGTGCCAAATATGCAGAAAGCATACAATTAAGTCGTTAACGACTACGAAGTGAGGGATCTAAATAATTTAGACAAAATGCCTTATTGATCCATAAAGTTGTTCATGTATGTACAAAAATCCTGTTCTGAATATTAAAGCATTTTCTTTTACAGAGTAAATGCGTATAAGATATTTGCTCCATTTTGGTATTCCTAAAGAAATATAATAAGAGTTAAAGAACTTATGTTTCTTAATAACACAATTCAATATGCATATTGATACAACATACGTATGATAGTTAATGTATGAAAAACTGCAGTTACATTTCAAGCCGATGCATGTATGACATACTATACCCAATGAAATAATCTGTAATCGCAAATAGTTCATTCCGTGTGAGTGAGGCAGCGACGATACATAATCAAAATTCATGAGGCCAGGGAAAAATTTTAAGACGAACTTTTTTAATAGTATTCTACTTTTCATAATGAATTATGACAGAAGAAAGCAAGTTAACTAGCGGAGAAATAGCTGCGGAAACGAACTAGTTCTTCTACTGCATTCGTAAAAGAATGTCTCAACTGCGAATCTATTTCTCTTCTACACCAATCTTATGTAGATATATTTATATTAGGTATTCGTGTGTAGTCTACACTGTATTTTTTCATAATGCTAAAGAAATATTTGCAAAGTTTGAACTAAAGAAAAAATGTAAAAGTTTCTTAAAAGTTAGAAGCGAGGTTTCTTAAACTTTCCAAATGCCACTTTATCCATGAGTATTCCAAGTGTCTACAACGAATATGCATTCTCCCGTTTCTTGTTATTATTTTCTTTAAATTCAACATGCAATTTTGAGCTTGCGAACTGCATAAACTATACACGTATATACATTTTTATGAAGTTTTATTTTTCTTTAAAAACATTGCTCACACTTGAATGATTCAATCTTAAAGTTACAAATGTGGAAATATTTTCTGTAACCTATTTAAGTTATAATGTGATGTGTGGAAAATAAGTCAGAACTTCAATGTTGTAGGTAAATATCGAATACATTTAATGGTGAGGATATTACTTGTTTCAATTTTTCGCAGCGTAAACAACACAATAAATTGTTAAATCAGATGACACTTATTTTCCGCACGGAAATTGCGACGACTAAACTTGGAATTTTATTGACCACTAAGTTCCGTAGGAGAAAGGAATTCTTGTGCACAGTTTTGGCATCAACAACTATCCGGAAGTATAAGTTTTATAAAATATCCGTTCTTCTCCGAAAGCGGTTCAAATTGCATACATACTTGTTGATAATGTATAGGCAAAATATTATGTTATATTCGTATGGAAAACAGTTTTGTACAAATTTACTAAACAACAAAACGTTTTCCATGTCCAATTTATATGAAATAACAGCAGTGAATGGTTAACGTAAAATGTGATAAATAGTTCAAGTGCTTAAGAAATATTTAAGTGTTTGTGAAGTAAATTAAGTAAATACTAACACAAAAGACGAATGAACATTTATGTACGTGTTATCAATATTATGTAGAATTTGTTTGGTAGGTGCTAGTTCCTTCTTATGATTTAAAACTTATAAGCGCATGTTGGGTTATTCTATTTATACATATATTAATAAAAATTATTTTATTTATATTAATTTTCTTTTCATATTAATATCATATTCATATCAATATATTAATTGTATTCATTTTAGCCAAACACGCAGCTTGGTAACTTATATCTATAGATTATAAATTCTATGTTAAGTGTTCTAATGTTGACTCACAAATAAAGCGCATAATGATCCTATGAAAGCAAAATAGGCACTTTCCATTTTATAAGAATATTTCAGATATAATTCAAAAGGACGATGTACTAAACATTCGTATGTGTGTATACATACTTGTGTACGATTCTATCTACAATCAAGAAAAAGAATCCTTCATCAATAGAATATCTATGAAGGGAAAGTTTTACTGCGTCAGTAAAAACCAAACAAAACCTTATCCTAAGGCCTCCGTTTGCAATTTTCATTATTTTATTAGGTGATTACATTTCAGTAGCTACCGAGTCCAATACTGTATTATCCTCTGTTTGTTTTTGCATCCCTCCCCTTCGCAATAACAACCAAACAAAGGAACCCTCTTTTAAGAAAATAATTTAGTAAATAATAAGGGTGGCTAATGGTAGCATTTAGTTTTGCAGAGTGTTTTACTTTTTTTTTCAATTCCAGTATTGATAAGAGTGTTTTATTACTTAAATGACAAATTGTTATACATATTTGTCTGCCCAAATTTGTAATATGTACATGTATAATACTCTTTGTCATACCATATTCTATTCTTACGTTCGATAGCAATATACATAATAAACTTTAAGGAAAAATAATGTTTTCAATTTTTGATTTGATTTATTTAAGACTGTAAAAATTAATAAGTTACGAATAAAATAAATAAATTAAATTCCATTTAATTGGATTCGATGTGGGATTTCAATCACAAAATTCCTTAAATAGTGTGTTGAATTTTGTCGTTTCCAATAGTAGTGTATATGCATTGATTTTGCTATGGATATACGTGCTTACTTTGGCCAAACAAAATTGTAGAGGAAATTGAGAAAAAAATCTTCATTCAAATATGGGAATTTAAAAAAGAATAGGTATTATTACTCCATTATTGAAGTCAAATTTCTAATGTTAACGAATTAGCTTTGCGTAGAAATTATGGGTTAGAGGAAGGAAAATAGCATAGGCTATTTCACAAATTGTTTGAATTTAAATGTATGAAGCATGTTATTGGAATATTTATACATGGGATATTCGGGTTGTTGCTATGCAGCACCAGCTTTGATATAACGAACCTCAATATAACGACATCCTCGATGTAACGAATCAACATCCTCTAGAACTACTCGCAAGATATTATGCAAACTAGACCTTTACATAACCAATACATTTGCAAAAAACTCCCTACAACGATTATTACATTTAAATCATTACAAAATATAAATGTTGAATTTTGTGAAATTATACTCTTTACATAACGAATTTTATCGATTATTCACATTCAATTCCACTATGATTCATCTTCCAATAGGTTCGGGCACGTTATTTTTTCAACAATCTTATAGTGCCGATAGTGGCGAAATACGTATCAGTAAGTACGTGGTAGTCGCGAAAAATGCAGCTAAGTGCATTTTTTCTGTAAAAAAAATAGTGGTTTTAATTGAATATAAATAAGTTCCGTGTTCAATAAAAAAAAAGTAAAAATGTTAAGTTTTACGCAAATTATTTGGTGTCCGGATACTGGAGCCCAAATTGTACACTTATTTTAGTTTCCGGACAGTGTGTCCGGCTACTAAAACTTTAATGTACATTTTAAATTCATCGGGCAAATATATGCCTATATGATGTTTCTCGATCATCTCTTCATAAAAAAGGCAAAGGCTAATTATGTTGACTCGAGCCATTTCCTTGTAGCACCCAAGGCAAGAACTCGGATAGCAAGAGAACAGTGAAGTCGAGAAAGGACACCACATTTTGACGTCAGAAAGATACTATCGGGCTACTAGGATCTTTGTCGATCGAGTCTCCCGGATGTTCTCTCTAAGTTCGTCGTCACCTGCGCAAGCAATCCAAGAAGATTGGAGGTGTTGCCAAGAATCCATCAAAGAAGCTGCCACTAATGTGCTGTCTTTTACGACACCACCTAGAAATAGCCCATGGTTTGACAATGAGTGCAGGCAGGCACATTTAGCAAAGTAAGAAGCCTACCAGGCAATGCTGCATAGAGCTACGAGAGCTGTCCGTGAGCTCTAGGATATAAAGTTCGGACAGAAGCATTGAAATGGAGACGGCTCCGCGGTAGACAGTACAAGCAACATCAAGGTATGCTACTTAAACATGAACGTAACAAAGCATCGCGTCAGGAAATTCTATGGGTACAGCCTATGAAGAATTAAAAAGAATACGTTATATAAAAGATGGAAGATGGCAGTTACAACTACCGAACATTTTAATGCAGCCACTTTTTACCACAAGTTAATCCTTGACCAATAATGAATAAATAAATGTTTTGATTATTACACATGTACGACGAAAATCTCTCTCAAATTAGCAAATTCCTCGCACCATTGTGTGTATGTGAGTTGTGCCATAGTGCCTTATCTTTTTGGGTTATATAATTAAAACAATTTAACGGTGGCAGCCGTGTGTCGACTACTACCAGATTGAACTTCGCTGCCTGTTTTCGATTACCGTAACGACCAGAATAATTTTAACGGACCCAACTCTTTCGAATCACTGACAATGCTCAAAGAGTATAACTACTACAGAAAGCTTATCAATTTAGTGGCCGTTCGGTGTCGGCATAAAATCGTGAAGGAACAATTGCACACACATCAAGAGTGGTTGCTGAAAAGCTAGGCATTGACCCTCTACGGGCTGTAGCGCCACCCATATTAATATATATTTAACCCAAAGATATAAGTTACAAGCATTATTTTTAGCAAAAATATGTATGAGGCTGCTAAAAAAATGCCAATGATCAATTTAAAAAAAAAAAAAAAACTAGATGATATAGGTATAATGACCCATAATCAAGCTTGTTCTATTCTACACATCTACATCTGAGTGGTGTTGTGCTACAATCGAAATTAATATTGAAGACATCTGTGCCCGCAATTTTCACTTCATCGCATCATGCTTTCATTAACCCCAATAGTACTTGCAAAAAGCAGAAATGCGCTCGTGGAATAACGAATACAAACGAAACTTCGTATTAAGAGATAATGAAAGTAACCAGAAGTCTAATGTAATGTAATGCTCGTTCAACTTAATTCATTATCTTTTTTTAAAGATAACCTATAGATATTCCAGTTTTATAAGATATCACGTTTTAAGTACATAAAACTATTTATTCCATTTTGTAAAAATAAAAATCATTTGGATGGTAGCACATACATTATAGTAATGATTTGTTATTATTTATTTAATTGTCTCGTGGACTGCAAGAATAAAAAAAAACATATATTAATATCTACAATTTTTGTTGGGGTACCCAACACAACTGATTTATCTAAATATATTAACAACAGTTGATCATGACTATGTGGTTGAGTGAGTACAGCGCCTTTTTCCAGTATTTAATAAAAACGTGTGACCAAAAACGATGAACGTAACATACAAATTATGGTCTTCCAAATCTTTTCCATTGTTAACATTTATTTATATTTAATGAATACACAGATCATATGGAGAGGATACAATGAAAACATCATATTGCATACGTGGTGGACAGTCTAATTTTATTGCATGGTCAGCATCACAAATTTTGAAAGTAATCCAACATACGCTTTTTATTTTGTATGTTGTATTTTAACATAACTTTTATTGATTTAATAAATAAATTATGCGAATCAGGTAAATTAAGATTATATTGAATAGATGCTGCAGACAATAATATTATCTAGTCTGATAGAAACTTGTATTCATAGAATATATGTATGACCAGTATTATTATAAAATTGCAATAGTTTATAAGAATATAATATCCGAAACAACCCACTAAAGGGTGAATTGAATTTTTGGGATTATATATCAGTGACACGCATATGGATGTCACATCATAGGCACAATGAAAAAAATATATATTGACAAATATACTTGAATAATCGAGTTACTTTTAGTAACTAATTATGATTAGGCTGGGAACGAATGTTTCACATCAATTGAAAGTAAATTTTCAAACAAGTAGTGAAAAAGAATCCAGTGTCAGATTTTTTAATACGTTTTCTGGTTGATTCGTTGGTACTCTAATAAAACTCCATATACTTACTATCATACTAGATGCAACGATTGCATGTAAAATTATAAATGTACTTATACACAGTCAAGTATTTACATTTATTTAAAAATGTACTTAAGATGAATTCAGTCTTTCAACCATACTATAAATGAAACCATATACTTATAGGTATATGTTCAGAAAATTTTGGGTGTGTCACACATCAAATTAGTTATATTACAAGGCGCGAAGATAAAGTAGCAGTAACATAAGTTTAATTTTTCTTTATCACGTAACACCTAAAAGAATGGCGCGATGGTGATATTAAGTATACAATTTTCAAATGAAAATTAATTAATGCAATACTGATTTCAATTTAATTCAAATGTATTGTTTTATATATTCACTTTGGTGTTTGAAAACAATAGATTTTCTTACTCAAATTTTTATAAATACATAATTTTATGTACAAACATATTTCTACACACGTCCATGTGAATATATATATATATATATATATATATATATATATATATATATATATATATATATTTTATTAAAAATATATATATATATATATATATATATATATATTCCTTTCGAATAATCCATTTTGATCATACAATGCAAAATTGAACAATAACGAAACTAATTAATTTTAAGTCTAGCCAACGATAATCCATATAGGCATCAACAAATTATTTTATCTGTTGCTTTCACCCTACAATATCTACTGTTTCTCTTTTCCACAACTATTTTATTTTATGTGAAAACAGTTTTTATTCCACAAAATTTTAGTTCAAATTTTTAAATATATTTTTATTAAAAAGTAGTAATAGGCAAAAAGACACAAAAGAATACTATTAAGCACGGTTATCCCAATATTATAATACACTATTTGTACACGATATGTATCTATATGTATGGTATACGTATGCACTTTGTTGCCTAACCTTTTCACAACCTTTATATAAATTTTTTCAATAATTTCAATGCCGATACTAAATTAAAAAGTCTAAGAAAACTTTTCACTGTTATAATAAAACACGGAGTAACGTTTCATTAAATTTTTTAAGTCTGAGTGGTTAATTGAACTACGTTTGAAATACTTTGTTCCAATAAAGCGCGATAAACCGAGTATAATAAGGTTGAGCAATATTTTGTGACTGAAAGAAATTTGTCTATTTCAACCATATTTCGAACAATGTGATGAGCTTACAAACACAGAAATAATGTTTAATATAAGATGTTACGAATAGCGCGCATGCGTGTAAGGAGCACTTCCGAAAATAAAAAACATTCGGCGGTTAGTAGCTGGAAGAGCTTTAAAATGTATTCCGTGCTCCTTAAACCAGCTTTTTCAAGCTCGCTTCTAATAAAAGTTTATGTACACATCATGTAGCAGATCAATGACACCAGGGTTATTTTCATATCACCAGATATATCTGGAAAATGTATTTCACATTAGAAGAATTTAAACCGAATAAGCATAGTGTACATGTGATAGCTGTATCAGTCGCTGTAGCACCCAACATTACCAATCTTGTAGTAATGACTTTATTCCATAAACCAGCATTACTTTCATTTTGATTAAAAAAACATGTACTCATATATGCATATATACATCACATACACTCTAAATATATTGAAATGTATATAATCGTTGCAGATTTCTTCTTTTACAATAACAAGTTGTGTGTTTTTGTGCGTCTTAAAATGTAGAAACCCAACAGGTAAGTTTGTTTAAACATTGTGCTAGTCTCATATATATATATAAATAAAACGTTGAAACTATTCAACAAACACGTATTGTGTTAGCTGTTTCATTTTGTATTACTTTACTAGCTGTCCCCATAGGCGTTGTCCTGTTTCAGCTATAAACATACAATCCGGACTGGAATAAATAATAACAGAAAAATTAAAAACATATTGTAACCGCGGGATAGACATTTATCGACATTGCAAATGCAAGCCGTTCAGGGAATCGTAACCGCTTAAATTTGGATTACATACAGTTCGAAATCATAAGTATGTGTGAAATCAAACCGTCGGCTTCGATGACGTTTTACATTAAATTCTTCTCCGGAAGCAGGGTGCCATTACAAAGGCCTTACTGGTTTATGTTCTGTAGAATGACTGATAGAAAGAAACATCATATTGGTTTGTAACGGAATCAACCGATCATTAAATTCTTCTCCGCAAGTCGGGTGCCATTACAAAGGCCTAACTGGTTTATATTCTGCAACAGAATGACTCATAGAAAGAAACATCATATTGGTTTGTAACGGAATTAACCGATCGTATGTAATTAATTCGCCAGTTATAGTATTTTCAATCCTCGAGGTTCCATCAATTTTCTCCGAACCTACTAGATTCCGTCATACATTTTCTGGATCCGGAAACCTAGCGGTTTCTCATAAGCCTCTTTAGAGCCCCTTAAATACATCCGTCCATGAGAGGTTGTCTTACCGAACAGACCTACAGCGTGAATTTCAGTTTCTTTTGGTATTAATGTTCTCATTTTGTCTCTATCTATTTAGTGTGAGAACACCAACACTATTATGTTCTGTCAACAGACAGCTGTTCTGGCTGTTTAAGTAAAAGTTCATCCCGACCTCGCGGTTTCGATTCAGTGGAAACGAAGCACAATGTATCCAGTTTTTAGACGATGAGCCAATGGGAATCTTGTGATTATCAATTTCGGGCAATTGTTTGAAAAAAGGAGTATAAATGATATAAAAAGATTTTCTAAGATTCACTTGGGAAAGCCGACATACTCTGTCTTGGCATAGGTTTATTTTGTTGAGGTGGTTATTCAGTGGCCAATAAGCAATTCTTTTCATTCTTACACTTTTCTTATTGTAGAAGATTTTCTTATAGAAATAAAGCAAATGTTGGATTATAATGGATTATAATGCCTTAAATAAAGATATGTGTATGAATACATGAATATATGTATACAACAGTGCATTTAAATGAACCGATCCTTAGCAGTAAAATCCACATGTAACTCTCTTGCGTTAATGACATAGCGATCAATGCGCAACCAAGGGAAAAGGGAATCATTTATATACACCAATGGGCAAAAGTATTCGGCATATGTAAGTCGGCTTAAAACGTTAATAAGATCTAAATGGACAAATTTAAAGCTATGCTCTGGCTTAAATTAATTTCTCCAGATTTCACCATCTAATTTAAACAAGATACAAACAACAAAACTTAAATAACTCCAATTCATAATTGACAAAAGTATTCGTCATAAACTAAAACACTCCTCATATTAAATATGTAGGTAGGTAGAGAAGGGGACTGCTAACGACAACCAGGGCACTTACACCACTATCACTAGAATGGTCGATCTATGGTAGTAGTCTGACTGTGGGTATCACAATGGACTAAGCACAGTCAGACTCCTACCACATATCGACCACTCTAGTGATAGTGGCGCTAATTTGATTCCAGGTAAAAGCGTATTAACTTTGCTTTCACTGGGAATCGAACAGGGGACCCTACTAATCAAGTGCAGGCACTTAACCAACTGCGACATCCAGTCGTTTTTATATTAAATGAATTTCTTTTTGTTTTCTATTTTCATGATAACAATTTTCAACAGGGTATGTATGTAATCTGCAATACAAATGTTTTATATTTTCGGCAGTTAGCTTACATCACTCTTCAGCCATAGTAATCTTAATGTATATTCCATCGTCTTCTCAAAATATCACATTTCACCCCATTTCGCCCGTGTGAGTTTATTTGAACAGAATAATTTTTATAATTGAGTTTACAACTAGACTTACAAACTAAAGGTTAGGGTGTTGGCTCAAAAATAGGGGCGTAACTGATGTACTTCGTTTAATTTAATATTTATTATTATTGTCGGTTTATTGTTTATTTGGATTAATGGCAGGTGCTTGCATCGGGTTGTTCAAGTCCGTGTGTCCATGGTGGTCCTTTTGGGATGGGGTGCTGATGTGTTAGCTGACTTAGCCTCGATGGTGATTGCAATCGCTGCTCTAGTAGAATCCATGCAGCTCGTTCGTATGGTCGTTGGAAAATTCTGCTCGTTTGGCAGATTTAACGCGTTGAGGTAGCGTTGTCCGGGGATTGTGTTTTTCAGGTTCCTGATTTCCTCATTAGGATGCTTGTTGATTTCTAGTAGCTGCTTTCTGAACAGTGTCACCGTATACTGTTGCAGGGGTATGATGCGTGCTTGGTCGTAAAGCTTGTTGTTGCTGTGGTGCATTTTTTTGAGTTAATAATGAACGCGGAACAATTTAATGCTATACTTGTTGCTGCAATTAATGCAGCAACAGAGCAAACTAGGCAATATTTCAATGCTTCAATCGATGAATTGAGTTCTCGACTGAAAGCAATAGAATCTCCAAGTTTTGTTGAAGAATATAAAACCGTCACAATCGAAGGTGGTAAACGGTGTGAAGAGTCACTGGACTTAGTTAAATCAATTCCTGACTGGACCTGATGACCACTAAGATCAGGTCCAGTGCATTTCTTGGTGTCAAGCTGCTTTTGCTGCCTACAAGTTATTTGAAGCACACGAAGGTAGCTCTAAACATTATCAGGCAGTAGCTATAAAACGCAATAAAATTGTCGGTTCTGCGGATTAGGTGTTATCCTCATTTAACACCGTGCTTAATTTTAGAGCTATTATAGCTCGTTTAGATTTTACTTATGCAGATAAAAGGCCGGTGTATTTGATAGAGCAAGAAAAGTCCACTTTGAGTCAAGGCAAGTAATCTATTATGGAATTCTATGACGAGGTTGAAAAAAAACTTACTCTTATTATTAACAAGACGCTTATGCTTCATGAAGGTAACAATGGATTGTTTAATTCCCTAAATCAGAAATACAGACACTATACATTGAAGGTTTTTGTTTCGGGACTGCGAAAGCCTATGAGTAATATATTATTTTCATCGCGACCGACCGACATGGCTGCTGCTCTTGCTCTTGCGTAAGAACTTGAAGCAAATCAAGCTCGCTACCATTTTGCAAATTTATTTTGCTGATAAAATTGAGCATTCGGTTAAACCATAATTATATTTTATCTAATTCGCCGCATTATAGAACTATTTTCACTAACCAACCAAGGAATAGACCAACTGCAATGGATATAGATCCATCCGATTCATACTTACACAGCTTTCCAAAGATCTGCCCAGATCTCCGACTACGGGCATAGGCCTGCAATGCACAACCCAGTAATCATCACGGTAATCTGTAACACACCATTCAACAACCTCCTTAATTTCTGAACAGATTTGCGGGGCCTTACAATAATAGTCAATTAAAAAAACATATCGGTTCTGACAGAAATACACTTCCTAAGCAGCAAAGAGTCAATCACTTGAATCCAGAATTACAAGATGATTCGTATAATGAATACGGTAGCAGTTACGACCGAAGTGATGAGATACAAGAAGGAAATATAATACCCATACCCAATGGTAATTTGGAACCATCTGAGGAAATCAATTTTTTTAAGGGAAGGTCCCTCCTACCTTACATCAGCCGAACACTTGAGGGAAAAGAAATAAAGCTATTGTTGGATACTGGGGCATCCAAAAATTATATTAAATACTTTAAAACTAAAATCAATTGAGCATATAAACCAACCATTTTCCATTAAATCGATCCATGGAACAAGCCAAATTACGTCCAAGTGCGTCATTAATATTTTCAATAGAAACACCACCTTTTTTTATACTTCCAACTCTTAGCACATTCGATGACATTGTAGGATTTGCTTTTCTCAATGAAATAAATGCGAGGATAGATTTGATGAAAGGTATTTTAAGTTACAATGGAGGCGTTGAAATACTAATGTATTTTTATTGTGGAGATGTTAACAACATCTCCTTACAAAGAGAAATTATCTCATGCGGTATGCCAAGGGAATTCTCTCTATTATTGAACCGTCACTTGGAAGTTTTCGCAGACTCTAATAAATGGTTGCCACATAATACAAAAGTCGTTGCAACTATTCGAACAACGGATAGTGATCCCGTATATTCAAAAGCCTTTCCGTATCCTATGTCAGCAGTTGATTTCGTTAACAATGAAATCAAAGATTTGCTTCGTAATGGAATAATTATACCCTCACGATCTCCATACAATAACCCAGAATGGATAGTTGATAGAAAAGGATTCGATGAAAATGGAAAACGCAAAATGCGATTTGTAATCGATTTCCGGAAACTAAATAACAAGACCATTAGTGATAGATTTCCAATTCCGAATTCTGCAGTTATCCTTGCAAATCTTGATAAGGCCTCACTATTCACAACTTTGGATCTGAAGCCGGGATTTCATCAAATCAAATTGCTTGAACGGAATAGAGAAAAGACAGTCTTCTCCATAAATAATGGAAAGTTTGAATTCTGCAGGCTTCCATTTGGATTAAAGAATGGTCCCAGCATATTCCAAAGAGCTATAGATGACATACTATTGGATGAGATAGGCAAGAGTTGTCATGTGTACATAGATGATGTAATCGTATTCTCTGAAACAATAGAAGAACACCTTCAACACGTTGATCAAATTTTGAATTTTCTTTTTGAGGCTAATATGAGAGTTTCAGGAAATTGAATTCCTAGGGTTTGTAGTATCCAATAAGGGAATCAAAACATGTCCAGACAAAATAAAGGGCATTGTTAAGTACGAAGTTCCTAATACGCTTCGTGGATTGCGATCCTTCCTCGGATCGTCGGGGTACTACAGACGTTTCATTAAGGACTACACCCAAATTGCGAAACCTCTCACCAAATACCTCTCCAAATAGAATGGAAATCTAGGTAAAAATCAGTCTAAAAATATGAAGATACAACTAGATGGTGAAGCATTGTACGCATTTGAAAAAATCCAAAAAAAATACGCTTCAGATGATTTTTACTTCTGTATCCCGACTTTGAAAAACCATTTGATTTAACAACCGATGCTTCATCTCATGCGATTGGCGCTGTTCTTTCCCAAAATGGCCGACCGATAACGATGGTGTCAAGAACGTTATCCGTAACTGAAGAAAACTACTCCACAAATGAGAGAGAACTTTTAGCTATTGTGTGGGCATTACAAAAGCTCCGCAATTATTTATATGGAGTAAATCTGCTCAACGTTTTCAATCTCAGAAAAAAAATCCAAACGCAAAGATTAGGAGTGGAATTTTCTCCAACATTTTTGTACAAGCCAGGGAAAGAAAATTTTGTTGCGTATCTAATTTTGTACGTATCTAGACAACACGTTCATAACTTGGAAGAGGATACTGACACAACTGCTGGTACCATTCATAGTGAAGTTTCCTTAACTCAAACAATACGAAGTGTGCAAAAACCACTTAATTGTTTCAAAAATCAGATTATTTTTAACACAGACCTAAAGATACATAAAATAACGAAAATAATTTTCACAAAACAAATTAGACACTTAATAGAATACGACACCATAGATAACCTTTTCTTGATCATAAAGGAAGCAATTAATCCTAATGTGGCCAATGCAATCCCTTGTGACCTATCAGTTCTGGCACAAATACAAAATAAGCTTGTTGCGATGTTTCCTTCAGTGAAATTTCTTTATACTAAAAAGATAGTTACCGACATTTTCAATCCGAACGATCAAGCGGAAATTCTTTCAAACGAACATAATCGCGCCCACCGCTATGCGAATGAAAACGCTAATCAGATTTTGAATGATTATTACTTCCCCTATTACCTCCCGGCTGAAAAAAATAATTTCAAATTGCAAAATCTGCCACGAAGCAAAATATAAAAGACACCCCCCAAATCCTAAGATAGGCGAAACACCTGTACCGACCTTTCCGGGAGAGATATTGCACATTGATATTTATTTGACAGCAGGAGTTAATTTCTTGACATGTTTAGATAAATTTTCGAACTTCGCGGTGGTAAAACCTATTAAATCAAGAGCCCTAATTGATATAAAGGAGTCCTTTATTGAAATACTCAACCACGTCAAAAATACGAAATCAATTGTCTGTGACAATGAGAAATCGTTTTGTTCAGAAAGTCTAAAATCATTGCTTAGGGATCAGTTCTATGTATGCATGCGTTACACACCACCCTTTCACAGCACGACAAACGGACAAGTGGAAAGGTTCGATAATACATTATCTGAGATAGCTAGGTGTATAACGTTAGAACGGAATATCAGTGATACAGTTGAGTTCCTTTTACTTGCCACGGTCCAGTACAATAGGACGATTCACTCAGTCACCAACCATAGGCCGATTGATATCCTCCACTGAGCCAGGAGAGAAGGTTTTTATGCGAACAAATAAACATGTGGGCAACAAATTTAGGAAATTATTTGTCGAAAAAGTTGTTCAACCGAAGTTGTTCAACATAAATCTTAGGTAATTGTTTTTTTTTCCAGTATTGCCTACTCTATCGTAGAAACATTATTAACTCAGAAATTGAAGGATTCGTTATTGAAGACCACTACTAATGTATTACTATAAATTGTAGGTTCATATGCTAAAAACATTTTGTAGAAATAAATATTATTTTTGTTCACAATAAATATATATGTTGTAACTTTACTACTGGAAACAAAATGTATTATTAAACTGAATATAAATATTCAGTACAATAAACAAACTAGAATTACTAATGTAAATAAAATAATATATTATACTTAAACTGAGTATGAAAATTCAGCACAATAAGCGAACTAATGTAAAAAGTTTTGTATTAGTAAAGAATCAGTAAAATGTTAATCTGAAAGATGAAGTCGAGGACGACTTCTTTTAAGAGGGGGAATAGTTATGGAACCATCTTGCTTGTAGCTAACAGCCATGTGCATATTACATTGTGTAAACAACATAATGTTTACCACAAATGGGTTTTTTCCACAGCATGCAAACAACCGCACGCTAACAGCCATGTGCATATTACATTGTGTAAACAACATGTTTACCACAAATGGGTACCGTGAAATTTGCAAATAGAAAAAGATAATCAATAATGTGTTAACTATAAAATCAAATAAAATAAAGTTGATTTAAAGTTTTGTAAATAAATTAATATGGAATTTAAATAAATTAACTGAATAAATGAGAACATTTGGAATTAAACCGTGAAATTTGCAAATAAAAAAAAGATAATTGTTTAATTTATATCCAGTTGAAAACGAATGTAATCATTAAGATTGTCGATGCTTGCAAATTAAAACTCCGCAAAAACTAAATATATCATGAACATCATTCCTTGGGCAACGCAAGATGTTTAATCTATTACGCGTTATATGAAACTGTTGACCTTTACCAATTATTTTCTATAACTAAATAATTCGATTCCACATTAGCATATACGAGTGGAAACCTAATGATTTATGCTTAGCCAAAAGCAGAGTATGATGTATTCTATCAAAAGCTTTCGTAAATTCAGTGCAGATTATATCAACTTGTAAACGATTTTCAAAACTTTCAACTAAATAGTTTGTTAATAAAGTTAAATTAGTATTTACTAATCCTACCGCGAACAAAGCCAAGCTGATTACTGGAAATAAATCATTTAACTAAAAAAGGCTTTTCTTTAACAATGCTTTCAAACAATTTTGGGATTGCAGAAAGCTTTGATATGCGCCAACTTTTTTTCTTAAACCATTTAAAATATTGGCGTAATAAATTAATGTTTCTCTCACTGAGGAACTCGCCCGTGACAAGCGATTGATTAAAAATTATTTTAAGTGGAAGATAAACACTTTTTTAATATTGCCGGAGTGATTCCATCGGGGCCCGAACCGATGGAATCGTAAATTTACTAATAACTTATTTAACCACGTAATTCCAAATAGGTTTTTATAAGGCATATAAGATACAAACAACTCAAAACCTTTTTATTTGATCGTGGTACCTTTTAAATTTGATCTGTTCAGCAGTGCTTCCCAATCAAAACTGTTTATATATTCCGTAAGTGCAACGAAATTGGTCTTAGGGAAATTATGAACTAACGCAGACCCACAATTATTACTTTGATTAGAGTAATTAAAACGCTTGAACTCCAATAATAAAGCTTTATGATGGATTTTATTGGAATCAATAAGATCCAAAGATTCTAAAACATTAAAATTAATTTCGTTTCTTATGAATATACAATTTTCACCACCATCCACATTCTTTGAAGTCAAATCACCAGTATTGAAGTCTGCCAATACACATGGTAATTCAGATGCTCCAAGACTAGCAACGGCACTACCAATGTTATCAATGTGCTTTTGATATACATTGGTAGCACTGTTTTGTGGAACGTAGGAGACAATAATAAAGAACTCATAACGAAAGTCTTCGTTAAAACGCATACAAATCTGTTCAACATCAACCATTCGATGCTCTTATGTGATTTCGTGACTGAAAAAACGAGATGAGACCACTCCTCACGAGATTTAAATCGATCTTTCCGATAAACCACATGTGAACTATTGAAGATCTCTGCCATATTTCTGTTAAGACAACATCATTTTGGTGGTCAGAGAGAGAGAGAGAAACATAAATCTCTTCAAGTTTACTTCTAATTCACCAATATTCTTATACTAAAAGAATACTTGTGTTCGACGGAGGTGCTTTGTCGACTCTGCTGATCAATATTTACGTTTTGATGAATTCAATTTGGTCAGGTCAACCGCTGAGCTTAAAACATTTATTTTGTTCAACCGGTATATTCAATTTCAATGAAGAAGCGAGCGACAAGCAGCCAAACATCATGGTTCTCGATGCTATACTAATGATGGAACGATGCCTGGAATTAACTTACGCAAAGTACAATATCTAATTGCTGTCGGAATGCTGGATTTTTCCTGGGATTCCCCAGGAATTTTAGAGTTTTCGATTGTCACACGATGGACTGATCTCGATGTCGAAGATGACATCCCACTTTCCGTTTGGGTGAAAGCTATCAATAATGAAATACCCATAGAAAACGAGGAACTCGAACAACACTTTGTCATTAATGTTGCAGTAGCAATATGCGAAGAACCCTCCGAGGAGAATATTGTGCAAAGTGTTATTGTGAGGAACTGGAGGAAAATTTGTTCAACTCCCAGTGCGTTCGAGGCTCTAAAAGCTGCAGATACGCTGAATGTGTTGCTGCATTCCAAGGCGAAGATATGAAAAATATTAGGTCTCGTCTACACAACGCTGGACGTAGCTCTATCGATCAAAGTGTAATCAAAAATAAAATAAAACAAGACTTTTTGAGTTAGATATGTATTTTAATACATATTATTTTTATTGTTTGCTTAAGATTGTTTAGTTTTCATTGCTATTACATGCAGATATATATGTACGTATTTGGAAAAAATTAGAAAATTACTAATAATTAAAAAAAAAGTGAGTAAACGATGTCAGTTTGTTTTGTGCGTCATCCGGTTAGTACGATCCAATGTCGCCGGTCGTCGCAATATCCGGAGTCGGCTCGCTTACCGCACACAACCAGATGTTCTAATATTCTCTCCAAATATCGAAATATGTTGAAATACTCCTGGTAAACCTGACTGACATAGTAGAGTACAATTTACATGTACTTGTTAGCTTAATACGTGAGCAAAAAAAAATTGTTAGTTGTCCAAACTAAATCTAACTCCCTATCGCCAAATTATTTGCTTTATGATGCCTGTTCAATGTTGAAATATACAATATATATGCTGATGTAAATGTTTTATTGAATTTCTCTTTATTAAAAAAATCAATCAAAACTTCCAGAAAGTTCGCGCACAAGCACTAGCAAATATTCTCGCAGCTACCCTAGCCAGAATAAACTATCTGCCACGCCCAAGAAGTGTTTAATGGTAAAAATAAACACTAACTTAATTTTCTCTACTAACTTACTATTCTATGTAAAATTTCTGTGCAATAATTGTCTCAGTATGAAAAAAGTGTAAAACCTTCCATTAAATTGTGCACCTGTCAAATTGACAAATACCGCCATGGTCGTGGTGCGCGAAGTTAGCAGCGATTATATATACACAAACTGAAAACAGTCATGTCGGTAATGCAGCGTAGATTTGCGTGATTTTGAATGTTTTAGGTAGTAGTAGTGTAGAGGTTTGTACATATATTTGAGATAAATCAATAATTGCCTATATACGTTTATAATGTCTCAAAATAATAAACCTTCTCGTTTAAAGTAGACCCAGGCAGTGAAATTAAGAAAATTTTGTAAAATGAAGAATGTATACAATCAAACTGCGAATATGTCCCACACCTTTTCATCATATCACCACCAGATTTCAACTGATATATTCGCACTAAATATGGTCAAGTCACAATAAGCAGGTGTCAAGTTGACATTGCGAAGAAATTCAACATAGAAAGGATTGTAAGGATTCTAATTGTGAAAAAATAATTTATTGTAGTGCATTTAAAAGCTTATCTATTGCATTGGAAATTTGTCTACATTATGCTACAGTGTGTATGCAATTATATTGGCCATTTATATAACATTTTCAACTCTTAAAAGGGTCGTTACCTGCTGAATATTCAGTACGCATGTATATGCGGCTTACAAGTCAACTTCGAACTAATAATTTTTATTTTCGACTTATAAAAAGTAAATATAACCCTTGATATATGGTTAAGTTTATACCTTAATTGTGAGCAATTTGGATGCATCTACAGATGTAAAATTCTACGTTGAAAATCGCACTCAAACTGAAGAATCCGTCACACATCTTATCTCAAGAAAAAGGTGGACGTATTGAAATGGTTTTGTTACGGTTTTCATATGATATATGTACATAGGTAATTATAAGCATTGACATTTGTTTCGTTCTATACTACAATTCGCACACAGCAATATTGTCCTTTTAAATGCAACATTTCAAAGAGAAAACTTACAAAATAGGATCATATATATGGCGGCCAAACATACAAGCCTCTGTAACGGATTCACATCAATTCCGACAAGGTGAGAGTCCTTCTAACTTTCTTATTTCATGTACTCTAATCTAATACCAGTGTGTAATTCTTTTATCTAATTAGCTGCCAGATACCGCTTATATATTTTCTGTAAACCGACGAAAACATTTACTGTCCAATTAGGTGCAGAATTCACTACAAAAATTGATGAAAAGCAAAAGTTACGTACTGGTCCCATACGTACAAAGTACTCCTGACACAGTTTATGCTTTTCCATCGCAAATATTTACTTTATGGTGCAATTTTAATTTTGAAAGTACAAAATATATACTGAACTAATGGTTTTATTGGATTTTTATTTAAATAACAATTCAAAAACAATATAACAATTAATGAAATTTCATTCAGCAAAATATTTTATTTACGGACTATATTTTACTGTCCAAAATTATATAGAAAGCCCAACACGGTTGTACACCAGCCTTCCACGTAATATTATCCGACATTGACTTAGATACGATTAATGACACGAATTGTTTGTACGAATTGATTTATTATAGAATCTAAAAACTATTGAAAAAAAAATCGTTCTGATACATTTTATTCTATATCTATATAATATATAAAATCTATATCTATATAATGAGTCGAATTATCAGTAAGTGTCAGAGATTACACCAGAAAGTGTCAGAGATTACACCAGAACATGTCTCTATTTTCAGCAATCACAGCCAGAGGTCCCTATATACGTACTAATGACATCCCCATAGATACCTGCATCAACCATTATCATCACAGAGCAATGTAGACTAGAAAAATACTTAGTCTTAAACAGTTATAACGCCAATGAGAGTTTTAATATTCGGCCTGCTCAATCTAATCAGAGTAACCGATCGTCGAGAGTAGGCCAGAGGTGTTTGCTAATGAGTCATCCTGTGCCAGTTGACCATCTATGATTTATTTCAGCAATACACTTATGTATGTATGTATCTCAATAAACTTGTTGCTCTGTTTAAAAGCATTTAGCATTTGGGCGTGAAGCTGAATGTAACATATTTGGAGTATTAGTTCAGGCTGAAATATCTTTGTTGAGTTCTCGTACTACCGAATTGTCAACAGTCAAAATATCTGTTGGATATATTACATTTTATGACGAGGCTAAAGTTTCAGAAATGGGAAGTTGCAGATAGAGTCGAACTTCGAAAAGGCGAACCATCATACGCCACAAAAAAAAATTCGAGTTATCAAGCAAAATACTAAATGAATATAACGTGAAGCTGAATGTAACATATTTGGAGTATTAGTTCAGGCTGGAATATCTTTGTTGAGTTCTCGTACTACCGAATTGTCAACAGTCAAAATATCTGTTGGATATATTACATTTTATGACGAGGCTAAAGTTTCAGAAATGGGAAGTTGCAGATAGAGTCGAACTTCGATAAGGCGAACCATCATACGCCACAAAAAAAAAATTCGAGTTATCAAGCAAAATACTAAATGAATATAACTAACGCTTTTATTTTCGGTATGAGAGATAAAACTTAGAGAAACATAATTGTTATTTAAAATAGTCTGATATAAATGACAGAAGAGTGATTTCTTATTATTTTGGTACTCAAAAAAGTCTTAAATTATTGTACACTGAATCTGTTCTTTCATTAGTCTTCGAATACATGTATGTACCTATAAACGCATAATGCTTAACGATTTTGCAACAAACTCTGTTTAAAGTGGTAGAATCAATTCATCCTCCAAATCTTTCTCTATTTCACATCACTGACGCTGTTGTCATTATGGTCGAGCTGAGTGAATATTTTCTTGCCGTTTTTTTGCACCTACTTGGGTTTTCACAATACTTTCTTCGCGGGCTCTTTTTTACTAGATACAAAGCCCCACTTTTTATACTTTTCATTTATATTTTTATTTTAGAAAAAGTAAACATTATTTTTAAGACATTTTTCCAAACTCATTGGAGTACATGGAACCTTTTCGAGCGACTAAAACGTTAACAGTATTATAAAGATAGGTTGGTATAAAGAAAATAAAATCGATAGTTTATTTCAATTCAATTTGTTTCCTCTTGTACAATCCATTCCGTACTGAAGAGATCTATTGTATTGAATGGTTAGAGTTAATTCAGAAGACACACTACTTCCCTTATTAAAGAAAGTATTTTCTTACATATTTTCATTTGACAATTTTAGAGACCATTAGGTTAGACGATAATGGCTTAAGTGCTGCGTGAATATTTGAAAATATTTGAATGCAAGCAATCTTACCCTATCATGTGTCCCCGCGCACAAGGCTATTCCTTGCACTGAATGAGCTGATGAACTAGCAAGAAAGCGGGCGGACATGTCTTGCTATTGGATCATAGATCAGAAGAAAACAATAAAATCGCGACTGATGACGATTGCAATATTTGAAAATATTTGAATGCATGCATTCTTACGCTGTCATGTGTCCCCGCGCACAAGGCTATTCCTTGCACTGAATGAGCTGATGAACTAGCAAGAAAGCGGGCGGGCATGCCGTGCCATTGGATCATAGATCAGAAAAAAACAATAATATCGCGACTGATGACGATTGCAATAAATGATACAACTCGCAGATGGGCAGAATTGGATCTGGGCCTCAACCAACAAGCGTCTCGATATTTAGCTAGCTGCCTCCAGTTTCCCACGCATGTTTGGTTGAGGTCTCTTTCCACTTGCGTGCGCCCCTGAGTTGCTCTTCTGCGCTGTCCCTCGGGTGTGGATTCGAATGTCGCAAACCGAATATCTAAGGCGAAATCAGCATTCGGTATGTAGTCAAAAATATGGAGAAGCAATGCCATTATCTTAAACGCCAAGCTTAGGCTGTTGAGTCCATGCTGTTATATGGGTGCAGATTTTGGAAAGTGATCGCTATTATCACCATTTTTTTGTGACATCCATTTCGCCACCAATTTGATTGGATCTCGGGCAATCAACAAAAATGCGCCGCACGGACAGTACAGTGTCACAGTCTTGGCAAAGTTCAGGAGGTTGATTATTAAAGATAAGTTTACAGCTGAATAGTGGTTTACCAACTCTGATTCGGCATAGTTTGACGCGTTCTTTTCGTTTAAAAGTGGTGCGGTAGGATATTCTTTTAGTTTCTTCGTTATGTGACCTGAGGAAACATGCACTGTTTCTCCATGATTCACTAATTTCCTTATTTTGGGATGTTGCACGTATGTTCCGTGAAAGTTGGTAGATGTTAGGCCTTTGAAATATAAGAGGGAAATTAGAGGCACCTTTGGCTGCTAAATCAGCTGCTTCATTTCTCTGGATTCTCGTGTGCCTTGGGACCCAGGATAGGATTATATGCCCACCGATCCTGTTCCTAACCGACTCTAATGTTGGGAACTTGTTGGTTGCGCTTTTTATTTTTTGCAGCAGTGTTACATAGCTTAGTATCATTAGCAATGTTAATTGCATATTACCATCTTAAAGTACCGTTGGCTATTTTTAAAAGAGAAAAGGATATCGCAAGACTGTTGAAATTTTATGGTCCTTTTATTGCAGAGCAACCAGAAGACGACTATCTTAAATCACATTGGGATAAGTTAGTGATATCAACCAAATCATTTCCAGTTAACTATTGGGACAAATTTGTGAAGAAGAAAGTAAGACGAAAGTACAGTGAAACATGATTTTGATTCTATATAAAATTTACTTGGAATACAAAAAAGCGCATTTACAGCAGTATGTCCTTAATATTGTCTGGAGATATCAAGTTGCGAAAGCTGGTGTTACTATAACAGACAACGCCTTGCTATACTCATTATGGTATTTCACATTTTCCATTCTTGGAAACTTCAATAACTTTTTTTTCGCTGCTCATTTATTGGACGTTGCTGTAGGCTTTAAAACGTTGCGTACTATATTACAGTCAGTTACACACAATAGAAAAAAGTTAGTGCTTACAGTGATGATTTTAACTATAATCGATATATATCATTGTAATTGCTTTCAACTATTTCCGCAAATTCTATACTCATGATGAAGAAATTGATAAAAAATGTCACGATATGCTCACATGTTTCGTATTCCATCTATATAAAGGCGCACATGCGGGTGGTGGAATCGGTGATGAAATTGGAGATCCGGACGGAGACGATTATGAAGTTTACCGCATTATATTTGATATTACTTTCTTCTTTTTTGTCATTGTAATACTGCTGGCTATAATTCAAGGCTTAATCATTGATGCTTTTGGAGAGCTTCGAGACCAATTGGAATCGGTCAAAGAAAATATGGAATCTAATTGCTTTATATGCGGTGTTGGAAAAGATTATTTCGATATTGTGCCACATGGCTTTGACACCCATGTTCAAAAAGAACATAATTTAGCGAACTATATGTTCTTTTTGATGCATCTTATAAATAAACCAGATACTGAATACACTGGTCAAGAAACGTATGTCTGGAATATGTACCAGCAAAGGAGCTGGGACTTCTTCCCTGTCGGCGATTGCTTCAGGAAACAATGTGAAGGCGAGTTATCAGGTGGGAGTGGAAACTATTTCGCGTTTAGCGTATCAAGCAATATTTACTTGTACTAGTCCAAACAAACAATGTATTTGAATGAACGAAGAGAACGACACATGTAGCGTTCTAATTTTCTGTATCGATTTTTTATTTGTTAGCTGAAAATGACAATCCTTTCAAACGAAATAAATACGTATGTACATATATTATTTTGAAATTAAAATTATGTTGTCAATTTATCTGAGAAATTTTGTATCAATTTAAGAATATGACTTCAAAAAATTCTGTTGTTAGAGTATTAGTACACAATGAAAATTTTAGGAGATATTAGGGACATATGTATGTACGTACAATCAGCAAAAGGAATGCGGATGGACAAATGCAATATGCTGTGCAATAGGCTTTATGATGGTGTTATATCAATGAGGTTCTCGATAGATCGAATATATTTTAATCTAAATTCATTCTAAAGCTATTTCGTTTGGTGTACAAGAGCAATACAAATTACAATGCAAATAACAATACAAATTAGCTATAAGAAGAAGCAGTTGAGTCAAGCATATTGCAAAACGATGGAATGGCATATAAGCTAGGTACTATTTTAGATATATCCAATATTTATACTTGCGCATACAAATTGAAAATGAAATGAATTTGAATGAAAACTTCTCCTGTCATGCTCTCAACGCGTGCTTTCTCCTTGGAAGATATAATAATTGTATTTTCTATTGCAAATTAGGCCGCACTTCCTAACGACTAACAGTAAGTACATAGTGCTGGAGGTGGTGATCGATGTGTGTATAGCTGAAATGAAAAGGAAACGGCAACTAGAGATGTCTCCATAGGAAAGTTGTACGTTGACTAATACGTAATAGTTGCGACGAGTTACAACTAATAGGTAATATGTAGTAACGAGACGAACCTTGATGCAACGAGTAACATAACTGTTTTCTAGCTTTAATGTATTCGTCTAGGCTAATTAGGTTTTTAGTAAATATAGATTGCACATAGACATTTTATGCGATTGTTGAGATTTCGGACAGTATTCTGATACGCTTATTGGCTATGGCAGTTATTTCGGGTGGAGATAGCTCTTACGAAACATACTAAGGATTTCATGGGAGAACCGTATCTCAAACGAACAACTCCATCAGGGAACGGGCCAGGAACCAATAGGCGCGATTATTCAGGGACGTGCCACGCCATTGGTCATACCCTTCGATAAGGCGACAGATCCATAGCAAAACAGGCGATGCAGTTTAACCCGCTAACCCAAGACGGTAGAACAGTGAGTCCTCCGAGAAGTAAATAATGCAGAACCGTAGCTAAGGAGTCCCGTCAGCTGGGGAAGAGTTGGAGAGGGCTGAAACGAAATGTGAGAAACCACACACAGAGTATATATAAATATTGGTACTGTATTGACTATATAGATGATTGTTGAGACCTAAATTGATACATTTCTCTACGTTTTGTTTTGTTTAATCATCAATAAATGTAGAAATGTAGTAATTGTCGAAGCTTCGGGTAGTGTTGGTAATATCATTGGTGTGTGTAGAGTGGTCTTTGGGTTGTTAGATGATTGTTGAGAATACACCAATACCCCGGTTTGCGTCGCTAATTGGGGCCAGAAAGTCGCGACGCAAATCGAAATGATGCAAACCAAAACACGATTTTGTTACATTTGTATGAGCATACTTACATACATACATATTTATTTTATTTCATTGGGTTTTTATTCAAAGGTTTCATTGAAAAAAAAAATGTAATAATTCATGAAAAATAATAAGATAACAATTAAAATTAAGAATTCAGACATCCTTCACAACCAAGCAAACGTGGGTGTTGGTGTACACACAATGTCCTGATGAGCTCTGTGATGTTAGTTATCTATTTTCGTATATTTGTGGATGTTATTGGTAAGTCTAGAGTGGTCTTTGGGTTGTAAAATGATCGTTGAGAAGACATAAAATGCACTGCTGTGCTCTGTCATGTTTGAGGTAGATTTTAGTACACGTGGGAATGATGCGATCTATGATGCTGTGGTTGATATTGGTATATTTGGGGATGTCATTAGTAAGACTACACTTTACTCCTATAATGCTTTTGGATGATTCGATTATTTCTTTTGGATGATTCGATTATTTCTGGGGATTTGTTAGACAATTGATTAGAATGCAGACAATGTCCTGATGTGCTCTATGATGTGGACTATACATGTATATATTGGGTTTTATTGGTTAGTCTACATTGCTCTGTGATGCTAGCGGTTGATACAGGTATTTATGGGGGTGTCTTTAGTACGTATGTAAGGGCATCTGGCTATGATTGCAGAAATAACAGACATGGCATGTGCTCTGTGATGTTAGTGGTAGATACAGGCATATCAAAAGAGAAAAGGAAATCGCAGGACAGTTGGAATTTAATGGTATTTTTATTGCAGAGCAACCAGAAGACGACCATCTTAAATCACATTGGGATAAGTTAGTGATATCAACCAAATCATTTCCAGTTAACTATTGGGACAAATTTGTGAAGAAGAAAGTAAGACGAAAGTACAGTGAAACATGATTTTGATTCTATATAAAATTTACTTGGAATACAAAAAAGCGCATTTACAGCTCAAGAAAATCAAGGCGGTGGATTCGTAAAGTATGTCCTTAATATTGTCTGGAGATATCAAGTTGCGAAAGCTGGTGTTACTATAACAGACAACGCCTTGCTATACTCATTATGGTATTTCACATTTTCCATTCTTGGAAACTTCAATAACTTTTTTTTCGCTGCTCATTTATTGGACGTTGCTGTAGGCTTTAAAACGTTGCGTACTATATTACAGTCAGTTACACACAATAGAAAAAAGTTAGTGCTTACAGTGATGATTTTAACTATAATCGATATATATCATTGTAATTGCTTTCAACTATTTCCGCAAATTCTATACTCATGATGAAGAAATTGATAAAAAATGTCACGATATGCTCACATGTTTCGTATTCCATCTATATAAAGGCGCACATGCGGGTGGTGGAATCGGTGATGAAATTGGAGATCCGGACGGAGACGATTATGAAGTTTACCGCATTATATTTGATATTACTTTCTTCTTTTTTGTCATTGTAATACTGCTGGCTATAATTCAAGGCTTAATCATTGATGCTTTTGGAGAGCTTCGAGACCAATTGGAATCGGTCAAAGAAAATATGGAATCTAATTGCTTTATATGCGGTGTTGGAAAAGATTATTTCGATATTGTGCCACATGGCTTTGACACCCATGTTCAAAAAGAACATAATTTAGCGAACTATATGTTCTTTTTGATGCATCTTATAAATAAACCAGATACTGAATACACTGGTCAAGAAACGTATGTCTGGAATATGTACCAGCAAAGGAGCTGGGACTTCTTCCCTGTCGGCGATTGCTTCAGGAAACAATGTGAAGGCGAGTTATCAGGTGGGAGTGGAAACTATTTCGCGTTTAGCGTATCAAGCAATATTTACTTGTACTAGTCCAAACAAACAATGTATTTGAATGAACGAAGAGAACGACACATGTAGCGTTCTAATTTTCTGTATCGATTTTTTATTTGTTAGCTGAAAATGACAATCCTTTCAAACGAAATAAATACGTATGTACATATATTATTTTGAAATTAAAATTATGTTGTCAATTTATCTGAGAAATTTTGTATCAATTTAAGAATATGACTTCAAAAAATTCTGTTGTTAGAGTATTAGTACACAATGAAAATTTTAGGAGATATTAGGGACATATGTATGTACGTACAATCAGCAAAAGGAATGCGGATGGACAAATGCAATATGCTGTGCAATAGGCTTTATGATGGTGTTATATCAATGAGGTTCTCGATAGATCGAATATATTTTAATCTAAATTCATTCTAAAGCTATTTCGTTTGGTGTACAAGAGCAATACAAATTACAATGCAAATAACAATACAAATTAGCTATAAGAAGAAGCAGTTGAGTCAAGCATATTGCAAAACGATGGAATGGCATATAAGCTAGGTACTATTTTAGATATATCCAATATTTATACTTGCGCATACAAATTGAAAATGAAATGAATTTGAATGAAAACTTCTCCTGTCATGCTCTCAACGCGTGCTTTCTCCTTGGAAGATATAATAATTGTATTTTCTATTGCAAATTAGGCCGCACTTCCTAACGACTAACAGTAAGTACATAGTGCTGGAGGTGGTGATCGATGTGTGTATAGCTGAAATGAAAAGGAAACGGCAACTAGAGATGTCTCCATAGGAAAGTTGTACGTTGACTAATACGTAATAGTTGCGACGAGTTACAACTAATAGGTAATATGTAGTAACGAGACGAACCTTGATGCAACGAGTAACATAACTGTTTTCTAGCTTTAATGTATTCGTCTAGGCTAATTAGGTTTTTAGTAAATATAGATTGCACATAGACATTTTATGCGATTGTTGAGATTTCGGACAGTATTCTGATACGCTTATTGGCTATGGCAGTTATTTCGGGTGGAGATAGCTCTTACGAAACATACTAAGGATTTCATGGGAGAACCGTATCTCAAACGAACAACTCCATCAGGGAACGGGCCAGGAACCTATAGGCGCGATTATTCAGGGACGTGGCACGCCATTGGTCATACCCTTCGATAAGGCGACAGATCCATAGCAAAACAGGCGATGCAGTTTAACCCGCTAACCCAAGACGGTAGAACAGTGAGTCCTCCGAGAAGTAAATAATGCAGAACCGTAGCTAAGGAGTCCCGTCAGCTGGGGAAGAGTTGGAGAGGGCTGAAACGAAATGTGAGAAACCACACACAGAGTATATATAAATATTGGTACTGTATTGACTATATAGATGATTGTTGAGACCTAAATTGATACATTTCTCTACGTTTTGTTTTGTTTAATCATCAATAAATGTAGAAATGTAGTAATTGTCGAAACTTCGGGTAGTGTTGGTAATATCATTGGTGTGTGTAGAGTGGTCTTTGGGTTGTTAGATGATTGTTGAGAATACACCAATACCCCGGTTTGCGTCGCTAATTGGGGCCAGAAAGTCGCGACGCAAATCGAAATGATGCAAACCAAAACACGATTTTGTTACATTTGTATGAGCATACTTACATACATACATATTTATTTTATTTCATTGGGTTTTTATTCAAAGGTTTCATTTAAAAAAAAAATGTAATAATTCATGAAAAATAATAAGATAACAATTAAAATTAAGAATTCAGACATCCTTCACAACCAAGCAAACGTGGGTGTTG
The DNA here is from genome assembly GCA_905231855.2 of Eristalis tenax. Classification (NCBI taxonomy): domain Eukaryota; kingdom Metazoa; phylum Arthropoda; class Insecta; order Diptera; family Syrphidae; genus Eristalis; species Eristalis tenax. Next base: position 174,328 of record HG993128.1, on the reverse strand, counting down.
GTGTACACACAATGTCCTGATGAGCTCTGTGATGTTAGTTATCTATTTTCGTATATTTGTGGATGTTATTGGTAAGTCTAGAGTGGTCTTTGGGTTGTAAAATGATCGTTGAGAAGACATAAAATGCACTGCTGTGCTCTGTCATGTTTGAGGTAGATTTTAGTACATGTGGGAATGATGCGATCTATGATGCTGTGGTTGATATTGGTATATTTGGGGATGTCATTAGTAAGACTACACTTTACTCCTATAATGCTTATGGATGATTCGATTATTTCTGGGGATTTGTTAGACAATTGATTAGAATGCAGACAATGTCCTGATGTGCTCTATGATGTGGACTATACATGTATATATTGGGTTTTATTGGTTAGTCTACATTGCTCTGTGATGCTAGCGGTTGATACAGGTATTTATGGGGATGTCTTTAGTACGTATGTAAGGGCATCTGGCTATGATTGCAGAAATAACAGACATGGCATGTGCTCTGTGATGTTAGTGGTAGATACAGGCATATCAAAAGAGAAAAGGAAATCGCAGGACAGTTGGAATTTAATGGTATTTTTATTGCAGAGCAACCAGAAGACGACCATCTTAAATCACATTGGGATAAGTTAGTGATATCAACCAAATCATTTCCAGTTAACTATTGGGACAAATTTGTGAAGAAGAAAGTAAGACGAAAGTACAGTGAAACATGATTTTGATTCTATATAAAATTTACTTGGAATACAAAAAAGCGCATTTACAGCTCAAGAAAATCAAGGCGGTGGATTCGTAAAGTATGTCCTTAATATTGTCTGGAGATATCAAGTTGCGAAAGCTGGTGTTACTATAACAGACAACGCCTTGCTATACTCATTATGGTATTTCACATTTTCCATTCTTGGAAACTTCAATAACTTTTTTTTCGCTGCTCATTTATTGGACGTTGCTGTAGGCTTTAAAACGTTGCGTACTATATTACAGTCAGTTACACACAATAGAAAAAAGTTAGTGCTTACAGTGATGATTTTAACTATAATCGATATATATCATTGTAATTGCTTTCAACTATTTCCGCAAATTCTATACTCATGATGAAGAAATTGATAAAAAATGTCACGATATGCTCACATGTTTCGTATTCCATCTATATAAAGGCGCACATGCGGGTGGTGGAATCGGTGATGAAATTGGAGATCCGGACGGAGACGATTATGAAGTTTACCGCATTATATTTGATATTACTTTCTTCTTTTTTGTCATTGTAATACTGCTGGCTATAATTCAAGGCTTAATCATTGATGCTTTTGGAGAGCTTCGAGACCAATTGGAATCGGTCAAAGAAAATATGGAATCTAATTGCTTTATATGCGGTGTTGGAAAAGATTATTTCGATATTGTGCCACATGGCTTTGACACCCATGTTCAAAAAGAACATAATTTAGCGAACTATATGTTCTTTTTGATGCATCTTATAAATAAACCAGATACTGAATACACTGGTCAAGAAACGTATGTCTGGAATATGTACCAGCAAAGGAGCTGGGACTTCTTCCCTGTCGGCGATTGCTTCAGGAAACAATGTGAAGGCGAGTTATCAGGTGGGAGTGGAAACTATTTCGCGTTTAGCGTATCAAGCAATATTTACTTGTACTAGTCCAAACAAACAATGTATTTGAATGAACGAAGAGAACGACACATGTAGCGTTCTAATTTTCTGTATCGATTTTTTATTTGTTAGCTGAAAATGACAATCCTTTCAAACGAAATAAATACGTATGTACATATATTATTTTGAAATTAAAATTATGTTGTCAATTTATCTGAGAAATTTTGTTTCAATTTAAGAATATGACTTCAAAAAATTCTGTTGTTAGAGTATTAGTACACAATGAAAATTTTAGGAGATATTAGGGACATATGTATGTACGTACAATCAGCAAAAGGAATGCGGATGGACAAATGCAATATGCTGTGCAATAGGCTTTATGATGGTGTTATATCAATGAGGTTCTCGATAGATCGAATATATTTTAATCTAAATTCATTCTAAAGCTATTTCGTTTGGTGTACAAGAGCAATACAAATTACAATGCAAATAACAATACAAATTAGCTATAAGAAGAAGCAGTTGAGTCAAGCATATTGCAAAACGATGGAATGGCATATAAGCTAGGTACTATTTTAGATATATCCAATATTTATACTTGCGCATACAAATTGAAAATGAAATGAATTTGAATGAAAACTTCTCCTGTCATGCTCTCAACGCGTGCTTTCTCCTTGGAAGATATAATAATTGTATTTTCTATTGCAAATTAGGCCGCACTTCCTAACGACTAACAGTAAGTACATAGTGCTGGAGGTGGTGATCGATGTGTGTATAGCTGAAATGAAAAGGAAACGGCAACTAGAGATGTCTCCATAGGAAAGTTGTACGTTGACTAATACGTAATAGTTGCGACGAGTTACAACTAATAGGTAATATGTAGTAACGAGACGAACCTTGATGCAACGAGTAACATAACTGTTTTCTAGCTTTAATGTATTCGTCTAGGCTAATTAGGTTTTTAGTAAATATAGATTGCACATAGACATTTTATGCGATTGTTGAGATTTCGGACAGTATTCTGATACGCTTATTGGCTATGGCAGTTATTTCGGGTGGAGATAGCTCTTACGAAACATACTAAGGATTTCATGGGAGAACCGTATCTCAAACGAACAACTCCATCAGGGAACGGGCCAGGAACCAATAGGCGCGATTATTCAGGGACGTGCCACGCCATTGGTCATACCCTTCGATAAGGCGACAGATCCATAGCAAAACAGGCGATGCAGTTTAACCCGCTAACCCAAGACGGTAGAACAGTGAGTCCTCCGAGAAGTAAATAATGCAGAACCGTAGCTAAGGAGTCCCGTCAGCTGGGGAAGAGTTGGAGAGGGCTGAAACGAAATGTGAGAAACCACACACAGAGTATATATAAATATTGGTACTGTATTGACTATATAGATGATTGTTGAGACCTAAATTGATACATTTCTCTACGTTTTGTTTTGTTTAATCATCAATAAATGTAGAAATGTAGTAATTGTCGAAGCTTCGGGTAGTGTTGGTAATATCATTGGTGTGTGTAGAGTGGTCTTTGGGTTGTTAGATGATTGTTGAGAATACACCAATACCCCGGTTTGCGTCGCTAATTGGGGCCAGAAAGTCGCGACGCAAATCGAAATGATGCAAACCAAAACACGATTTTGTTACATTTGTATGAGCATACTTACATACATACATATTTATTTTATTTCATTGGGTTTTTATTCAAAGGTTTCATTGAAAAAAAAAATGTAATAATTCATGAAAAATAATAAGATAACAATTAAAATTAAGAATTCAGACATCCTTCACAACCAAGCAAACGTGGGTGTTGGTGTACACACAATGTCCTGATGAGCTCTGTGATGTTAGTTATCTATTTTCGTATATTTGTGGATGTTATTGGTAAGTCTAGAGTGGTCTTTGGGTTGTAAAATGATCGTTGAGAAGACATAAAATGCACTGCTGTGCTCTGTCATGTTTGAGGTAGATTTTAGTACACGTGGGAATGATGCGATCTATGATGCTGTGGTTGATATTGGTATATTTGGGGATGTCATTAGTAAGACTACACTTTACTCCTATAATGCTTTTGGATGATTCGATTATTTCTTTTGGATGATTCGATTATTTCTGGGGATTTGTTAGACAATTGATTAGAATGCAGACAATGTCCTGATGTGCTCTATGATGTGGACTATACATGTATATATTGGGTTTTATTGGTTAGTCTACATTGCTCTGTGATGCTAGCGGTTGATACAGGTATTTATGGGGGTGTCTTTAGTACGTATGTAAGGGCATCTGGCTATGATTGCAGAAATAACAGACATGGCATGTGCTCTGTGATGTTAGTGGTAGATACAGGCATATCAAAAGAGAAAAGGAAATCGCAGGACAGTTGGAATTTAATGGTATTTTTATTGCAGAGCAACCAGAAGACGACCATCTTAAATCACATTGGGATAAGTTAGTGATATCAACCAAATCATTTCCAGTTAACTATTGGGACAAATTTGTGAAGAAGAAAGTAAGACGAAAGTACAGTGAAACATGATTTTGATTCTATATAAAATTTACTTGGAATACAAAAAAGCGCATTTACAGCTCAAGAAAATCAAGGCGGTGGATTCGTAAAGTATGTCCTTAATATTGTCTGGAGATATCAAGTTGCGAAAGCTGGTGTTACTATAACAGACAACGCCTTGCTATACTCATTATGGTATTTCACATTTTCCATTCTTGGAAACTTCAATAACTTTTTTTTCGCTGCTCATTTATTGGACGTTGCTGTAGGCTTTAAAACGTTGCGTACTATATTACAGTCAGTTACACACAATAGAAAAAAGTTAGTGCTTACAGTGATGATTTTAACTATAATCGATATATATCATTGTAATTGCTTTCAACTATTTCCGCAAATTCTATACTCATGATGAAGAAATTGATAAAAAATGTCACGATATGCTCACATGTTTCATATTCCATCTATATAAAGGCGCACATGCGGGTGGTGGAATCGGTGATGAAATTGGAGATCCGGACGGAGACGATTATGAAGTTTACCGCATTATATTTGATATTACTTTCTTCTTTTTTGTCATTGTAATACTGCTGGCTATAATTCAAGGCTTAATCATTGATGCTTTTGGAGAGCTTCGAGACCAATTGGAATCGGTCAAAGAAAATATGGAATCTAATTGCTTTATATGCGGTGTTGGAAAAGATTATTTCGATATTGTGCCACATGGCTTTGACACCCATGTTCAAAAAGAACATAATTTAGCGAACTATATGTTCTTTTTGATGCATCTTATAAATAAACCAGATACTGAATACACTGGTCAAGAAACGTATGTCTGGAATATGTACCAGCAAAGGAGCTGGGACTTCTTCCCTGTCGGCGATTGCTTCAGGAAACAATGTGAAGGCGAGTTATCAGGTGGGAGTGGAAACTATTTCGCGTTTAGCGTATCAAGCAATATTTACTTGTACTAGTCCAAACAAACAATGTATTTGAATGAACGAAGAGAACGACACATGTAGCGTTCTAATTTTCTGTATCGATTTTTTATTTGTTAGCTGAAAATGACAATCCTTTCAAACGAACTAAATACGTATGTACATATATTATTTTGAAATTAAAATTATGTTGTCAATTTATCTGAGAAATTTTGTTTCAATTTAAGAATATGACTTCAAAAAATTCTGTTGTTAGAGTATTAGTACACAATGAAAATTTTAGGAGATATTAGGGACATATGTATGTACGTACAATCAGCAAAAGGAATGCGGATGGACAAATGCAATATGCTGTGCAATAGGCTTTATGATGGTGTTATATCAATGAGGTTCTCGATAGATCGAATATATTTTAATCTAAATTCATTCTAAAGCTATTTCGTTTGGTGTACAAGAGCAATACAAATTACAATGCAAATAACAATACAAATTAGCTATAAGAAGAAGCAGTTGAGTCAAGCATATTGCAAAACGATGGAATGGCATATAAGCTAGGTACTATTTTAGATATATCCAATATTTATACTTGCGCATACAAATTGAAAATGAAATGAATTTGAATGAAAACTTCTCCTGTCATGCTCTCAACGCGTGCTTTCTCCTTGGAAGATATAATAATTGTATTTTCTATTGCAAATTAGGCCGCACTTCCTAACGACTAACAGTAAGTACATAGTGCTGGAGGTGGTGATCGATGTGTGTATAGCTGAAATGAAAAGGAAACGGCAACTAGAGATGTCTCCATAGGAAAGTTGTACGTTGACTAATACGTAATAGTTGCGATGAGTTACAACTAATAGGTAATATGTAGTAACGAGACGAACCTTGATGCAACGAGTAACATAACTGTTTTCTAGCTTTAATGTATTCGTCTAGGCTAATTAGGTTTTTAGTAAATATAGATTGCACATAGACATTTTATGCGATTGTTGAGATTTCGGACAGTATTCTGATACGCTTATTGGCTATGGCAGTTATTTCGGGTGGAGATAGCTCTTACGAAACATACTAAGGATTTCATGGGAGAACCGTATCTCAAACGAACAACTCCATCAGGGAACGGGCCAGGAACCAATAGGCGCGATTATTCAGGGACGTGCCACGCCATTGGTCATACCCTTCGATAAGGCGACAGATCCATAGCAAAACAGGCGATGCAGTTTAACCCGCTAACCCAAGACGGTAGAACAGTGAGTCCTCCGAGAAGTAAATAATGCAGAACCGTAGCTAAGGAGTCCCGTCAGCTGGGGAAGAGTTGGAGAGGGCTGAAACGAAATGTGAGAAACCACACACAGAGTATATATAAATATTGGTACTGTATTGACTATATAGATGATTGTTGAGACCTAAATTGATACATTTCTCTACGTTTTGTTTTGTTTAATCATCAATAAATGTAGAAATGTAGTAATTGTCGAAGCTTCGGGTAGTGTTGGTAATATCATTGGTGTGTGTAGAGTGGTCTTTGGGTTGTTAGATGATTGTTGAGAATACACCAATACCCCGGTTTGCGTCGCTAATTGGGGCCAGAAAGTCGCGACGCAAATCGAAATGATGCAAACCAAAACACGATTTTGTTACATTTGTATGAGCATACTTACATACATACATATTTATTTTATTTCATTGGGTTTTTATTCAAAGGTTTCATTGAAAAAAAAAATGTAATAATTCATGAAAAATAATAAGATAACAATTAAAATTAAGAATTCAGACATCCTTCACAACCAAGCAAACGTGGGTGTTGGTGTACACACAATGTCCTGATGAGCTCTGTGATGTTAGTTATCTATTTTCGTATATTTGTGGATGTTATTGGTAAGTCTAGAGTGGTCTTTGGGTTGTAAAATGATCGTTGAGAAGACATAAAATGCACTGCTGTGCTCTGTCATGTTTGAGGTAGATTTTAGTACACGTGGGAATGATGCGATCTATGATGCTGTGGTTGATATTGGTATATTTGGGGATGTCATTAGTAAGACTACACTTTACTCCTATAATGCTTTTGGATGATTCGATTATTTCTTTTGGATGATTCGATTATTTCTGGGGATTTGTTAGACAATTGATTAGAATGCAGACAATGTCCTGATGTGCTCTATGATGTGGACTATACATGTATATATTGGGTTTTATTGGTTAGTCTACATTGCTCTGTGATGCTAGCGGTTGATACAGGTATTTATGGGGGTGTCTTTAGTACGTATGTAAGGGCATCTGGCTATGATTGCAGAAATAACAGACATGGCATGTGCTCTGTGATGTTAGTGGTAGATACAGGCATATCAAAAGAGAAAAGGAAATCGCAGGACAGTTGGAATTTAATGGTATTTTTATTGCAGAGCAACCAGAAGACGACCATCTTAAATCACATTGGGATAAGTTAGTGATATCAACCAAATCATTTCCAGTTAACTATTGGGACAAATTTGTGAAGAAGAAAGTAAGACGAAAGTACAGTGAAACATGATTTTGATTCTATATAAAATTTACTTGGAATACAAAAAAGCGCATTTACAGCTCAAGAAAATCAAGGCGGTGGATTCGTAAAGTATGTCCTTAATATTGTCTGGAGATATCAAGTTGCGAAAGCTGGTGTTACTATAACAGACAACGCCTTGCTATACTCATTATGGTATTTCACATTTTCCATTCTTGGAAACTTCAATAACTTTTTTTTCGCTGCTCATTTATTGGACGTTGCTGTAGGCTTTAAAACGTTGCGTACTATATTACAGTCAGTTACACACAATAGAAAAAAGTTAGTGCTTACAGTGATGATTTTAACTATAATCGATATATATCATTGTAATTGCTTTCAACTATTTCCGCAAATTCTATACTCATGATGAAGAAATTGATAAAAAATGTCACGATATGCTCACATGTTTCGTATTCCATCTATATAAAGGCGCACATGCGGGTGGTGGAATCGGTGATGAAATTGGAGATCCGGACGGAGACGATTATGAAGTTTACCGCATTATATTTGATATTACTTTCTTCTTTTTTGTCATTGTAATACTGCTGGCTATAATTCAAGGCTTAATCATTGATGCTTTTGGAGAGCTTCGAGACCAATTGGAATCGGTCAAAGAAAATATGGAATCTAATTGCTTTATATGCGGTGTTGGAAAAGATTATTTCGATATTGTGCCACATGGCTTTGACACCCATGTTCAAAAAGAACATAATTTAGCGAACTATATGTTCTTTTTGATGCATCTTATAAATAAACCAGATACTGAATACACTGGTCAAGAAACGTATGTCTGGAATATGTACCAGCAAAGGAGCTGGGACTTCTTCCCTGTCGGCGATTGCTTCAGGAAACAATGTGAAGGCGAGTTATCAGGTGGGAGTGGAAACTATTTCGCGTTTAGCGTATCAAGCAATATTTACTTGTACTAGTCCAAACAAACAATGTATTTGAATGAACGAAGAGAACGACACATGTAGCGTTCTAATTTTCTGTATCGATTTTTTATTTGTTAGCTGAAAATGACAATCCTTTCAAACGAAATAAATACGTATGTACATATATTATTTTGAAATTAAAATTATGTTGTCAATTTATCTGAGAAATTTTGTATCAATTTAAGAATATGACTTCAAAAAATTCTGTTGTTAGAGTATTAGTACACAATGAAAATTTTAGGAGATATTAGGGACATATGTATGTACGTACAATCAGCAAAAGGAATGCGGATGGACAAATGCAATATGCTGTGCAATAGGCTTTATGATGGTGTTATATCAATGAGGTTCTCGATAGATCGAATATATTTTAATCTAAATTCATTCTAAAGCTATTTCGTTTGGTGTACAAGAGCAATACAAATTACAATGCAAATAACAATACAAATTAGCTATAAGAAGAAGCAGTTGATTCAAGCATATTGCAAAACGATGGAATGGCATATAAGCTAGGTACTATTTTAGATATATCCAATATTTATACTTGCGCATACAAATTGAAAATGAAATGAATTTGAATGAAAACTTCTCCTGTCATGCTCTCAACGCGTGCTTTCTCCTTGGAAGATATAATAATTGTATTTTCTATTGCAAATTAGGCCGCACTTCCTAACGACTAACAGTAAGTACATAGTGCTGGAGGTGGTGATCGATGTGTGTATAGCTGAAATGAAAAGGAAACGGCAACTAGAGATGTCTCCATAGGAAAGTTGTACGTTGACTAATACGTAATAGTTGCGACGAGTTACAACTAATAGGTAATATGTAGTAACGAGACGAACCTTGATGCAACGAGTAACATAACTGTTTTCTAGCTTTAATGTATTCGTCTAGGCTAATTAGGTTTTTAGTAAATATAGATTGCACATAGACATTTTATGCGATTGTTGAGATTTCGGACAGTATTCTGATACGCTTATTGGCTATGGCAGTTATTTCGGGTGGAGATAGCTCTTACGAAACATACTAAGGATTTCATGGGAGAACCGTATCTCAAACGAACAACCCCATCAGGGAACGGGCCAGGAACCAATAGGCGCGATTATTCAGGGACGTGCCACGCCATTGGTCATACCCTTCGATAAGGCGACAGATCCATAGCAAAACAGGCGATGCAGTTTAACCCGCTAACCCAAGACGGTAGAACAGTGAGTCCTCCGAGAAGTAAATAATGCAGAACCGTAGCTAAGGAGTCCCGTCAGCTGGGGAAGAGTTGGAGAGGGCTGAAACGAAATGTGAGAAACCACACACAGAGTATATATAAATATTGGTACTGTATTGACTATATAGATGATTGTTGAGACCTAAATTGATACATTTCTCTACGTTTTGTTTTGTTTAATCATCAATAAATGTAGAAATGTAGTAATTGTCGAAGCTTCGGGTAGTGTTGGTAATATCATTGGTGTGTGTAGAGTGGTCTTTGGGTTGTTAGATGATTGTTGAGAATACACCAATACCCCGGTTTGCGTCGCTAATTGGGGCCAGAAAGTCGCGACGCAAATCGAAATGATGCAAACCAAAACACGATTTTGTTACATTTGTATGAGCATACTTACATACATACATATTTATTTTATTTCATTGGGTTTTTATTCAAAGGTTTCATTGAAAAAAAAAATGTAATAATTCATGAAAAATAATAAGATAACAATTAAAATTAAGAATTCAGACATCCTTCACAACCAAGCAAACGTGGGTGTTGGTGTACACACAATGTCCTGATGAGCTCTGTGATGTTAGTTATCTATTTTCGTATATTTGTGGATGTTATTGGTAAGTCTAGAGTGGTCTTTGGGTTGTAAAATGATCGTTGAGAAGACATAAAATGCACTGCTGTGCTCTGTCATGTTTGAGGTAGATTTTAGTACACGTGGGAATGATGCGATCTATGATGCTGTGGTTGATATTGGTATATTTGGGGATGTCATTAGTAAGACTACACTTTACTCCTATAATGCTTTTGGATGATTCGATTATTTCTGGGGATTTGTTAGACAATTGATTAGAATGCAGACAATGTCCTGATGTGCTCTATGATGTGGACTATACATGTATATATTGGGTTTTATTGGTTAGTCTACATTGCTCTGTGATGCTAGCGGTTGATACAGGTATTTATGGGGATGTCTTTAGTACGTATGTAAGGGCATCTGGCTATGATTGCAGAAATAACAGACATGGCATGTGCTCTGTGATGTTAGTGGTAGATACAGGCATATCAAAAGAGAAAAGGAAATCGCAGGACAGTTGGAATTTAATGGTATTTTTATTGCAGAGCAACCAGAAGACGACCATCTTAAATCACATTGGGATAAGTTAGTGATATCAACCAAATCATTTCCAGTTAACTATTGGGACAAATTTGTGAAGAAGAAAGTAAGACGAAAGTACAGTGAAACATGATTTTGATTCTATATAAAATTTACTTGGAATACAAAAAAGCGCATTTACAGCTCAAGAAAATCAAGGCGGTGGATTCGTAAAGTATGTCCTTAATATTGTCTGGAGATATCAAGTTGCGAAAGCTGGTGTTACTATAACAGACAACGCCTTGCTATACTCATTATGGTATTTCACATTTTCCATTCTTGGAAACTTCAATAACTTTTTTTTCGCTGCTCATTTATTGGACGTTGCTGTAGGCTTTAAAACGTTGCGTACTATATTACAGTCAGTTACACACAATAGAAAAAAGTTAGTGCTTACAGTGATGATTTTAACTATAATCGATATATATCATTGTAATTGCTTTCAACTATTTCCGCAAATTCTATACTCATGATGAAGAAATTGATAAAAAATGTCACGATATGCTCACATGTTTCGTATTCCATCTATATAAAGGCGCACATGCGGGTGGTGGAATCGGTGATGAAATTGGAGATCCGGACGGAGACGATTATGAAGTTTACCGCATTATATTTGATATTACTTTCTTCTTTTTTGTCATTGTAATACTGCTGGCTATAATTCAAGGCTTAATCATTGATGCTTTTGGAGAGCTTCGAGACCAATTGGAATCGGTCAAAGAAAATATGGAATCTAATTGCTTTATATGCGGTGTTGGAAAAGATTATTTCGATATTGTGCCACATGGCTTTGACACCCATGTTCAAAAAGAACATAATTTAGCGAACTATATGTTCTTTTTGATGCATCTTATAAATAAACCAGATACTGAATACACTGGTCAAGAAACGTATGTCTGGAATATGTACCAGCAAAGGAGCTGGGACTTCTTCCCTGTCGGCGATTGCTTCAGGAAACAATGTGAAGGCGAGTTATCAGGTGGGAGTGGAAACTATTTCGCGTTTAGCGTATCAAGCAATATTTACTTGTACTAGTCCAAACAAACAATGTATTTGAATGAACGAAGAGAACGACACATGTAGCGTTCTAATTTTCTGTATCGATTTTTTATTTGTTAGCTGAAAATGACAATCCTTTCAAACGAACTAAATACGTATGTACATATATTATTTTGAAATTAAAATTATGTTGTCAATTTATCTGAGAAATTTTGTTTCAATTTAAGAATATGACTTCAAAAAATTCTGTTGTTAGAGTATTAGTACACAATGAAAATTTTAGGAGATATTAGGGACATATGTATGTACGTACAATCAGCAAAAGGAATGCGGATGGACAAATGCAATATGCTGTGCAATAGGCTTTATGATGGTGTTATATCAATGAGGTTCTCGATAGATCGAATATATTTTAATCTAAATTCATTCTAAAGCTATTTCGTTTGGTGTACAAGAGCAATACAAATTACAATGCAAATAACAATACAAATTAGCTATAAGAAGAAGCAGTTGAGTCAAGCATATTGCAAAACGATGGAATGGCATATAAGCTAGGTACTATTTTAGATATATCCAATATTTATACTTGCGCATACAAATTGAAAATGAAATGAATTTGAATGAAAACTTCTCCTGTCATGCTCTCAACGCGTGCTTTCTCCTTGGAAGATATAATAATTGTATTTTCTATTGCAAATTAGGCCGCACTTCCTAACGACTAACAGTAAGTACATAGTGCTGGAGGTGGTGATCGATGTGTGTATAGCTGAAATGAAAAGGAAACGGCAACTAGAGATGTCTCCATAGGAAAGTTGTACGTTGACTAATACGTAATAGTTGCGATGAGTTACAACTAATAGGTAATATGTAGTAACGAGACGAACCTTGATGCAACGAGTAACATAACTGTTTTCTAGCTTTAATGTATTCGTCTAGGCTAATTAGGTTTTTAGTAAATATAGATTGCACATAGACATTTTATGCGATTGTTGAGATTTCGGACAGTATTCTGATACGCTTATTGGCTATGGCAGTTATTTCGGGTGGAGATAGCTCTTACGAAACATACTAAGGATTTCATGGGAGAACCGTATCTCAAACGAACAACTCCATCAGGGAACGGGCCAGGAACCAATAGGCGCGATTATTCAGGGACGTGCCACGCCATTGGTCATACCCTTCGATAAGGCGACAGATCCATAGCAAAACAGGCGATGCAGTTTAACCCGCTAACCCAAGACGGTAGAACAGTGAGTCCTCCGAGAAGTAAATAATGCAGAACCGTAGCTAAGGAGTCCCGTCAGCTGGGGAAGAGTTGGAGAGGGCTGAAACGAAATGTGAGAAACCACACACAGAGTATATATAAATATTGGTACTGTATTGACTATATAGATGATTGTTGAGACCTAAATTGATACATTTCTCTACGTTTTGTTTTGTTTAATCATCAATAAATGTAGAAATGTAGTAATTGTCGAAGCTTCGGGTAGTGTTGGTAATATCATTGGTGTGTGTAGAGTGGTCTTTGGGTTGTTAGATGATTGTTGAGAATACACCAATACCCCGGTTTGCGTCGCTAATTGGGGCCAGAAAGTCGCGACGCAAATCGAAATGATGCAAACCAAAACACGATTTTGTTACATTTGTATGAGCATACTTACATACATACATATTTATTTTATTTCATTGGGTTTTTATTCAAAGGTTTCATTGAAAAAAAAAATGTAATAATTCATGAAAAATAATAAGATAACAATTAAAATTAAGAATTCAGACATCCTTCACAACCAAGCAAACGTGGGTGTTGGTGTACACACAATGTCCTGATGAGCTCTGTGATGTTAGTTATCTATTTTCGTATATTTGTGGATGTTATTGGTAAGTCTAGAGTGGTCTTTGGGTTGTAAAATGATCGTTGAGAAGACATAAAATGCACTGCTGTGCTCTGTCATGTTTGAGGTAGATTTTAGTACACGTGGGAATGATGCGATCTATGATGCTGTGGTTGATATTGGTATATTTGGGGATGTCCTTAGTAAGACTACACTTTACTCCGATAATGCTTTTGGATGATTCGATTATTTCTTTTGGATGATTCGATTATTTCTGGGGATTTGTTAGACAATTGATTAGAATGCAGACAATGTCCTGATGTGCTCTATGATGTGGACTATACATGTATATATTGGGTTTTATTGGTTAGTCTACATTGCTCTGTGATGCTAGCGGTTGATACAGGTATTTATGGGGGTGTCTTTAGTACGTATGTAAGGGCATCTGGCTATGATTGCAGAAATAACAGACATGGCATGTGCTCTGTGATGTTAGTGGTAGATACAGGCATATCAAAAGAGAAAAGGAAATCGCAGGACAGTTGGAATTTAATGGTATTTTTATTGCAGAGCAACCAGAAGACGACCATCTTAAATCACATTGGGATAAGTTAGTGATATCAACCAAATCATTTCCAGTTAACTATTGGGACAAATTTGTGAAGAAGAAAGTAAGACGAAAGTACAGTGAAACATGATTTTGATTCTATATAAAATTTACTTGGAATACAAAAAAGCGCATTTACAGCTCAAGAAAATCAAGGCGGTGGATTCGTAAAGTATGTCCTTAATATTGTCTGGAGATATCAAGTTGCGAAAGCTGGTGTTACTATAACAGACAACGCCTTGCTATACTCATTATGGTATTTCACATTTTCCATTCTTGGAAACTTCAATAACTTTTTTTTCGCTGCTCATTTATTGGACGTTGCTGTAGGCTTTAAAACGTTGCGTACTATATTACAGTCAGTTACACACAATAGAAAAAAGTTAGTGCTTACAGTGATGATTTTAACTATAATCGATATATATCATTGTAATTGCTTTCAACTATTTCCGCAAATTCTATACTCATGATGAAGAAATTGATAAAAAATGTCACGATATGCTCACATGTTTCGTATTCCATCTATATAAAGGCGCACATGCGGGTGGTGGAATCGGTGATGAAATTGGAGATCCGGACGGAGACGATTATGAAGTTTACCGCATTATATTTGATATTACTTTCTTCTTTTTTGTCATTGTAATACTGCTGGCTATAATTCAAGGCTTAATCATTGATGCTTTTGGAGAGCTTCGAGACCAATTGGAATCGGTCAAAGAAAATATGGAATCTAATTGCTTTATATGCGGTGTTGGAAAAGATTATTTCGATATTGTGCCACATGGCTTTGACACCCATGTTCAAAAAGAACATAATTTAGCGAACTATATGTTCTTTTTGATGCATCTTATAAATAAACCAGATACTGAATACACTGGTCAAGAAACGTATGTCTGGAATATGTACCAGCAAAGGAGCTGGGACTTCTTCCCTGTCGGCGATTGCTTCAGGAAACAATGTGAAGGCGAGTTATCAGGTGGGAGTGGAAACTATTTCGCGTTTAGCGTATCAAGCAATATTTACTTGTACTAGTCCAAACAAACAATGTATTTGAATGAACGAAGAGAACGACACATGTAGCGTTCTAATTTTCTGTATCGATTTTTTATTTGTTAGCTGAAAATGACAATCCTTTCAAACGAACTAAATACGTATGTACATATATTATTTTGAAATTAAAATTATGTTGTCAATTTATCTGAGAAATTTTGTTTCAATTTAAGAATATGACTTCAAAAAATTCTGTTGTTAGAGTATTAGTACACAATGAAAATTTTAGGAGATATTAGGGACATATGTATGTACGTACAATCAGCAAAAGGAATGCGGATGGACAAATGCAATATGCTGTGCAATAGGCTTTATGATGGTGTTATATCAATGAG
This sequence comes from Eristalis tenax, assembly GCA_905231855.2. Classification (NCBI taxonomy): domain Eukaryota; kingdom Metazoa; phylum Arthropoda; class Insecta; order Diptera; family Syrphidae; genus Eristalis; species Eristalis tenax. The sequence goes on along the minus strand of HG993128.1, from coordinate 158,615 downwards.
GTTCTCGATAGATCGAATATATTTTAATCTAAATTCATTCTAAAGCTATTTCGTTTGGTGTACAAGAGCAATACAAATTACAATGCAAATAACAATACAAATTAGCTATAAGAAGAAGCAGTTGAGTCAAGCATATTGCAAAACGATGGAATGGCATATAAGCTAGGTACTATTTTAGATATATCCAATATTTATACTTGCGCATACAAATTGAAAATGAAATGAATTTGAATGAAAACTTCTCCTGTCATGCTCTCAACGCGTGCTTTCTCCTTGGAAGATATAATAATTGTATTTTCTATTGCAAATTAGGCCGCACTTCCTAACGACTAACAGTAAGTACATAGTGCTGGAGGTGGTGATCGATGTGTGTATAGCTGAAATGAAAAGGAAACGGCAACTAGAGATGTCTCCATAGGAAAGTTGTACGTTGACTAATACGTAATAGTTGCGATGAGTTACAACTAATAGGTAATATGTAGTAACGAGACGAACCTTGATGCAACGAGTAACATAACTGTTTTCTAGCTTTAATGTATTCGTCTAGGCTAATTAGGTTTTTAGTAAATATAGATTGCACATAGACATTTTATGCGATTGTTGAGATTTCGGACAGTATTCTGATACGCTTATTGGCTATGGCAGTTATTTCGGGTGGAGATAGCTCTTACGAAACATACTAAGGATTTCATGGGAGAACCGTATCTCAAACGAACAACTCCATCAGGGAACGGGCCAGGAACCAATAGGCGCGATTATTCAGGGACGTGCCACGCCATTGGTCATACCCTTCGATAAGGCGACAGATCCATAGCAAAACAGGCGATGCAGTTTAACCCGCTAACCCAAGACGGTAGAACAGTGAGTCCTCCGAGAAGTAAATAATGCAGAACCGTAGCTAAGGAGTCCCGTCAGCTGGGGAAGAGTTGGAGAGGGCTGAAACGAAATGTGAGAAACCACACACAGAGTATATATAAATATTGGTACTGTATTGACTATATAGATGATTGTTGAGACCTAAATTGATACATTTCTCTACGTTTTGTTTTGTTTAATCATCAATAAATGTAGAAATGTAGTAATTGTCGAAGCTTCGGGTAGTGTTGGTAATATCATTGGTGTGTGTAGAGTGGTCTTTGGGTTGTTAGATGATTGTTGAGAATACACCAATACCCCGGTTTGCGTCGCTAATTGGGGCCAGAAAGTCGCGACGCAAATCGAAATGATGCAAACCAAAACACGATTTTGTTACATTTGTATGAGCATACTTACATACATACATATTTATTTTATTTCATTGGGTTTTTATTCAAAGGTTTCATTGAAAAAAAAAATGTAATAATTCATGAAAAATAATAAGATAACAATTAAAATTAAGAATTCAGACATCCTTCACAACCAAGCAAACGTGGGTGTTGGTGTACACACAATGTCCTGATGAGCTCTGTGATGTTAGTTATCTATTTTCGTATATTTGTGGATGTTATTGGTAAGTCTAGAGTGGTCTTTGGGTTGTAAAATGATCGTTGAGAAGACATAAAATGCACTGCTGTGCTCTGTCATGTTTGAGGTAGATTTTAGTACACGTGGGAATGATGCGATCTATGATGCTGTGGTTGATATTGGTATATTTGGGGATGTCATTAGTAAGACTACACTTTACTCCTATAATGCTTTTGGATGATTCGATTATTTCTTTTGGATGATTCGATTATTTCTGGGGATTTGTTAGACAATTGATTAGAATGCAGACAATGTCCTGATGTGCTCTATGATGTGGACTATACATGTATATATTGGGTTTTATTGGTTAGTCTACATTGCTCTGTGATGCTAGCGGTTGATACAGGTATTTTTGGGGGTGTCTTTAGTACGTATGTAAGGGCATCTGGCTATGATTGCAGAAATAACAGACATGGCATGTGCTCTGTGATGTTAGTGGTAGATACAGGCATATCAAAAGAGAAAAGGAAATCGCAGGACAGTTGGAATTTAATGGTATTTTTATTGCAGAGCAACCAGAAGACGACCATCTTAAATCACATTGGGATAAGTTAGTGATATCAACCAAATCATTTCCCGTTAACTATTGGGACAAATTTGTGAAGAAGAAAGTAAGACGAAAGTACAGTGAAACATGATTTTGATTCTATATAAAATTTACTTGGAATACAAAAAAGCGCATTTACAGCTCAAGAAAATCAAGGCGGTGGATTCGTAAAGTATGTCCTTAATATTGTCTGGAGATATCAAGTTGCGAAAGCTGGTGTTACTATAACAGACAACGCCTTGCTATACTCATTATGGTATTTCACATTTTCCATTCTTGGAAACTTCAATAACTTTTTTTTCGCTGCTCATTTATTGGACGTTGCTGTAGGCTTTAAAACGTTGCGTACTATATTACAGTCAGTTACACACAATAGAAAAAAGTTAGTGCTTACAGTGATGATTTTAACTATAATCGATATATATCATTGTAATTGCTTTCAACTATTTCCGCAAATTCTATACTCATGATGAAGAAATTGATAAAAAATGTCACGATATGCTCACATGTTTCGTATTCCATCTATATAAAGGCGCACATGCGGGTGGTGGAATCGGTGATGAAATTGGAGATCCGGACGGAGACGATTATGAAGTTTACCGCATTATATTTGATATTACTTTCTTCTTTTTTGTCATTGTAATACTGCTGGCTATAATTCAAGGCTTAATCATTGATGCTTTTGGAGAGCTTCGAGACCAATTGGAATCGGTCAAAGAAAATATGGAATCTAATTGCTTTATATGCGGTGTTGGAAAAGATTATTTCGATATTGTGCCACATGGCTTTGACACCCATGTTCAAAAAGAACATAATTTAGCGAACTATATGTTCTTTTTGATGCATCTTATAAATAAACCAGATACTGAATACACTGGTCAAGAAACGTATGTCTGGAATATGTACCAGCAAAGGAGCTGGGACTTCTTCCCTGTCGGCGATTGCTTCAGGAAACAATGTGAAGGCGAGTTATCAGGTGGGAGTGGAAACTATTTCGCGTTTAGCGTATCAAGCAATATTTACTTGTACTAGTCCAAACAAACAATGTATTTGAATGAACGAAGAGAACGACACATGTAGCGTTCTAATTTTCTGTATCGATTTTTTATTTGTTAGCTGAAAATGACAATCCTTTCAAACGAAATAAATACGTATGTACATATATTATTTTGAAATTAAAATTATGTTGTCAATTTATCTGAGAAATTTTGTATCAATTTAAGAATATGACTTCAAAAAATTCTGTTGTTAGAGTATTAGTACACAATGAAAATTTTAGGAGATATTAGGGACATATGTATGTACGTACAATCAGCAAAAGGAATGCGGATGGACAAATGCAATATGCTGTGCAATAGGCTTTATGATGGTGTTATATCAATGAGGTTCTCGATAGATCGAATATATTTTAATCTAAATTCATTCTAAAGCTATTTCGTTTGGTGTACAAGAGCAATACAAATTACAATGCAAATAACAATACAAATTAGCTATAAGAAGAAGCAGTTGATTCAAGCATATTGCAAAACGATGGAATGGCATATAAGCTAGGTACTATTTTAGATATATCCAATATTTATACTTGCGCATACAAATTGAAAATGAAATGAATTTGAATGAAAACTTCTCCTGTCATGCTCTCAACGCGTGCTTTCTCCTTGGAAGATATAATAATTGTATTTTCTATTGCAAATTAGGCCGCACTTCCTAACGACTAACAGTAAGTACATAGTGCTGGAGGTGGTGATCGATGTGTGTATAGCTGAAATGAAAAGGAAACGGCAACTAGAGATGTCTCCATAGGAAAGTTGTACGTTGACTAATACGTAATAGTTGCGACGAGTTACAACTAATAGGTAATATGTAGTAACGAGACGAACCTTGATGCAACGAGTAACATAACTGTTTTCTAGCTTTAATGTATTCGTCTAGGCTAATTAGGTTTTTAGTAAATATAGATTGCACATAGACATTTTATGCGATTGTTGAGATTTCGGACAGTATTCTGATACGCTTATTGGCTATGGCAGTTATTTCGGGTGGAGATAGCTCTTACGAAACATACTAAGGATTTCATGGGAGAACCGTATCTCAAACGAACAACTCCATCAGGGAACGGGCCAGGAACCAATAGGCGCGATTATTCAGGGACGTGCCACGCCATTGGTCATACCCTTCGATAAGGCGACAGATCCATAGCAAAACAGGCGATGCAGTTTAACCCGCTAACCCAAGACGGTAGAACAGTGAGTCCTCCGAGAAGTAAATAATGCAGAACCGTAGCTAAGGAGTCCCGTCAGCTGGGGAAGAGTTGGAGAGGGCTGAAACGAAATGTGAGAAACCACACACAGAGTATATATAAATATTGGTACTGTATTGACTATATAGATGATTGTTGAGACCTAAATTGATACATTTCTCTACGTTTTGTTTTGTTTAATCATCAATAAATGTAGAAATGTAGTAATTGTCGAAACTTCGGGTAGTGTTGGTAATATCATTGGTGTGTGTAGAGTGGTCTTTGGGTTGTTAGATGATTGTTGAGAATACACCAATACCCCGGTTTGCGTCGCTAATTGGGGCCAGAAAGTCGCGACGCAAATCGAAATGATGCAAACCAAAACACGATTTTGTTACATTTGTATGAGCATACTTACATACATACATATTTATTTTATTTCATTGGGTTTTTATTCAAAGGTTTCATTTAAAAAAAAAATGTAATAATTCATGAAAAATAATAAGATAACAATTAAAATTAAGAATTCAGACATCCTTCACAACCAAGCAAACGTGGGTGTTGGTGTACACACAATGTCCTGATGAGCTCTGTGATGTTAGTTATCTATTTTCGTATATTTGTGGATGTTATTGGTAAGTCTAGAGTGGTCTTTGGGTTGTAAAATGATCGTTGAGAAGACATAAAATGCACTGCTGTGCTCTGTCATGTTTGAGGTAGATTTTAGTACACGTGGGAATGATGCGATCTATGATGCTGTGGTTGATATTGGTATATTTGGGGATGTCATTAGTAAGACTACACTTTACTCCTATAATGCTTATGGATGATTCGATTATTTCTGGGGATTTGTTAGACAATTGATTAGAATGCAGACAATGTCCTGATGTGCTCTATGATGTGGACTATACATGTATATATTGGGTTTTATTGGTTAGTCTACATTGCTCTGTGATGCTAGCGGTTGATACAGGTATTTATGGGGATGTCTTTAGTACGTATGTAAGGGCATCTGGCTATGATTGCAGAAATAACAGACATGGCATGTGCTCTGTGATGTTAGTGGTAGATACAGGCATATCAAAAGAGAAAAGGAAATCGCAGGACAGTTGGAATTTAATGGTATTTTTATTGCAGAGCAACCAGAAGACGACCATCTTAAATCACATTGGGATAAGTTAGTGATATCAACCAAATCATTTCCAGTTAACTATTGGGACAAATTTGTGAAGAAGAAAGTAAGACGAAAGTACAGTGAAACATGATTTTGATTCTATATAAAATTTACTTGGAATACAAAAAAGCGCATTTACAGCTCAAGAAAATCAAGGCGGTGGATTCGTAAAGTATGTCCTTAATATTGTCTGGAGATATCAAGTTGCGAAAGCTGGTGTTACTATAACAGACAACGCCTTGCTATACTCATTATGGTATTTCACATTTTCCATTCTTGGAAACTTCAATAACTTTTTTTTCGCTGCTCATTTATTGGACGTTGCTGTAGGCTTTAAAACGTTGCGTACTATATTACAGTCAGTTACACACAATAGAAAAAAGTTAGTGCTTACAGTGATGATTTTAACTATAATCGATATATATCATTGTAATTGCTTTCAACTATTTCCGCAAATTCTATACTCATGATGAAGAAATTGATAAAAAATGTCACGATATGCTCACATGTTTCGTATTCCATCTATATAAAGGCGCACATGCGGGTGGTGGAATCGGTGATGAAATTGGAGATCCGGACGGAGACGATTATGAAGTTTACCGCATTATATTTGATATTACTTTCTTCTTTTTTGTCATTGTAATACTGCTGGCTATAATTCAAGGCTTAATCATTGATGCTTTTGGAGAGCTTCGAGACCAATTGGAATCGGTCAAAGAAAATATGGAATCTAATTGCTTTATATGCGGTGTTGGAAAAGATTATTTCGATATTGTGCCACATGGCTTTGACACCCATGTTCAAAAAGAACATAATTTAGCGAACTATATGTTCTTTTTGATGCATCTTATAAATAAACCAGATACTGAATACACTGGTCAAGAAACGTATGTCTGGAATATGTACCAGCAAAGGAGCTGGGACTTCTTCCCTGTCGGCGATTGCTTCAGGAAACAATGTGAAGGCGAGTTATCAGGTGGGAGTGGAAACTATTTCGCGTTTAGCGTATCAAGCAATATTTACTTGTACTAGTCCAAACAAACAATGTATTTGAATGAACGAAGAGAACGACACATGTAGCGTTCTAATTTTCTGTATCGATTTTTTATTTGTTAGCTGAAAATGACAATCCTTTCAAACGAACTAAATACGTATGTACATATATTATTTTGAAATTAAAATTATGTTGTCAATTTATCTGAGAAATTTTGTTTCAATTTAAGAATATGACTTCAAAAAATTCTGTTGTTAGAGTATTAGTACACAATGAAAATTTTAGGAGATATTAGGGACATATGTATGTACGTACAATCAGCAAAAGGAATGCGGATGGACAAATGCAATATGCTGTGCAATAGGCTTTATGATGGTGTTATATCAATGAGGTTCTCGATAGATCGAATATATTTTAATCTAAATTCATTCTAAAGCTATTTCGTTTGGTGTACAAGAGCAATACAAATTACAATGCAAATAACAATACAAATTAGCTATAAGAAGAAGCAGTTGAGTCAAGCATATTGCAAAACGATGGAATGGCATATAAGCTAGGTACTATTTTAGATATATCCAATATTTATACTTGCGCATACAAATTGAAAATGAAATGAATTTGAATGAAAACTTCTCCTGTCATGCTCTCAACGCGTGCTTTCTCCTTGGAAGATATAATAATTGTATTTTCTATTGCAAATTAGGCCGCACTTCCTAACGACTAACAGTAAGTACATAGTGCTGGAGGTGGTGATCGATGTGTGTATAGCTGAAATGAAAAGGAAACGGCAACTAGAGATGTCTCCATAGGAAAGTTGTACGTTGACTAATACGTAATAGTTGCGATGAGTTACAACTAATAGGTAATATGTAGTAACGAGACGAACCTTGATGCAACGAGTAACATAACTGTTTTCTAGCTTTAATGTATTCGTCTAGGCTAATTAGGTTTTTAGTAAATATAGATTGCACATAGACATTTTATGCGATTGTTGAGATTTCGGATGGTATTCTGATACGCTTATTGGCTATGGCAGTTATTTCGGGTGGAGATAGCTCTTACGAAACATACTAAGGATTTCATGGGAGAACCGTATCTCAAACGAACAACTCCATCAGGGAACGGGCCAGGAACCTATAGGCGCGATTATTCAGGGACGTGGCACGCCATTGGTCATACCCTTCGATAAGGCGACAGATCCATAGCAAAACAGGCGATGCAGTTTAACCCGCTAACCCAAGACGGTAGAACAGTGAGTCCTCCGAGAAGTAAATAATGCAGAACCGTAGCTAAGGAGTCCCGTCAGCTGGGGAAGAGTTGGAGAGGGCTGAAACGAAATGTGAGAAACCACACACAGAGTATATATAAATATTGGTACTGTATTGACTATATAGATGATTGTTGAGACCTAAATTGATACATTTCTCTACGTTTTGTTTTGTTTAATCATCAATAAATGTAGAAATGTAGTAATTGTCGAAGCTTCGGGTAGTGTTGGTAATATCATTGGTGTGTGTAGAGTGGTCTTTGGGTTGTTAGATGATTGTTGAGAATACACCAATACCCCGGTTTGCGTCGCTAATTGGGGCCAGAAAGTCGCGACGCAAATCGAAATGATGCAAACCAAAACACGATTTTGTTACATTTGTATGAGCATACTTACATACATACATATTTATTTTATTTCATTGGGTTTTTATTCAAAGGTTTCATTGAAAAAAAAAATGTAATAATTCATGAAAAATAATAAGATAACAATTAAAATTAAGAATTCAGACATCCTTCACAACCAAGCAAACGTGGGTGTTGGTGTACACACAATGTCCTGATGAGCTCTGTGATGTTAGTTATCTATTTTCGTATATTTGTGGATGTTATTGGTAAGTCTAGAGTGGTCTTTGGGTTGTAAAATGATCGTTGAGAAGACATAAAATGCACTGCTGTGCTCTGTCATGTTTGAGGTAGATTTTAGTACACGTGGGAATGATGCGATCTATGATGCTGTGGTTGATATTGGTATATTTGGGGATGTCATTAGTAAGACTACACTTTACTCCTATAATGCTTTTGGATGATTCGATTATTTCTTTTGGATGATTCGATTATTTCTGGGGATTTGTTAGACAATTGATTAGAATGCAGACAATGTCCTGATGTGCTCTATGATGTGGACTATACATGTATATATTGGGTTTTATTGGTTAGTCTACATTGCTCTGTGATGCTAGCGGTTGATACAGGTATTTATGGGGATGTCTTTAGTACGTATGTAAGGGCATCTGGCTATGATTGCAGAAATAACAGACATGGCATGTGCTCTGTGATGTTAGTGGTAGATACAGGCATATCAAAAGAGAAAAGGAAATCGCAGGACAGTTGGAATTTAATGGTATTTTTATTGCAGAGCAACCAGAAGACGACCATCTTAAATCACATTGGGATAAGTTAGTGATATCAACCAAATCATTTCCAGTTAACTATTGGGACAAATTTGTGAAGAAGAAAGTAAGACGAAAGTACAGTGAAACATGATTTTGATTCTATATAAAATTTACTTGGAATACAAAAAAGCGCATTTACAGCTCAAGAAAATCAAGGCGGTGGATTCGTAAAGTATGTCCTTAATATTGTCTGGAGATATCAAGTTGCGAAAGCTGGTGTTACTATAACAGACAACGCCTTGCTATACTCATTATGGTATTTCACATTTTCCATTCTTGGAAACTTCAATAACTTTTTTTTCGCTGCTCATTTATTGGACGTTGCTGTAGGCTTTAAAACGTTGCGTACTATATTACAGTCAGTTACACACAATAGAAAAAAGTTAGTGCTTACAGTGATGATTTTAACTATAATCGATATATATCATTGTAATTGCTTTCAACTATTTCCGCAAATTCTATACTCATGATGAAGAAATTGATAAAAAATGTCACGATATGCTCACATGTTTCGTATTCCATCTATATAAAGGCGCACATGCGGGTGGTGGAATCGGTGATGAAATTGGAGATCCGGACGGAGACGATTATGAAGTTTACCGCATTATAATTGATATTACTTTCTTCTTTTTTGTCATTGTAATACTGCTGGCTATAATTCAAGGCTTAATCATTGATGCTTTTGGAGAGCTTCGAGACCAATTGGAATCGGTCAAAGAAAATATGGAATCTAATTGCTTTATATGCGGTGTTGGAAAAGATTATTTCGATATTGTGCCACATGGCTTTGACACCCATGTTCAAAAAGAACATAATTTAGCGAACTATATGTTCTTTTTGATGCATCTTATAAATAAACCAGATACTGAATACACTGGTCAAGAAACGTATGTCTGGAATATGTACCAGCAAAGGAGCTGGGACTTCTTCCCTGTCGGCGATTGCTTCAGGAAACAATGTGAAGGCGAGTTATCAGGTGGGAGTGGAAACTATTTCGCGTTTAGCATATCAAGCAATATTTACTTGTACTAGTCCAAACAAACAATGTATTTGAATGAACGAAGAGAACGACACATGTAGCGTTCTAATTTTCTGTATCGATTTTTTATTTGTTAGCTGAAAATGACAATCCTTTCAAACGAAATAAATACGTATGTACATATATTATTTTGAAATTAAAATTATGTTGTCAATTTATCTGAGAAATTTTGTTTCAATTTAAGAATATGACTTCAAAAAATTCTGTTGTTAGAGTATTAGTACACAATGAAAATTTTAGGAGATATTAGGGACATATGTATGTACGTACAATCAGCAAAAGGAATGCGGATGGACAAATGCAATATGCTGTGCAATAGGCTTTATGATGGTGTTATATCAATGAGGTTCTCGATAGATCGAATATATTTTAATCTAAATTCATTCTAAAGCTATTTCGTTTGGTGTACAAGAGCAATACAAATTACAATGCAAATAACAATACAAATTAGCTATAAGAAGAAGCAGTTGAGTCAAGCATATTGCAAAACGATGGAATGGCATATAAGCTAGGTACTATTTTAGATATATCCAATATTTATACTTGCGCATACAAATTGAAAATGAAATGAATTTGAATGAAAACTTCTCCTGTCATGCTCTCAACGCGTGCTTTCTCCTTGGAAGATATAATAATTGTATTTTCTATTGCAAATTAGGCCGCACTTCCTAACGACTAACAGTAAGTACATAGTGCTGGAGGTGGTGATCGATGTGTGTATAGCTGAAATGAAAAGGAAACGGCAACTAGAGATGTCTCCATAGGAAAGTTGTACGTTGACTAATACGTAATAGTTGCGACGAGTTACAACTAATAGGTAATATGTAGTAACGAGACGAACCTTGATGCAACGAGTAACATAACTGTTTTCTAGCTTTAATGTATTCGTCTAGGCTAATTAGGTTTTTAGTAAATATAGATTGCACATAGACATTTTATGCGATTGTTGAGATTTCGGACAGTATTCTGATACGCTTATTGGCTATGGCAGTTATTTCGGGTGGAGATAGCTCTTACGAAACATACTAAGGATTTCATGGGAGAACCGTATCTCAAACGAACAACTCCATCAGGGAACGGGCCAGGAACCTATAGGCGCGACTATTCAACAACGTGGCACGCCAGTGGTCATACCATTCGAAAAGGCGACAGATCCATAGCAAAACAGGCGATGCAGTTTAACCCGCTAACCCAAGACGGTAGAACAGTGAGTCCTCCGAGAAGTAAATAACGCAGAACAGTAGCTAAGGAGTCCCGTCAGCTGGGGAAGAGTTGGAGAGGGCTGAAACGAAATGTGAGAAACCACACACAGAGTATATATAAATATTGGTACTGTATTGACTATATAGATGATTGTTGAGACCTAAATTGATACATTTCTCTACGTTTTGTTTTGTTTAATCATCAATAAATGTAGAAATGTAGTAATTGTCGAAGCTTCGGGTAGTGTTGGTAATATCATTGGTGTGTGTAGAGTGGTCTTTGGGTTGTTAGATGATTGTTGAGAATACACCAATACCCCGGTTTGCGTCGCTAATTGGGGCCAGAAAGTCGCGACGCAAATCGAAATGATGCAAACCAAAACACGATTTTGTTACATTTGTATGAGCATACTTACATACATACATATTTATTTTATTTCATTGGGTTTTTATTCAAAGGTTTCATTGAAAAAAAAAATGTAATAATTCATGAAAAATAATAAGATAACAATTAAAATTAAGAATTCAGACATCCTTCACAACCAAGCAAACGTGGGTGTTGGTGTACACACAATGTCCTGATGAGCTCTGTGATGTTAGTTATCTATTTTCGTATATTTGTGGATGTTATTGGTAAGTCTAGAGTGGTCTTTGGGTTGTAAAATGATCGTTGAGAAGACATAAAATGCACTGCTGTGCTCTGTCATGTTTGAGGTAGATTTTAGTACACGTGGGAATGATGCGATCTATGATGCTGTGGTTGATATTGGTATATTTGGGGATGTCATTAGTAAGACTACACTTTACTCCTATAATGCTTTTGGATGATTCGATTATTTCTTTTGGATGATTCGATTATTTCCGGGGATTTGTTAGACAATTGATTAGAATGCAGACAATGTCCTGATGTGCTCTATGATGTGGACTATACATGTATATATTGGGTTTTATTGGTTAGTCTACATTGCTCTGTGATGCTAGCGGTTGATACAGGTATTTATGGGGATGTCTTTAGTACGTATGTAAGGGCATCTGGCTATGATTGCAGAAATAACAGACATGGCATGTGCTCTGTGATGTTAGTGGTAGATACAGGCATATCAAAAGAGAAAAGGAAATCGCAGGACAGTTGGAATTTAATGGTATTTTTATTGCAGAGCAACCAGAAGACGACCATCTTAAATCACATTGGGATAAGTTAGTGATATCAACCAAATCATTTCCAGTTAACTATTGGGACAAATTTGTGAAGAAGAAAGTAAGACGAAAGTACAGTGAAACATGATTTTGATTCTATATAAAATTTACTTGGAATACAAAAAAGCGCATTTACAGCTCAAGAAAATCAAGGCGGTGGATTCGTAAAGTATGTCCTTAATATTGTCTGGAGATATCAAGTTGCGAAAGCTGGTGTTACTATAACAGACAACGCCTTGCTATACTCATTATGGTATTTCACATTTTCCATTCTTGGAAACTTCAATAACTTTTTTTTCGCTGCTCATTTATTGGACGTTGCTGTAGGCTTTAAAACGTTGCGTACTATATTACAGTCAGTTACACACAATAGAAAAAAGTTAGTGCTTACAGTGATGATTTTAACTATAATCGATATATATCATTGTAATTGCTTTCAACTATTTCCGCAAATTCTATACTCATGATGAAGAAATTGATAAAAAATGTCACGATATGCTCACATGTTTCGTATTCCATCTATATAAAGGCGCACATGCGGGTGGTGGAATCGGTGATGAAATTGGAGATCCGGACGGAGACGATTATGAAGTTTACCGCATTATATTTGATATTACTTTCTTCTTTTTTGTCATTGTAATACTGCTGGCTATAATTCAAGGCTTAATCATTGATGCTTTTGGAGAGCTTCGAGACCAATTGGAATCGGTCAAAGAAAATATGGAATCTAATTGCTTTATATGCGGTGTTGGAAAAGATTATTTCGATATTGTGCCACATGGCTTTGACACCCATGTTCAAAAAGAACATAATTTAGCGAACTATATGTTCTTTTTGATGCATCTTATAAATAAACCAGATACTGAATACACTGGTCAAGAAACGTATGTCTGGAATATGTACCAGCAAAGGAGCTGGGACTTCTTCCCTGTCGGCGATTGCTTCAGGAAACAATGTGAAGGCGAGTTATCAGGTGGGAGTGGAAACTATTTCGCGTTTAGCGTATCAAGCAATATTTACTTGTACTAGTCCAAACAAACAATGTATTTGAATGAACGAAGAGAACGACACATGTAGCGTTCTAATTTTCTGTATCGATTTTTTATTTGTTAGCTGAAAATGACAATCCTTTCAAACGAAATAAATACGTATGTACATATATTATTTTGAAATTAAAATTATGTTGTCAATTTATCTGAGAAATTTTGTTTCAATTTAAGAATATGACTTCAAAAAATTCTGTTGTTAGAGTATTAGTACACAATGAAAATTTTAGGAGATATTAGGGACATATGTATGTACGTACAATCAGCAAAAGGAATGCGGATGGACAAATGCAATATGCTGTGCAATAGGCTTTATGATGGTGTTATATCAATGAGGTTCTCGATAGATCGAATATATTTTAATCTAAATTCATTCTAAAGCTATTTCGTTTGGTGTACAAGAGCAATACAAATTACAATGCAAATAACAATACAAATTAGCTATAAGAAGAAGCAGTTGAGTCAAGCATATTGCAAAACGATGGAATGGCATATAAGCTAGGTACTATTTTAGATATATCCAATATTTATACTTGCGCATACAAATTGAAAATGAAATGAATTTGAATGAAAACTTCTCCTGTCATGCTCTCAACGCGTGCTTTCTCCTTGGAAGATATAATAATTGTATTTTCTATTGCAAATTAGGCCGCACTTCCTAACGACTAACAGTAAGTACATAGTGCTGGAGGTGGTGATCGATGTGTGTATAGCTGAAATGAAAAGGAAACGGCAACTAGAGATGTCTCCATAGGAAAGTTGTACGTTGACTAATACGTAATAGTTGCGACGAGTTACAACTAATAGGTAATATGTAGTAACGAGACGAACCTTGATGCAACGAGTAACATAACTGTTTTCTAGCTTTAATGTATTCGTCTAGGCTAATTAGGTTTTTAGTAAATATAGATTGCACATAGACATTTTATGCGATTGTTGAGATTTCGGACAGTATTCTGATACGCTTATTGGCTATGGCAGTTATTTCGGGTGGAGATAGCTCTTACGAAACATACTAAGGATTTCATGGGAGAACCGTATCTCAAACGAACAACTCCATCAGGGAACGGGCCAGGAACCTATAGGCGCGATTATTCAGGGACGTGGCACGCCATTGGTCATACCCTTCGATAAGGCGACAGATCCATAGCAAAACAGGCGATGCAGTTTAACCCGCTAACCCAAGACGGTAGAACAGTGAGTCCTCCGAGAAGTAAATAACGCAGAACAGTAGCTAAGGAGTCCCGTCAGCTGGGGAAGAGTTGGAGAGGGCTGAAACGAAATGTGAGAAACCACACACAGAGTATATATAAATATTGGTACTGTATTGACTATATAGATGATTGTTGAGACCTAAATTGATACATTTCTCTACGTTTTGTTTTGTTTAATCATCAATAAATGTAGAAATGTAGTAATTGTCGAAACTTCGGGTAGTGTTGGTAATATCATTGGTGTGTGTAGAGTGGTCTTTGGGTTGTTAGATGATTGTTGAGAATACACCAATACCCCGGTTTGCGTCGCTAATTGGGGCCAGAAAGTCGCGACGCAAATCGAAATGATGCAAACCAAAACACGATTTTGTTACATTTGTATGAGCATACTTACATACATTACATACATTTGCCTGGGGAAGGGAGCAACAAAAGTCTTTCGAACAGCTGAAACGATCTCTTATCAATCAACCAGTGTTGGCACTCTTTAACCCCCGGGCACAACATGAGTTGCATACAGATGCAAGCAGCAAGCGACTAGCTGGTATATTGATGCAGGGAGAAGGGACAAATATGCATCTAGTGAGCCAGCAAAGGAAACGGATGTCGTGGAAATGAATGTACTCCAAGTTCATATTTCGGACGAGAATTGGATCTATTCTTTGCAATTGCAAGATGAAGAAATAGCCAAAATATCAACCTCCTAAACAAAAAACCGGAGAATGAAATAGAACAACAAGTTCATACGGACTATGACCTTCAAGAAGGAAGAGTATATCGTAAGGTCAACAATCAGATCAAGCTATTTCTTCCAAAAGGGGTTCGAAATCGAGTTTTAAGGTATAGTCATGATTAACTCGGACATTTCTCGGATCAGAAAACCATAAAACATATTCAGGAAAGATACTGGCTCCCACGAATCACCCAGTTTGTAAGAAAATACATTAAGGTATGTGTGGAGTGCGCCTAGGCAAAGAAAACTACACAACCTAGAGGAGAATTGTATCCTATCGAAAAAAAGAGGTACCATTTGATACATTTGGGCCCGTTTATCAAATCCATTAAGGGTAATGCTTATGTCATCGTACTTGTTGACTCTTTCACCAAGTTTAAACAAATAAAGGCCTTATCGAATAAGCAAACTTAACCAGTAATACATTTTTTGACAGAAACGTTTTTAATGTTCGGAACACCAAGACGTTTATTCACAGACCAGGGAACATCATTTACTTCGAAGGCATTTGATGAGTTTACGAAAAGTAGATCGATAACGCATGTTAAATAAAATTTAAAACGCCACGACGGACAGATCGAGCGATACAACCGAACCATACTCAACGCATTACTCGCAACGATAGAAGACGAGACTTAGTAGGACCAGAAAATTAAAATCGTGCAATGGGGAATAAACAACACCTATAATGAAGCCATTGGAAGGACTGCACACTAAATGATGTTGGGATACATTCCAAGAGATCGACTACAAGACGCATTAGCAGCAGGCGTACAGCTTACCCAAAAACGACAATATCTTGACCAGATACGCAGAGAAGGGGCACTTAGAATAACTCAAGCACAACGTAAGCATTAGGAACAACACGACCTAAAGCATCGAAGCGCCAAAAGGTACAACAAAGGAGACCTTGTGCTGATTTTGAATGACAGTCCTAGCAGCACCGTACATATCGTAAATTAGAGCCAAGATATAAGTGTCTTTACATCATAACGACTGTCCTACCTCATGACAGATACCAGTTAACGGATATGCCGTACGCGCCACGAACACAGAAACCTTACTCCGCCATATGGGCAGCCGATCTAATAAATAAGTCTTAATATTTCTTTAATACTAAGTCCTGTTATAATCTACATTGGTGAATACAGGCACGTATGGGGATGTCAGGTTATGTGTAAAGTGGGACATTTGGTTGATTAACGATTGGTGATAATACAGACAGTGAAATGGTATGTTCAGTGATGCTTGGGGAAGGTACGGGTATCTGTGTAGATGTCTTTAGTACTATGTTAAGGCCTCTGGCTATAATTGCAGAAATAACAGACATGGCATGTGCTCTGTGATGTTAGTGGTAGATACAGGCATATCAAAAGAGAAAAGGAAATCGCAGGACAGTTGGAATTTAATGGTATTTTTATTGCAGAGCAACCAGAAGACGACCATCTTAAATCACATTGGGATAAGTTAGTGATATCAACCAAATCATTTCCAGTTAACTATTGGGACAAATTTGTGAAGAAGAAAGTAAGACGAAAGTACAGTGAAACATGATTTTGATTCTATATAAAATTTACTTGGAATACAAAAAAGCGCATTTACAGCTCAAGAAAATCAAGGCGGTGGATTCGTAAAGTATGTCCTTAATATTGTCTGGAGATATCAAGTTGCGAAAGCTGGTGTTACTATAACAGACAACGCCTTGCTATACTCATTATGGTATTTCACATTTTCCATTCTTGGAAACTTCAATAACTTTTTTTTCGCTGCTCATTTATTGGACGTTGCTGTAGGCTTTAAAACGTTGCGTACTATATTACAGTCAGTTACACACAATAGAAAAAAGTTAGTGCTTACAGTGATGATTTTAACTATAATCGATATATATCATTGTAATTGCTTTCAACTATTTCCGCAAATTCTATGCTCATGATGAAGAAATTGATAAAAAATGTCACGATATGCTCACATGTTTCGTATTCCATCTATATAAAGGCGCACATGCGGGTGGTGGAATCGGTGATGAAATTGGAGATCCGGACGGAGACGATTATGAAGTTTACCGCATTATATTTGATATTACTTTCTTCTTTTTTGTCATTGTAATACTGCTGGCTATAATTCAAGGCTTAATCATTGATGCTTTTGGAGAGCTTCGAGACCAATTGGAATCGGTCAAAGAAAATATGGAATCTAATTGCTTTATATGCGGTGTTGGAAAAGATTATTTCGATATTGTGCCACATGGCTTTGACACCCATGTTCAAAAAGAACATAATTTAGCGAACTATATGTTCTTTTTGATGCATCTTATAAATAAACCAGATACTGAATACACTGGTCAAGAAACGTATGTCTGGAATATGTACCAGCAAAGGAGCTGGGACTTCTTCCCTGTCGGCGATTGCTTCAGGAAACAATGTGAAGGCGAGTTATCAGGTGGGAGTGGAAACTATTTCGCGTTTAGCGTATCAAGCAATATTTACTTGTACTAGTCCAAACAAACAATGTATTTGAATGAACGAAGAGAACGACACATGTAGCGTTCTAATTTTCTGTATCGATTTTTTATTTGTTAGCTGAAAATGACAATCCTTTCAAACGAACTAAATACGTATGTACATATATTATTTTGAAATTAAAATTATGTTGTCAATTTATCTGAGAAATTTTGTTTCAATTTAAGAATATGACTTCAAAAAATTCTGTTGTTAGAGTATTAGTACACAATGAAAATTTTAGGAGATATTAGGGACATATGTATGTACGTACAATCAGCAAAAGGAATGCGGATGGACAAATGCAATATGCTGTGCAATAGGCTTTATGATGGTGTTATATCAATGAGGTTCTCGATAGATCGAATATATTTTAATCTAAATTCATTCTAAAGCTATTTCGTTTGGTGTACAAGAGCAATACAAATTACAATGCAAATAACAATACAAATTAGCTATAAGAAGAAGCAGTTGAGTCAAGCATATTGCAAAACGATGGAATGGCATATAAGCTAGGTACTATTTTAGATATATCCAATATTTATACTTGCGCATACAAATTGAAAATGAAATGAATTTGAATGAAAACTTCTCCTGTCATGCTCTCAACGCGTGCTTTCTCCTTGGAAGATATAATAATTGTATTTTCTATTGCAAATTAGGCCGCACTTCCTAACGACTAACAGTAAGTACATAGTGCTGGAGGTGGTGATCGATGTGTGTATAGCTGAAATGAAAAGGAAACGGCAACTAGAGATGTCTCCATAGGAAAGTTGTACGTTGACTAATACGTAACAGTTGCGACGAGTTACAACTAATAGGTAATATGTAGTAACGAGACGAACCTTGATGCAACGAGTAACATAACTGTTTTCTAGCTTTAATGTATTCGTCTAGGCTAATTAGGTTTTTAGTAAATATAGATTGCACATAGACATTTTATGCGATTGTTGAGATTTCGGACAGTATTCTGATACGCTTATTGGCTATGGCAGTTATTTCGGGTGGAGATAGCTCTTACGAAACATACTAAGGATTTCATGGGAGAACCGTATCTCAAACGAACAACTCCATCAGGGAACGGGCCAGGAACCTATAGGCGCGATTATTCAGGGACGTGGCACGCCATTGGTCATACCCTTCGATAAGGCGACAGATCCATAGCAAAACAGGCGATGCAGTTTAACCCGCTAACCCAAGACGGTAGAACAGTGAGTCCTCCGAGAAGTAAATAACGCAGAACAGTAGCTAAGGAGTCCCGTCAGCTGGGGAAGAGTTGGAGAGGGCTGAAACGAAATGTGAGAAACCACACACAGAGTATATATAAATATTGGTACTGTATTGACTATATAGATGATTGTTGAGACCTAAATTGATACATTTCTCTACGTTTTGTTTTGTTTAATCATCAATAAATGTAGAAATGTAGTAATTGTCGAAACTTCGGGTAGTGTTGGTAATATCATTGGTGTGTGTAGAGTGGTCTTTGGGTTGTTAGATGATTGTTGAGAATACACCAATACCCCGGTTTGCGTCGCTAATTGGGGCCAGAAAGTCGCGACGCAAATCGAAATGATGCAAACCAAAACACGATTTTGTTACATTTGTATGAGCATACTTACATACATTACATACATTTGCCTGGGGAAGGGAGCAACAAAAGTCTTTCGAACAGCTGAAACGATCTCTTATCAATCAACCAGTGTTGGCACTCTTTAACCCCCGGGCACAACATGAGTTGCATACAGATGCAAGCAGCAAGCGACTAGCTGGTATATTGATGCAGGGAGAAGGGACAAATATGCATCTAGTGAGCCAGCAAAGGAAACGGATGTCGTGGAAATGAATGTACTCCAAGTTCATATTTCGGACGAGAATTGGATCTATTCTTTGCAATTGCAAGATGAAGAAATAGCCAAAATATCAACCGTCCTAAACAAAAAACCGGAGAATGAAATAGAACAACAAGTTCATACGGACTATGACCTTCAAGAAGGAAGAGTATATCGTAAGGTCAACAATCAGATCAAGCTATTTCTTCCAAAAGGGGTTCGAAATCGAGTTTTAAGGTATAGTCATGATTAACTCGGACATTTCTCGGATCAGAAAACCATAAAACATATTCAGGAAAGATACTGGCTCCCACGAATCACCCAGTTTGTAAGAAAATACATTAAGGTATGTGTGGAGTGCGCCTAGGCAAAGAAAACTACACAACCTAGAGGAGAATTGTATCCTATCGAAAAAAAGAGGTACCATTTGATACATTTGGGCCCGTTTATCAAATCCATTAAGGGTAATGCTTATGTCATCGTACTTGTTGACTCTTTCACCAAGTTTAAACAAATAAAGGCCTTATCGAATAAGCAAACTTAACCAGTAATACATTTTTTGACAGAAACGTTTTTAATGTTCGGAACACCAAGACGTTTATTCACAGACCAGGGAACATCATTTACTTCGAAGGCATTTGATGAGTTTACGAAAAGTAGATCGATAACGCATGTTAAATAAAATTTAAAACGCCACGACGGACAGATCGAGCGATACAACCGAACCATACTCAACGCATTACTCGCAACGATAGAAGACGAGACTTAGTAGGACCAGAAAATTAAAATCGTGCAATGGGGAATAAACAACACCTATAATGAAGCCATTGGAAGGACTGCACACTAAATGATGTTGGGATACATTCCAAGAGATCGACTACAAGACGCATTAGCAGCAGGCGTACAGCTTACCCAAAAACGACAATATCTTGACCAGATACGCAGAGAAGGGGCACTTAGAATAACTCAAGCACAACGTAAGCATTAGGAACAACACGACCTAAAGCATCGAAGCGCCAAAAGGTACAACAAAGGAGACCTTGTGCTGATTTTGAATGACAGTCCTAGCAACACCGTACATATCGTAAATTAGAGCCAAGATATAAGTGTCTTTACATCATAACGACTGTCCTACCTCATGACAGATACCAGTTAACGGATATGCCGTACGCGCCACGAACACAGAAACCTTACTCCGCCATATGGGCAGCCGATCTAATAAATAAGTCTTAATATTTCTTTAATACTAAGTCCTGTTATAATCTACATTGGTGAATACAGGCACGTATGGGGATGTCAGGTTATGTGTAAAGTGGGACATTTGGTTGATTAACGATTGGTGATAATACAGACAGTGAAATGGTATGTTCAGTGATGCTTGGGGAAGGTACGGGTATCTGTGTAGATGTCTTTAGTACTATGTTAAGGCCTCTGGCTATAATTGCAGAAATAACAGACATGGCATGTGCTCTGTGATGTTAGTGGTAGATACAGGCATATCAAAAGAGAAAAGGAAATCGCAGGACAGTTGGAATTTAATGGTATTTTTATTGCAGAGCAACCAGAAGACGACCATCTTAAATCACATTGGGATAAGTTAGTGATATCAACCAAATCATTTCCAGTTAACTATTGGGACAAATTTGTGAAGAAGAAAGTAAGACGAAAGTACAGTGAAACATGATTTTGATTCTATATAAAATTTACTTGGAATACAAAAAAGCGCATTTACAGCTCAAGAAAATCAAGGCGGTGGATTCGTAAAGTATGTCCTTAATATTGTCTGGAGATATCAAGTTGCGAAAGCTGGTGTTACTATAACAGACAACGCCTTGCTATACTCATTATGGTATTTCACATTTTCCATTCTTGGAAACTTCAATAACTTTTTTTTCGCTGCTCATTTATTGGACGTTGCTGTAGGCTTTAAAACGTTGCGTACTATATTACAGTCAGTTACACACAATAGAAAAAAGTTAGTGCTTACAGTGATGATTTTAACTATAATCGATATATATCATTGTAATTGCTTTCAACTATTTCCGCAAATTCTATACTCATGATGAAGAAATTGATAAAAAATGTCACGATATGCTCACATGTTTCGTATTCCATCTATATAAAGGCGCACATGCGGGTGGTGGAATCGGTGATGAAATTGGAGATCCGGACGGAGACGATTATGAAGTTTACCGCATTATATTTGATATTACTTTCTTCTTTTTTGTCATTGTAATACTGCTGGCTATAATTCAAGGCTTAATCATTGATGCTTTTGGAGAGCTTCGAGACCAATTGGAATCGGTCAAAGAAAATATGGAATCTAATTGCTTTATATGCGGTGTTGGAAAAGATTATTTCGATATTGTGCCACATGGCTTTGACACCCATGTTCAAAAAGAACATAATTTAGCGAACTATATGTTCTTTTTGATGCATCTTATAAATAAACCAGATACTGAATACACTGGTCAAGAAACGTATGTCTGGAATATGTACCAGCAAAGGAGCTGGGACTTCTTCCCTGTCGGCGATTGCTTCAGGAAACAATGTGAAGGCGAGTTATCAGGTGGGAGTGGAAACTATTTCGCGTTTAGCGTATCAAGCAATATTTACTTGTACTAGTCCAAACAAACAATGTATTTGAATGAACGAAGAGAACGACACATGTAGCGTTCTAATTTTCTGTATCGATTTTTTATTTGTTAGCTGAAAATGACAATCCTTTCAAACGAAATAAATACGTATGTACATATATTATTTTGAAATTAAAATTATGTTGTCAATTTATCTGAGAAATTTTGTTTCAATTTAAGAATATGACTTCAAAAAATTCTGTTGTTAGAGTATTAGTACACAATGAAAATTTTAGGAGATATTAGGGACATATGTATGTACGTACAATCAGCAAAAGGAATGCGGATGGACAAATGCAATATGCTGTGCAATAGGCTTTATGATGGTGTTATATCAATGAGGTTCTCGATAGATCGAATATATTTTAATCTAAATTCATTCTAAAGCTATTTCGTTTGGTGTACAAGAGCAATACAAATTACAATGCAAATAACAATACAAATTAGCTATAAGAAGAAGCAGTTGAGTCAAGCATATTGCAAAACGATGGAATGGCATATAAGCTAGGTACTATTTTAGATATATCCAATATTTATACTTGCGCATACAAATTGAAAATGAAATGAATTTGAATGAAAACTTCTCCTGTCATGCTCTCAACGCGTGCTTTCTCCTTGGAAGATATAATAATTGTATTTTCTATTGCAAATTAGGCCGCACTTCCTAACGACTAACAGTAAGTACATAGTGCTGGAGGTGGTGATCGATGTGTGTATAGCTGAAATGAAAAGGAAACGGCAACTAGAGATGTCTCCATAGGAAAGTTGTACGTTGACTAATACGTAATAGTTGCGACGAGTTACAACTAATAGGTAATATGTAGTAACGAGACGAACCTTGATGCAACGAGTAACATAACTGTTTTCTAGCTTTAATGTATTCGTCTAGGCTAATTAGGTTTTTAGTAAATATAGATTGCACATAGACATTTTATGCGATTGTTGAGATTTCGGACAGTATTCTGATACGCTTATTGGCTATGGCAGTTATTTCGGGTGGAGATAGCTCTTACGAAACATACTAAGGATTTCATGGGAGAACCGTATCTCAAACGAACAACTCCATCAGGGAACGGGCCAGGAACCAATAGGCGCGATTATTCAGGGACGTGCCACGCCATTGGTCATACCCTTCGATAAGGCGACAGATCCATAGCAAAACAGGCGATGCAGTTTAACCCGCTAACCCAAGACGGTAGAACAGTGAGTCCTCCGAGAAGTAAATAACGCAGAACAGTAGCTAAGGAGTCCCGTCAGCTGGGGAAGAGTTGGAGAGGGCTGAAACGAAATGTGAGAAACCACACACAGAGTATATATAAATATTGGTACTGTATTGACTATATAGATGATTGTTGAGACCTAAATTGATACATTTCTCTACGTTTTGTTTTGTTTAATCATCAATAAATGTAGAAATGTAGTAATTGTCGAAGCTTCGGGTAGTGTTGGTAATATCATTGGTGTGTGTAGAGTGGTCTTTGGGTTGTTAGATGATTGTTGAGAATACACCAATACCCCGGTTTGCGTCGCTAATTGGGGCCAGAAAGTCGCGACGCAAATCGAAATGATGCAAACCAAAACACGATTTTGTTACATTTGTATGAGCATACTTACATACATTACATACATTTGCCTGGGGAAGGGAGCAACAAAAGTCTTTCGAACAGCTGAAACGATCTCTTATCAATCAACCAGTGTTGGCACTCTTTAACCCCCGGGCACAACATGAGTTGCATACAGATGCAAGCAGCAAGCGACTAGCTGGTATATTGATGCAGGGAGAAGGGACAAATATGCATCTAGTGAGCCAGCAAAGGAAACGGATGTCGTGGAAATGAATGTACTCCAAGTTCATATTTCGGACGAGAATTGGATCTATTCTTTGCAATTGCAAGATGAAGAAATAGCCAAAATATCAACCGTCCTAAACAAAAAACCGGAGAATGAAATAGAACAACAAGTTCATACGGACTATGACCTTCAAGAAGGAAGAGTATATCGTAAGGTCAACAATCAGACCAAGCTATTTCTTCCAAAAGGGGTTCGAAATCGAGTTTTAAGGTATAGTCATGATTAACTCGGACATTTCTCGGATCAGAAAACCATAAAACATATTCAGGAAAGATACTGGCTCCCACGAATCACCCAGTTTGTAAGAAAATACATTAAGGTATGTGTGGAGTGCGCCTAGGCAAAGAAAACTACACAACCTAGAGGAGAATTGTATCCTATCGAAAAAAAGAGGTACCATTTGATACATTTGGGCCCGTTTATCAAATCCATTAAGGGTAATGCTTATGTCATCGTACTTGTTGACTCTTTCACCAAGTTTAAACAAATAAAGGCCTTATCGAATAAGCAAACTTAACCAGTAATACATTTTTTGACAGAAACGTTTTTAATGTTCGGAACACCAAGACGTTTATTCACAGACCAGGGAACATCATTTACTTCGAAGGCATTTGATGAGTTTACGAAAAGTAGATCGATAACGCATGTTAAATAAAATTTAAAACGCCACGACGGACAGATCGAGCGATACAACCGAACCATACTCAACGCATTACTCGCAACGATAGAAGACGAGACTTAGTAGGACCAGAAAATTAAAATCGTGCAATGGGGAATAAACAACACCTATAATGAAGCCATTGGAAGGACTGCACACTAAATGATGTTGGGATACATTCCAAGAGATCGACTACAAGACGCATTAGCAGCAGGCGTACAGCTTACCCAAAAACGACAATATCTTGACCAGATACGCAGAGAAGGGGCACTTAGAATAACTCAAGCACAACGTAAGCATTAGGAACAACACGACCTAAAGCATCGAAGCGCCAAAAGGTACAACAAAGGAGACCTTGTGCTGATTTTGAATGACAGTCCTAGCAGCACCGTACATATCGTAAATTAGAGCCAAGATATAAGTGTCTTTACATCATAACGACTGTCCTACCTCATGACAGATACCAGTTAACGGATATGCCGTACGCGCCACGAACACAGAAACCTTACTCCGCCATATGGGCAGCCGATCTAATAAATAAGTCTTAATATTTCTTTAATACTAAGTCCTGTTATAATCTACATTGGTGAATACAGGCACGTATGGGGATGTCAGGTTATGTGTAAAGTGGGACATTTGGTTGATTAACGATTGGTGATAATACAGACAGTGAAATGGTATGTTCAGTGATGCTTGGGGAAGGTACGGGTATCTGTGTAGATGTCTTTAGTACTATGTTAAGGCCTCTGGCTATAATTGCAGAAATAACAGACATGGCATGTGCTCTGTGATGTTAGTGGTAGATACAGGCATATCAAAAGAGAAAAGGAAATCGCAGGACAGTTGGAATTTAATGGTATTTTTATTGCAGAGCAACCAGAAGACGACCATCTTAAATCACATTGGGATAAGTTAGTGATATCAACCAAATCATTTCCAGTTAACTATTGGGACAAATTTGTGAAGAAGAAAGTAAGACGAAAGTACAGTGAAACATGATTTTGATTCTATATAAAATTTACTTGGAATACAAAAAAGCGCATTTACAGCTCAAGAAAATCAAGGCGGTGGATTCGTAAAGTATGTCCTTAATATTGTCTGGAGATATCAAGTTGCGAAAGCTGGTGTTACTATAACAGACAACGCCTTGCTATACTCATTATGGTATTTCACATTTTCCATTCTTGGAAACTTCAATAACTTTTTTTTCGCTGCTCATTTATTGGACGTTGCTGTAGGCTTTAAAACGTTGCGTACTATATTACAGTCAGTTACACACAATAGAAAAAAGTTAGTGCTTACAGTGATGATTTTAACTATAATCGATATATATCATTGTAATTGCTTTCAACTATTTCCGCAAATTCTATACTCATGATGAAGAAATTGATAAAAAATGTCACGATATGCTCACATGTTTCGTATTCCATCTATATAAAGGCGCACATGCGGGTGGTGGAATCGGTGATGAAATTGGAGATCCGGACGGAGACGATTATGAAGTTTACCGCATTATATTTGATATTACTTTCTTCTTTTTTGTCATTGTAATACTGCTGGCTATAATTCAAGGCTTAATCATTGATGCTTTTGGAGAGCTTCGAGACCAATTGGAATCGGTCAAAGAAAATATGGAATCTAATTGCTTTATATGCGGTGTTGGAAAAGATTATTTCGATATTGTGCCACATGGCTTTGACACCCATGTTCAAAAAGAACATAATTTAGCGAACTATATGTTCTTTTTGATGCATCTTATAAATAAACCAGATACTGAATACACTGGTCAAGAAACGTATGTCTGGAATATGTACCAGCAAAGGAGCTGGGACTTCTTCCCTGTCGGCGATTGCTTCAGGAAACAATGTGAAGGCGAGTTATCAGGTGGGAGTGGAAACTATTTCGCGTTTAGCGTATCAAGCAATATTTACTTGTACTAGTCCAAACAAACAATGTATTTGAATGAACGAAGAGAACGACACATGTAGCGTTCTAATTTTCTGTATCGATTTTTTATTTGTTAGCTGAAAATGACAATCCTTTCAAACGAACTAAATACGTATGTACATATATTATTTTGAAATTAAAATTATGTTGTCAATTTATCTGAGAAATTTTGTTTCAATTTAAGAATATGACTTCAAAAAATTCTGTTGTTAGAGTATTAGTACACAATGAAAATTTTAGGAGATATTAGGGACATATGTATGTACGTACAATCAGCAAAAGGAATGCGGATGGACAAATGCAATATGCTGTGCAATAGGCTTTATGATGGTGTTATATCAATGAGGTTCTCGATAGATCGAATATATTTTAATCTAAATTCATTCTAAAGCTATTTCGTTTGGTGTACAAGAGCAATACAAATTACAATGCAAATAACAATACAAATTAGCTATAAGAAGAAGCAGTTGAGTCAAGCATATTGCAAAACGATGGAATGGCATATAAGCTAGGTACTATTTTAGATATATCCAATATTTATACTTGCGCATACAAATTGAAAATGAAATGAATTTGAATGAAAACTTCTCCTGTCATGCTCTCAACGCGTGCTTTCTCCTTGGAAGATATAATAATTGTATTTTCTATTGCAAATTAGGCCGCACTTCCTAACGACTAACAGTAATACATAGTGCTGGAGGTGGTGATCGATGTGTGTATAGCTGAAATGAAAAGGAAACGGCAACTAGAGATGTCTCCATAGGAAAGTTGTACGTTGACTAATACGTAATAGTTGCGACGAGTTACAACTAATAGGTAATATGTAGTAACGAGACGAACCTTGATGCAACGAGTAACATAACTGTTTTCTAGCTTTAATGTATTCGTCTAGGCTAATTAGGTTTTTAGTAAATATAGATTGCACATAGACATTTTATGCGATTGTTGAGATTTCGGACAGTATTCTGATACGCTTATTGGCTATGGCAGTTATTTCGGGTGGAGATAGCTCTTACGAAACATACTAAGGATTTCATGGGAGAACCGTATCTCAAACGAACAACTCCATCAGGGAACGGGCCAGGAACCAATAGGCGCGATTATTCAGGGACGTGCCACGCCATTGGTCATACCCTTCGATAAGGCGACAGATCCATAGCAAAACAGGCGATGCAGTTTAACCCGCTAACCCAAGACGGTAGAACAGTGAGTCCTCCGAGAAGTAAATAACGCAGAACAGTAGCTAAGGAGTCCCGTCAGCTGGGGAAGAGTTGGAGAGGGCTGAAACGAAATGTGAGAAACCACACACAGAGTATATATAAATATTGGTACTGTATTGACTATATAGATGATTGTTGAGACCTAAATTGATACATTTCTCTACGTTTTGTTTTGTTTAATCATCAATAAATGTAGAAATGTAGTAATTGTCGAAACTTCGGGTAGTGTTGGTAATATCATTGGTGTGTAGAGTGGTCTTTGGGTTGTTAGATGATTGTTGAGAATACACCAATACCCCGGTTTGCGTCGCTAATTGGGGCCAGAAAGTCGCGACGCAAATCGAAATGATGCAAACCAAAACACGATTTTGTTACATTTGTATGAGCATACTTACATACATACATATTTATTTTATTTCATTGGGTTTTTATTCAAAGGTTTCATTGAAAAAAAAAATGTAATAATTCATGAAAAATAATAAGATAACAATTAAAATTAAGAATTCAGACATCCTTCACAACCAAGCAAACGTGGGTGTTGGTGTACACACAATGTCCTGATGAGCTCTGTGATGTTAGTTATCTATTTTCGTATATTTGTGGATGTTATTGGTAAGTCTAGAGTGGTCTTTGGGTTGTAAAATGATCGTTGAGAAGACATAAAATGCACTGCTGTGCTCTGTCATGTTTGAGGTAGATTTTAGTACACGTGGGAATGATGCGATCTATGATGCTGTGGTTGATATTGGTATATTTGGGGATGTCATTAGTAAGACTACACTTTACTCCTATAATGCTTTTGGATGATTCGATTATTTCTTTTGGATGATTCGATTATTTCTGGGGATTTGTTAGACAATTGATTAGAATGCAGACAATGTCCTGATGTGCTCTATGATGTGGACTATACATGTATATAGATGATTGTTGAGACCTAAATTGATACATTTCTCTACGTTTTGTTTTGTTTAATCATCAATAAATGTAGAAATGTAGTAATTGTCGAAACTTCGGGTAGTGTTGGTAATATCATTGGTGTGTGTAGAGTGGTCTTTGGGTTGTTAGATGATTGTTGAGAATACACCAATACCCCGGTTTGCGTCGCTAATTGGGGCCAGAAAGTCGCGACGCAAATCGAAATGATGCAAACCAAAACACGATTTTGTTACATTTGTATGAGCATACTTACATACATTACATACATTTGCCTGGGGAAGGGAGCAACAAAAGTCTTTCGAACAGCTGAAACGATCTCTTATCAATCAACCAGTGTTGGCACTCTTTAACCCCCGGGCACAACATGAGTTGCATACAGATGCAAGCAGCAAGCGACTAGCTGGTATATTGATGCAGGGAGAAGGGACAAATATGCATCTAGTGAGCCAGCAAAGGAAACGGATGTCGTGGAAATGAATGTACTCCAAGTTCATATTTCGGACGAGAATTGGATCTATTCTTTGCAATTGCAAGATGAAGAAATAGCCAAAATATCAACCGTCCTAAACAAAAAACCGGAGAATGAAATAGAACAACAAGTTCATACGGACTATGACCTTCAAGAAGGAAGAGTATATCGTAAGGTCAACAATCAGATCAAGCTATTTCTTCCAAAAGGGGTTCGAAATCGAGTTTTAAGGTATAGTCATGATTAACTCGGACATTTCTCGGATCAGAAAACCATAAAACATATTCAGGAAAGATACTGGCTCCCACGAATCACCCAGTTTGTAAGAAAATACATTAAGGTATGTGTGGAGTGCGCCTAGGCAAAGAAAACTACACAACCTAGAGGAGAATTGTATCCTATCGAAAAAAAGAGGTACCATTTGATACATTTGGGCCCGTTTATCAAATCCATTAAGGGTAATGCTTATGTCATCGTACTTGTTGACTCTTTCACCAAGTTTAAACAAATAAAGGCCTTATCGAATAAGCAAACTTAACCAGTAATACATTTTTTGACAGAAACGTTTTTAATGTTCGGAACACCAAGACGTTTATTCACAGACCAGGGAACATCATTTACTTCGAAGGCATTTGATGAGTTTACGAAAAGTAGATCGATAACGCATGTTAAATAAAATTTAAAACGCCACGACGGACAGATCGAGCGATACAACCGAACCATACTCAACGCATTACTCGCAACGATAGAAGACGAGACTTAGTAGGACCAGAAAATTAAAATCGTGCAATGGGGAATAAACAACACCTATAATGAAGCCATTGGAAGGACTGCACACTAAATGATGTTGGGATACATTCCAAGAGATCGACTACAAGACGCATTAGCAGCAGGCGTACAGCTTACCCAAAAACGACAATATCTTGACCAGATACGCAGAGAAGGGGCACTTAGAATAACTCAAGCACAACGTAAGCATTAGGAACAACACGACCTAAAGCATCGAAGCGCCAAAAGGTACAACAAAGGAGACCTTGTGCTGATTTTGAATGACAGTCCTAGCAACACCGTACATATCGTAAATTAGAGCCAAGATATAAGTGTCTTTACATCATAACGACTGTCCTACCTCATGACAGATACCAGTTAACGGATATGCCGTACGCGCCACGAACACAGAAACCTTACTCCGCCATATGGGCAGCCGATCTAATAAATAAGTCTTAATATTTCTTTAATACTAAGTCCTGTTATAATCTACATTGGTGAATACAGGCACGTATGGGGATGTCAGGTTATGTGTAAAGTGGGACATTTGGTTGATTAACGATTGGTGATAATACAGACAGTGAAATGGTATGTTCAGTGATGCTTGGGGAAGGTACGGGTATCTGTGTAGATGTCTTTAGTACTATGTTAAGGCCTCTGGCTATAATTGCAGAAATAACAGACATGGCATGTGCTCTGTGATGTTAGTGGTAGATACAGGCATATCAAAAGAGAAAAGGAAATCGCAGGACAGTTGGAATTTAATGGTATTTTTATTGCAGAGCAACCAGAAGACGACCATCTTAAATCACATTGGGATAAGTTAGTGATATCAACCAAATCATTTCCAGTTAACTATTGGGACAAATTTGTGAAGAAGAAAGTAAGACGAAAGTACAGTGAAACATGATTTTGATTCTATATAAAATTTACTTGGAATACAAAAAAGCGCATTTACAGCTCAAGAAAATCAAGGCGGTGGATTCGTAAAGTATGTCCTTAATATTGTCTGGAGATATCAAGTTGCGAAAGCTGGTGTTACTATAACAGACAACGCCTTGCTATACTCATTATGGTATTTCACATTTTCCATTCTTGGAAACTTCAATAACTTTTTTTTCGCTGCTCATTTATTGGACGTTGCTGTAGGCTTTAAAACGTTGCGTACTATATTACAGTCAGTTACACACAATAGAAAAAAGTTAGTGCTTACAGTGATGATTTTAACTATAATCGATATATATCATTGTAATTGCTTTCAACTATTTCCGCAAATTCTATACTCATGATGAAGAAATTGATAAAAAATGTCACGATATGCTCACATGTTTCGTATTCCATCTATATAAAGGCGCACATGCGGGTGGTGGAATCGGTGATGAAATTGGAGATCCGGACGGAGACGATTATGAAGTTTACCGCATTATATTTGATATTACTTTCTTCTTTTTTGTCATTGTAATACTGCTGGCTATAATTCAAGGCTTAATCATTGATGCTTTTGGAGAGCTTCGAGACCAATTGGAATCGGTCAAAGAAAATATGGAATCTAATTGCTTTATATGCGGTGTTGGAAAAGATTATTTCGATATTGTGCCACATGGCTTTGACACCCATGTTCAAAAAGAACATAATTTAGCGAACTATATGTTCTTTTTGATGCATCTTATAAATAAACCAGATACTGAATACACTGGTCAAGAAACGTATGTCTGGAATATGTACCAGCAAAGGAGCTGGGACTTCTTCCCTGTCGGCGATTGCTTCAGGAAACAATGTGAAGGCGAGTTATCAGGTGGGAGTGGAAACTATTTCGCGTTTAGCGTATCAAGCAATATTTACTTGTACTAGTCCAAACAAACAATGTATTTGAATGAACGAAGAGAACGACACATGTAGCGTTCTAATTTTCTGTATCGATTTTTTATTTGTTAGCTGAAAATGACAATCCTTTCAAACGAAATAAATACGTATGTACATATATTATTTTGAAATTAAAATTATGTTGTCAATTTATCTGAGAAATTTTGTTTCAATTTAAGAATATGACTTCAAAAAATTCTGTTGTTAGAGTATTAGTACACAATGAAAATTTTAGGAGATATTAGGGACATATGTATGTACGTACAATCAGCAAAAGGAATGCGGATGGACAAATGCAATATGCTGTGCAATAGGCTTTATGATGGTGTTATATCAATGAGGTTCTCGATAGATCGAATATATTTTAATCTAAATTCATTCTAAAGCTATTTCGTTTGGTGTACAAGAGCAATACAAATTACAATGCAAATAACAATACAAATTAGCTATAAGAAGAAGCAGTTGATTCAAGCATATTGCAAAACGATGGAATGGCATATAAGCTAGGTACTATTTTAGATATATCCAATATTTATACTTGCGCATACAAATTGAAAATGAAATGAATTTGAATGAAAACTTCTCCTGTCATGCTCTCAACGCGTGCTTTCTCCTTGGAAGATATAATAATTGTATTTTCTATTGCAAATTAGGCCGCACTTCCTAACGACTAACAGTAAGTACATAGTGCTGGAGGTGGTGATCGATGTGTGTATAGCTGAAATGAAAAGGAAACGGCAACTAGAGATGTCTCCATAGGAAAGTTGTACGTTGACTAATACGTAATAGTTGCGATGAGTTACAACTAATAGGTAATATGTAGTAACGAGACGAACCTTGATGCAACGAGTAACATAACTGTTTTCTAGCTTTAATGTATTCGTCTAGGCTAATTAGGTTTTTAGTAAATATAGATTGCACATAGACATTTTATGCGATTGTTGAGATTTCGGACAGTATTCTGATACGCTTATTGGCTATGGCAGTTATTTCGGGTGGAGATAGCTCTTACGAAACATACTAAGGATTTCATGGGAGAACCGTATCTCAAACGAACAACTCCATCAGGGAACGGGCCAGGAACCTATAGGCGCGATTATTCAGGGACGTGGCACGCCATTGGTCATACCCTTCGATAAGGCGACAGATCCATAGCAAAACAGGCGATGCAGTTTAACCCGCTAACCCAAGACGGTAGAACAGTGAGTCCTCCGAGAAGTAAATAACGCAGAACAGTAGCTAAGGAGTCCCGTCAGCTGGGGAAGAGTTGGAGAGGGCTGAAACGAAATGTGAGAAACCACACACAGAGTATATATAAATATTGGTACTGTATTGACTATATAGATGATTGTTGAGACCTAAATTGATACATTTCTCTACGTTTTGTTTTGTTTAATCATCAATAAATGTAGAAATGTAGTAATTGTCGAAACTTCGGGTAGTGTTGGTAATATCATTGGTGTGTGTAGAGTGGTCTTTGGGTTGTTAGATGATTGTTGAGAATACACCAATACCCCGGTTTGCGTCGCTAATTGGGGCCAGAAAGTCGCGACGCAAATCGAAATGATGCAAACCAAAACACGATTTTGTTACATTTGTATGAGCATACTTACATACATTACATACATTTGCCTGGGGAAGGGAGCAACAAAAGTCTTTCGAACAGCTGAAACGATCTCTTATCAATCAACCAGTGTTGGCACTCTTTAACCCCCGGGCACAACATGAGTTGCATACAGATGCAAGCAGCAAGCGACTAGCTGGTATATTGATGCAGGGAGAAGGGACAAATATGCATCTAGTGAGCCAGCAAAGGAAACGGATGTCGTGGAAATGAATGTACTCCAAGTTCATATTTCGGACGAGAATTGGATCTATTCTTTGCAATTGCAAGATGAAGAAATAGCCAAAATATCAACCGTCCTAAACAAAAAACCGGAGAATGAAATAGAACAACAAGTTCATACGGACTATGACCTTCAAGAAGGAAGAGTATATCGTAAGGTCAACAATCAGATCAAGCTATTTCTTCCAAAAGGGGTTCGAAATCGAGTTTTAAGGTATAGTCATGATTAACTCGGACATTTCTCGGATCAGAAAACCATAAAACATATTCAGGAAAGATACTGGCTCCCACGAATCACCCAGTTTGTAAGAAAATACATTAAGGTATGTGTGGAGTGCGCCTAGGCAAAGAAAACTACACAACCTAGAGGAGAATTGTATCCTATCGAAAAAAAGAGGTACCATTTGATACATTTGGGCCCGTTTATCAAATCCATTAAGGGTAATGCTTATGTCATCGTACTTGTTGACTCTTTCACCAAGTTTAAACAAATAAAGGCCTTATCGAATAAGCAAACTTAACCAGTAATACATTTTTTGACAGAAACGTTTTTAATGTTCGGAACACCAAGACGTTTATTCACAGACCAGGGAACATCATTTACTTCGAAGGCATTTGATGAGTTTACGAAAAGTAGATCGATAACGCATGTTAAATAAAATTTAAAACGCCACGACGGACAGATCGAGCGATACAACCGAACCATACTCAACGCATTACTCGCAACGATAGAAGACGAGACTTAGTAGGACCAGAAAATTAAAATCGTGCAATGGGGAATAAACAACACATATAATGAAGCCATTGGAAGGACTGCACACTAAATGATGTTGGGATACATTCCAAGAGATCGACTACAAGACGCATTAGCAGCAGGCGTACAGCTTACCCAAAAACGACAATATCTTGACCAGATACGCAGAGAAGGGGCACTTAGAATAACTCAAGCACAACGTAAGCATTAGGAACAACACGACCTAAAGCATCGAAGCGCCAAAAGGTACAACAAAGGAGACCTTGTGCTGATTTTGAATGACAGTCCTAGCAGCACCGTACATATCGTAAATTAGAGCCAAGATATAAGTGTCTTTACATCATAACGACTGTCCTACCTCATGACAGATACCAGTTAACGGATATGCCGTACGCGCCACGAACACAGAAACCTTACTCCGCCATATGGGCAGCCGATCTAATAAATAAGTCTTAATATTTCTTTAATACTAAGTCCTGTTATAATCTACATTGGTGAATACAGGCACGTATGGGGATGTCAGGTTATGTGTAAAGTGGGACATTTGGTTGATTAACGATTGGTGATAATACAGACAGTGAAATGGTATGTTCAGTGATGCTTGGGGAAGGTACGGGTATCTGTGTAGATGTCTTTAGTACTATGTTAAGGCCTCTGGCTATAATTGCAGAAATAACAGACATGGCATGTGCTCTGTGATGTTAGTGGTAGATACAGGCATATCAAAAGAGAAAAGGAAATCGCAGGACAGTTGGAATTTAATGGTATTTTTATTGCAGAGCAACCAGAAGACGACCATCTTAAATCACATTGGGATAAGTTAGTGATATCAACCAAATCATTTCCAGTTAACTATTGGGACAAATTTGTGAAGAAGAAAGTAAGACGAAAGTACAGTGAAACATGATTTTGATTCTATATAAAATTTACTTGGAATACAAAAAAGCGCATTTACAGCTCAAGAAAATCAAGGCGGTGGATTCGTAAAGTATGTCCTTAATATTGTCTGGAGATATCAAGTTGCGAAAGCTGGTGTTACTATAACAGACAACGCCTTGCTATACTCATTATGGTATTTCACATTTTCCATTCTTGGAAACTTCAATAACTTTTTTTTCGCTGCTCATTTATTGGACGTTGCTGTAGGCTTTAAAACGTTGCGTACTATATTACAGTCAGTTACACACAATAGAAAAAAGTTAGTGCTTACAGTGATGATTTTAACTATAATCGATATATATCATTGTAATTGCTTTCAACTATTTCCGCAAATTCTATACTCATGATGAAGAAATTGATAAAAAATGTCACGATATGCTCACATGTTTCGTATTCCATCTATATAAAGGCGCACATGCGGGTGGTGGAATCGGTGATGAAATTGGAGATCCGGACGGAGACGATTATGAAGTTTACCGCATTATATTTGATATTACTTTCTTCTTTTTTGTCATTGTAATACTGCTGGCTATAATTCAAGGCTTAATCATTGATGCTTTTGGAGAGCTTCGAGACCAATTGGAATCGGTCAAAGAAAATATGGAATCTAATTGCTTTATATGCGGTGTTGGAAAAGATTATTTCGATATTGTGCCACATGGCTTTGACACCCATGTTCAAAAAGAACATAATTTAGCGAACTATATGTTCTTTTTGATGCATCTTATAAATAAACCAGATACTGAATACACTGGTCAAGAAACGTATGTCTGGAATATGTACCAGCAAAGGAGCTGGGACTTCTTCCCTGTCGGCGATTGCTTCAGGAAACAATGTGAAGGCGAGTTATCAGGTGGGAGTGGAAACTATTTCGCGTTTAGCGTATCAAGCAATATTTACTTGTACTAGTCCAAACAAACAATGTATTTGAATGAACGAAGAGAACGACACATGTAGCGTTCTAATTTTCTGTATCGATTTTTTATTTGTTAGCTGAAAATGACAATCCTTTCAAACGAAATAAATACGTATGTACATATATTATTTTGAAATTAAAATTATGTTGTCAATTTATCTGAGAAATTTTGTTTCAATTTAAGAATATGACTTCAAAAAATTCTGTTGTTAGAGTATTAGTACACAATGAAAATTTTAGGAGATATTAGGGACATATGTATGTACGTACAATCAGCAAAAGGAATGCGGATGGACAAATGCAATATGCTGTGCAATAGGCTTTATGATGGTGTTATATCAATGAGGTTCTCGATAGATCGAATATATTTTAATCTAAATTCATTCTAAAGCTATTTCGTTTGGTGTACAAGAGCAATACAAATTACAATGCAAATAACAATACAAATTAGCTATAAGAAGAAGCAGTTGAGTCAAGCATATTGCAAAACGATGGAATGGCATATAAGCTAGGTACTATTTTAGATATATCCAATATTTATACTTGCGCATACAAATTGAAAATGAAATGAATTTGAATGAAAACTTCTCCTGTCATGCTCTCAACACGTGCTTTCTCCTTGGAAGATATAATAATTGTATTTTCTATTGCAAATTAGGCCGCACTTCCTAACGACTAACAGTAAGTACATAGTGCTGGAGGTGGTGATCGATGTGTGTATAGCTGAAATGAAAAGGAAACGGCAACTAGAGATGTCTCCATAGGAAAGTTGTACGTTGACTAATACGTAATAGTTGCGACGAGTTACAACTAATAGGTAATATGTAGTAACGAGACGAACCTTGATGCAACGAGTAACATAACTGTTTTCTAGCTTTAATGTATTCGTCTAGGCTAATTAGGTTTTTAGTAAATATAGATTGCACATAGACATTTTATGCGATTGTTGAGATTTCGGACAGTATTCTGATACGCTTATTGGCTATGGCAGTTATTTCGGGTGGAGATAGCTCTTACGAAACATACTAAGGATTTCATGGGAGAACCGTATCTCAAACGAACAACTCCATCAGGGAACGGGCCAGGAACCTATAGGCGCGATTATTCAGGGACGTGGCACGCCATTGGTCATACCCTTCGATAAGGCGACAGATCCATAGCAAAACAGGCGATGCAGTTTAACCCGCTAACCCAAGACGGTAGAACAGTGAGTCCTCCGAGAAGTAAATAACGCAGAACAGTAGCTAAGGAGTCCCGTCAGCTGGGGAAGAGTTGGAGAGGGCTGAAACGAAATGTGAGAAACCACACACAGAGTATATATAAATATTGGTACTGTATTGACTATATAGATGATTGTTGAGACCTAAATTGATACATTTCTCTACGTTTTGTTTTGTTTAATCATCAATAAATGTAGAAATGTAGTAATTGTCGAAACTTCGGGTAGTGTTGGTAATATCATTGGTGTGTGTAGAGTGGTCTTTGGGTTGTTAGATGATTGTTGAGAATACACCAATACCCCGGTTTGCGTCGCTAATTGGGGCCAGAAAGTCGCGACGCAAATCGAAATGATGCAAACCAAAACACGATTTTGTTACATTTGTATGAGCATACTTACATACATTACATACATTTGCCTGGGGAAGGGAGCAACAAAAGTCTTTCGAACAGCTGAAACGATCTCTTATCAATCAACCAGTGTTGGCACTCTTTAACCCCCGGGCACAACATGAGTTGCATACAGATGCAAGCAGCAAGCGACTAGCTGGTATATTGATGCAGGGAGAAGGGACAAATATGCATCTAGTGAGCCAGCAAAGGAAACGGATGTCGTGGAAATGAATGTACTCCAAGTTCATATTTCGGACGA
Organism: Eristalis tenax; assembly: GCA_905231855.2. Lineage (NCBI taxonomy): Eukaryota > Metazoa > Arthropoda > Insecta > Diptera > Syrphidae > Eristalis > Eristalis tenax. Next base: position 120,283 of record HG993128.1, on the reverse strand, counting down.
GAATTGGATCTATTCTTTGCAATTGCAAGATGAAGAAATAGCCAAAATATCAACCGTCCTAAACAAAAAACCGGAGAATGAAATAGAACAACAAGTTCATACGGACTATGACCTTCAAGAAGGAAGAGTATATCGTAAGGTCAACAATCAGATCAAGCTATTTCTTCCAAAAGGGGTTCGAAATCGAGTTTTAAGGTATAGTCATGATTAACTCGGACATTTCTCGGATCAGAAAACCATAAAACATATTCAGGAAAGATACTGGCTCCCACGAATCACCCAGTTTGTAAGAAAATACATTAAGGTATGTGTGGAGTGCGCCTAGGCAAAGAAAACTACACAACCTAGAGGAGAATTGTATCCTATCGAAAAAAAGAGGTACCATTTGATACATTTGGGCCCGTTTATCAAATCCATTAAGGGTAATGCTTATGTCATCGTACTTGTTGACTCTTTCACCAAGTTTAAACAAATAAAGGCCTTATCGAATAAGCAAACTTAACCAGTAATACATTTTTTGACAGAAACGTTTTTAATGTTCGGAACACCAAGACGTTTATTCACAGACCAGGGAACATCATTTACTTCGAAGGCATTTGATGAGTTTACGAAAAGTAGATCGATAACGCATGTTAAATAAAATTTAAAACGCCACGACGGACAGATCGAGCGATACAACCGAACCATACTCAACGCATTACTCGCAACGATAGAAGACGAGACTTAGTAGGACCAGAAAATTAAAATCGTGCAATGGGGAATAAACAACACATATAATGAAGCCATTGGAAGGACTGCACACTAAATGATGTTGGGATACATTCCAAGAGATCGACTACAAGACGCATTAGCAGCAGGCGTACAGCTTACCCAAAAACGACAATATCTTGACCAGATACGCAGAGAAGGGGCACTTAGAATAACTCAAGCACAACGTAAGCATTAGGAACAACACGACCTAAAGCATCGAAGCGCCAAAAGGTACAACAAAGGAGACCTTGTGCTGATTTTGAATGACAGTCCTAGCAGCACCGTACATATCGTAAATTAGAGCCAAGATATAAGTGTCTTTACATCATAACGACTGTCCTACCTCATGACAGATACCAGTTAACGGATATGCCGTACGCGCCACGAACACAGAAACCTTACTCCGCCATATGGGCAGCCGATCTAATAAATAAGTCTTAATATTTCTTTAATACTAAGTCCTGTTATAATCTACATTGGTGAATACAGGCACGTATGGGGATGTCAGGTTATGTGTAAAGTGGGACATTTGGTTGATTAACGATTGGTGATAATACAGACAGTGAAATGGTATGTTCAGTGATGCTTGGGGAAGGTACGGGTATCTGTGTAGATGTCTTTAGTACTATGTTAAGGCCTCTGGCTATAATTGCAGAAATAACAGACATGGCATGTGCTCTGTGATGTTAGTGGTAGATACAGGCATATCAAAAGAGAAAAGGAAATCGCAGGACAGTTGGAATTTAATGGTATTTTTATTGCAGAGCAACCAGAAGACGACCATCTTAAATCACATTGGGATAAGTTAGTGATATCAACCAAATCATTTCCAGTTAACTATTGGGACAAATTTGTGAAGAAGAAAGTAAGACGAAAGTACAGTGAAACATGATTTTGATTCTATATAAAATTTACTTGGAATACAAAAAAGCGCATTTACAGCTCAAGAAAATCAAGGCGGTGGATTCGTAAAGTATGTCCTTAATATTGTCTGGAGATATCAAGTTGCGAAAGCTGGTGTTACTATAACAGACAACGCCTTGCTATACTCATTATGGTATTTCACATTTTCCATTCTTGGAAACTTCAATAACTTTTTTTTCGCTGCTCATTTATTGGACGTTGCTGTAGGCTTTAAAACGTTGCGTACTATATTACAGTCAGTTACACACAATAGAAAAAAGTTAGTGCTTACAGTGATGATTTTAACTATAATCGATATATATCATTGTAATTGCTTTCAACTATTTCCGCAAATTCTATACTCATGATGAAGAAATTGATAAAAAATGTCACGATATGCTCACATGTTTCGTATTCCATCTATATAAAGGCGCACATGCGGGTGGTGGAATCGGTGATGAAATTGGAGATCCGGACGGAGACGATTATGAAGTTTACCGCATTATATTTGATATTACTTTCTTCTTTTTTGTCATTGTAATACTGCTGGCTATAATTCAAGGCTTAATCATTGATGCTTTTGGAGAGCTTCGAGACCAATTGGAATCGGTCAAAGAAAATATGGAATCTAATTGCTTTATATGCGGTGTTGGAAAAGATTATTTCGATATTGTGCCACATGGCTTTGACACCCATGTTCAAAAAGAACATAATTTAGCGAACTATACGTTCTTTTTGATGCATCTTATAAATAAACCAGATACTGAATACACTGGTCAAGAAACGTATGTCTGGAATATGTACCAGCAAAGGAGCTGGGACTTCTTCCCTGTCGGCGATTGCTTCAGGAAACAATGTGAAGGCGAGTTATCAGGTGGGAGTGGAAACTATTTCGCGTTTAGCGTATCAAGCAATATTTACTTGTACTAGTCCAAACAAACAATGTATTTGAATGAACGAAGAGAACGACACATGTAGCGTTCTAATTTTCTGTATCGATTTTTTATTTGTTAGCTGAAAATGACAATCCTTTCAAACGAAATAAATACGTATGTACATATATTATTTTGAAATTAAAATTATGTTGTCAATTTATCTGAGAAATTTTGTTTCAATTTAAGAATATGACTTCAAAAAATTCTGTTGTTAGAGTATTAGTACACAATGAAAATTTTAGGAGATATTAGGGACATATGTATGTACGTACAATCAGCAAAAGGAATGCGGATGGACAAATGCAATATGCTGTGCAATAGGCTTTATGATGGTGTTATATCAATGAGGTTCTCGATAGATCGAATATATTTTAATCTAAATTCATTCTAAAGCTATTTCGTTTGGTGTACAAGAGCAATACAAATTACAATGCAAATAACAATACAAATTAGCTATAAGAAGAAGCAGTTGAGTCAAGCATATTGCAAAACGATGGAATGGCATATAAGCTAGGTACTATTTTAGATATATCCAATATTTATACTTGCGCATACAAATTGAAAATGAAATGAATTTGAATGAAAACTTCTCCTGTCATGCTCTCAACGCGTGCTTTCTCCTTGGAAGATATAATAATTGTATTTTCTATTGCAAATTAGGCCGCACTTCCTAACGACTAACAGTAAGTACATAGTGCTGGAGGTGGTGATCGATGTGTGTATAGCTGAAATGAAAAGGAAACGGCAACTAGAGATGTCTCCATAGGAAAGTTGTACGTTGACTAATACGTAATAGTTGCGACGAGTTACAACTAATAGGTAATATGTAGTAACGAGACGAACCTTGATGCAACGAGTAACATAACTGTTTTCTAGCTTTAATGTATTCGTCTAGGCTAATTAGGTTTTTAGTAAATATAGATTGCACATAGACATTTTATGCGATTGTTGAGATTTCGGACAGTATTCTGATACGCTTATTGGCTATGGCAGTTATTTCGGGTGGAGATAGCTCTTACGAAACATACTAAGGATTTCATGGGAGAACCGTATCTCAAACGAACAACTCCATCAGGGAACGGGCCAGGAACCTATAGGCGCGATTATTCAGGGACGTGGCACGCCATTGGTCATACCCTTCGATAAGGCGACAGATCCATAGCAAAACAGGCGATGCAGTTTAACCCGCTAACCCAAGACGGTAGAACAGTGAGTCCTCCGAGAAGTAAATAACGCAGAACAGTAGCTAAGGAGTCCCGTCAGCTGGGGAAGAGTTGGAGAGGGCTGAAACGAAATGTGAGAAACCACACACAGAGTATATATAAATATTGGTACTGTATTGACTATATAGATGATTGTTGAGACCTAAATTGATACATTTCTCTACGTTTTGTTTTGTTTAATCATCAATAAATGTAGAAATGTAGTAATTGTCGAAACTTCGGGTAGTGTTGGTAATATCATTGGTGTGTGTAGAGTGGTCTTTGGGTTGTTAGATGATTGTTGAGAATACACCAATACCCCGGTTTGCGTCGCTAATTGGGGCCAGAAAGTCGCGACGCAAATCGAAATGATGCAAACCAAAACACGATTTTGTTACATTTGTATGAGCATACTTACATACATTACATACATTTGCCTGGGGAAGGGAGCAACAAAAGTCTTTCGAACAGCTGAAACGATCTCTTATCAATCAACCAGTGTTGGCACTCTTTAACCCCCGGGCACAACATGAGTTGCATACAGATGCAAGCAGCAAGCGACTAGCTGGTATATTGATGCAGGGAGAAGGGACAAATATGCATCTAGTGAGCCAGCAAAGGAAACGGATGTCGTGGAAATGAATGTACTCCAAGTTCATATTTCGGACGAGAATTGGATCTATTCTTTGCAATTGCAAGATGAAGAAATAGCCAAAATATCAACCGTCCTAAACAAAAAACCGGAGAATGAAATAGAACAACAAGTTCATACGGACTATGACCTTCAAGAAGGAAGAGTATATCGTAAGGTCAACAATCAGATCAAGCTATTTCTTCCAAAAGGGGTTCGAAATCGAGTTTTAAGGTATAGTCATGATTAACTCGGACATTTCTCGGATCAGAAAACCATAAAACATATTCAGGAAAGATACTGGCTCCCACGAATCACCCAGTTTGTAAGAAAATACATTAAGGTATGTGTGGAGTGCGCCTAGGCAAAGAAAACTACACAACCTAGAGGAGAATTGTATCCTATCGAAAAAAAGAGGTACCATTTGATACATTTGGGCCCGTTTATCAAATCCATTAAGGGTAATGCTTATGTCATCGTACTTGTTGACTCTTTCACCAAGTTTAAACAAATAAAGGCCTTATCGAATAAGCAAACTTAACCAGTAATACATTTTTTGACAGAAACGTTTTTAATGTTCGGAACACCAAGACGTTTATTCACAGACCAGGGAACATCATTTACTTCGAAGGCATTTGATGAGTTTACGAAAAGTAGATCGATAACGCATGTTAAATAAAATTTAAAACGCCACGACGGACAGATCGAGCGATACAACCGAACCATACTCAACGCATTACTCGCAACGATAGAAGACGAGACTTAGTAGGACCAGAAAATTAAAATCGTGCAATGGGGAATAAACAACACCTATAATGAAGCCATTGGAAGGACTGCACACTAAATGATGTTGGGATACATTCCAAGAGATCGACTACAAGACGCATTAGCAGCAGGCGTACAGCTTACCCAAAAACGACAATATCTTGACCAGATACGCAGAGAAGGGGCACTTAGAATAACTCAAGCACAACGTAAGCATTAGGAACAACACGACCTAAAGCATCGAAGCGCCAAAAGGTACAACAAAGGAGACCTTGTGCTGATTTTGAATGACAGTCCTAGCAGCACCGTACATATCGTAAATTAGAGCCAAGATATAAGTGTCTTTACATCATAACGACTGTCCTACCTCATGACAGATACCAGTTAACGGATATGCCGTACGCGCCACGAACACAGAAACCTTACTCCGCCATATGGGCAGCCGATCTAATAAATAAGTCTTAATATTTCTTTAATACTAAGTCCTGTTATAATCTACATTGGTGAATACAGGCACGTATGGGGATGTCAGGTTATGTGTAAAGTGGGACATTTGGTTGATTAACGATTGGTGATAATACAGACAGTGAAATGGTATGTTCAGTGATGCTTGGGGAAGGTACGGGTATCTGTGTAGATGTCTTTAGTACTATGTTAAGGCCTCTGGCTATAATTGCAGAAATAACAGACATGGCATGTGCTCTGTGATGTTAGTGGTAGATACAGGCATATCAAAAGAGAAAAGGAAATCGCAGGACAGTTGGAATTTAATGGTATTTTTATTGCAGAGCAACCAGAAGACGACCATCTTAAATCACATTGGGATAAGTTAGTGATATCAACCAAATCATTTCCAGTTAACTATTGGGACAAATTTGTGAAGAAGAAAGTAAGACGAAAGTACAGTGAAACATGATTTTGATTCTATATAAAATTTACTTGGAATACAAAAAAGCGCATTTACAGCTCAAGAAAATCAAGGCGGTGGATTCGTAAAGTATGTCCTTAATATTGTCTGGAGATATCAAGTTGCGAAAGCTGGTGTTACTATAACAGACAACGCCTTGCTATACTCATTATGGTATTTCACATTTTCCATTCTTGGAAACTTCAATAACTTTTTTTTCGCTGCTCATTTATTGGACGTTGCTGTAGGCTTTAAAACGTTGCGTACTATATTACAGTCAGTTACACACAATAGAAAAAAGTTAGTGCTTACAGTGATGATTTTAACTATAATCGATATATATCATTGTAATTGCTTTCAACTATTTCCGCAAATTCTATACTCATGATGAAGAAATTGATAAAAAATGTCACGATATGCTCACATGTTTCGTATTCCATCTATATAAAGGCGCACATGCGGGTGGTGGAATCGGTGATGAAATTGGAGATCCGGACGGAGACGATTATGAAGTTTACCGCATTATATTTGATATTACTTTCTTCTTTTTTGTCATTGTAATACTGCTGGCTATAATTCAAGGCTTAATCATTGATGCTTTTGGAGAGCTTCGAGACCAATTGGAATCGGTCAAAGAAAATATGGAATCTAATTGCTTTATATGCGGTGTTGGAAAAGATTATTTCGATATTGTGCCACATGGCTTTGACACCCATGTTCAAAAAGAACATAATTTAGCGAACTATATGTTCTTTTTGATGCATCTTATAAATAAACCAGATACTGAATACACTGGTCAAGAAACGTATGTCTGGAATATGTACCAGCAAAGGAGCTGGGACTTCTTCCCTGTCGGCGATTGCTTCAGGAAACAATGTGAAGGCGAGTTATCAGGTGGGAGTGGAAACTATTTCGCGTTTAGCGTATCAAGCAATATTTACTTGTACTAGTCCAAACAAACAATGTATTTGAATGAACGAAGAGAACGACACATGTAGCGTTCTAATTTTCTGTATCGATTTTTTATTTGTTAGCTGAAAATGACAATCCTTTCAAACGAAATAAATACGTATGTACATATATTATTTTGAAATTAAAATTATGTTGTCAATTTATCTGAGAAATTTTGTTTCAATTTAAGAATATGACTTCAAAAAATTCTGTTGTTAGAGTATTAGTACACAATGAAAATTTTAGGAGATATTAGGGACATATGTATGTACGTACAATCAGCAAAAGGAATGCGGATGGACAAATGCAATATGCTGTGCAATAGGCTTTATGATGGTGTTATATCAATGAGGTTCTCGATAGATCGAATATATTTTAATCTAAATTCATTCTAAAGCTATTTCGTTTGGTGTACAAGAGCAATACAAATTACAATGCAAATAACAATACAAATTAGCTATAAGAAGAAGCAGTTGAGTCAAGCATATTGCAAAACGATGGAATGGCATATAAGCTAGGTACTATTTTAGATATATCCAATATTTATACTTGCGCATACAAATTGAAAATGAAATGAATTTGAATGAAAACTTCTCCTGTCATGCTCTCAACGCGTGCTTTCTCCTTGGAAGATATAATAATTGTATTTTCTATTGCAAATTAGGCCGCACTTCCTAACGACTAACAGTAAGTACATAGTGCTGGAGGTGGTGATCGATGTGTGTATAGCTGAAATGAAAAGGAAACGGCAACTAGAGATGTCTCCATAGGAAAGTTGTACGTTGACTAATACGTAATAGTTGCGACGAGTTACAACTAATAGGTAATATGTAGTAACGAGACGAACCTTGATGCAACGAGTAACATAACTGTTTTCTAGCTTTAATGTATTCGTCTAGGCTAATTAGGTTTTTAGTAAATATAGATTGCACATAGACATTTTATGCGATTGTTGAGATTTCGGACAGTATTCTGATACGCTTATTGGCTATGGCAGTTATTTCGGGTGGAGATAGCTCTTACGAAACATACTAAGGATTTCATGGGAGAACCGTATCTCAAACGAACAACTCCATCAGGGAACGGGCCAGGAACCTATAGGCGCGATTATTCAGGGACGTGGCACGCCATTAGTCATACCCTTCGATAAGGCGACAGATCCATAGCAAAACAGGCGATGCAGTTTAACCCGCTAACCCAAGACGGTAGAACAGTGAGTTCTCCGAGAAGTAAATAACGCAGAACAGTAGCTAAGGAGTCCCGTCAGCTGGGGAAGAGTTGGAGAGGGCTGAAACGAAATGTGAGAAACCACACACAGAGTATATATAAATATTGGTACTGTATTGACTATATAGATGATTGTTGAGACCTAAATTGATACATTTCTCTACGTTTTGTTTTGTTTAATCATCAATAAATGTAGAAATGTAGTAATTGTCGAAACTTCGGGTAGTGTTGGTAATATCATTGGTATGTGTAGAGTGGTCTTTGGGTTGTTAGATGATTGTTGAGAATACACCAATACCCCGGTTTGCGTCGCTAATTGGGGCCAGAAAGTCGCGACGCAAATCGAAATGATGCAAACCAAAACACGATTTTGTTACATTTGTATGAGCATACTTACATACATACATATTTATTTTATTTCATTGGGTTTTTATTCAAAGGTTTCATTTAAAAAAAAAATGTAATAATTCATGAAAAATAATAAGATAACAATTAAAATTAAGAATTCAGACATCCTTCACAACCAAGCAAACGTGGGTGTTGGTGTACACACAATGTCCTGATGAGCTCTGTGATGTTAGTTATCTATTTTCGTATATTTGTGGATGTTATTGGTAAGTCTAGAGTGGTCTTTGGGTTGTAAAATGATCGTTGAGAAGACATAAAATGCACTGCTGTGCTCTGTCATGTTTGAGGTAGATTTTAGTACACGTGGGAATGATGCGATCTATGATGCTGTGGTTGATATTGGTATATTTGGGGATGTCATTAGTAAGACTACACTTTACTCCTATAATGCTTATGGATGATTCGATTATTTCTGGGGATTTGTTAGACAATTGATTAGAATGCAGACAATGTCCTGATGTGCTCTATGATGTGGACTATACATGTATATATTGGGTTTTATTGGTTAGTCTACATTGCTCTGTGATGCTAGCGGTTGATACAGGTATTTATGGGGATGTCTTTAGTACGTATGTAAGGGCATCTGGCTATGATTGCAGAAATAACAGACATGGCATGTGCTCTGTGATGTTAGTGGTAGATACAGGCATATCAAAAGAGAAAAGGAAATCGCAGGACAGTTGGAATTTAATGGTATTTTTATTGCAGAGCAACCAGAAGACGACCATCTTAAATCACATTGGGATAAGTTAGTGATATCAACCAAATCATTTCCAGTTAACTATTGGGACAAATTTGTGAAGAAGAAAGTAAGACGAAAGTACAGTGAAACATGATTTTGATTCTATATAAAATTTACTTGGAATACAAAAAAGCGCATTTACAGCTCAAGAAAATCAAGGCGGTGGATTCGTAAAGTATGTCCTTAATATTGTCTGGAGATATCAAGTTGCGAAAGCTGGTGTTACTATAACAGACAACGCCTTGCTATACTCATTATGGTATTTCACATTTTCCATTCTTGGAAACTTCAATAACTTTTTTTTCGCTGCTCATTTATTGGACGTTGCTGTAGGCTTTAAAACGTTGCGTACTATATTACAGTCAGTTACACACAATAGAAAAAAGTTAGTGCTTACAGTGATGATTTTAACTATAATCGATATATATCATTGTAATTGCTTTCAACTATTTCCGCAAATTCTATACTCATGATGAAGAAATTGATAAAAAATGTCACGATATGCTCACATGTTTCGTATTCCATCTATATAAAGGCGCACATGCGGGTGGTGGAATCGGTGATGAAATTGGAGATCCGGACGGAGACGATTATGAAGTTTACCGCATTATATTTGATATTACTTTCTTCTTTTTTGTCATTGTAATACTGCTGGCTATAATTCAAGGCTTAATCATTGATGCTTTTGGAGAGCTTCGAGACCAATTGGAATCGGTCAAAGAAAATATGGAATCTAATTGCTTTATATGCGGTGTTGGAAAAGATTATTTCGATATTGTGCCACATGGCTTTGACACCCATGTTCAAAAAGAACATAATTTAGCGAACTATATGTTCTTTTTGATGCATCTTATAAATAAACCAGATACTGAATACACTGGTCAAGAAACGTATGTCTGGAATATGTACCAGCAAAGGAGCTGGGACTTCTTCCCTGTCGGCGATTGCTTCAGGAAACAATGTGAAGGCGAGTTATCAGGTGGGAGTGGAAACTATTTCGCGTTTAGCGTATCAAGCAATATTTACTTGTACTAGTCCAAACAAACAATGTATTTGAATGAACGAAGAGAACGACACATGTAGCGTTCTAATTTTCTGTATCGATTTTTTATTTGTTAGCTGAAAATGACAATCCTTTCAAACGAAATAAATACGTATGTACATATATTATTTTGAAATTAAAATTATGTTGTCAATTTATCTGAGAAATTTTGTTTCAATTTAAGAATATGACTTCAAAAAATTCTGTTGTTAGAGTATTAGTACACAATGAAAATTTTAGGAGATATTAGGGACATATGTATGTACGTACAATCAGCAAAAGGAATGCGGATGGACAAATGCAATATGCTGTGCAATAGGCTTTATGATGGTGTTATATCAATGAGGTTCTCGATAGATCGAATATATTTTAATCTAAATTCATTCTAAAGCTATTTCGTTTGGTGTACAAGAGCAATACAAATTACAATGCAAATAACAATACAAATTAGCTATAAGAAGAAGCAGTTGAGTCAAGCATATTGCAAAACGATGGAATGGCATATAAGCTAGGTACTATTTTAGATATATCCAATATTTATACTTGCGCATACAAATTGAAAATGAAATGAATTTGAATGGAAACTTCTCCTGTCATGCTCTCAACGCGTGCTTTCTCCTTGGAAGATATAATAATTGTATTTTCTATTGCAAATTAGGCCGCACTTCCTAACGACTAACAGTAAGTACATAGTGCTGGAGGTGGTGATCGATGTGTGTATAGCTGAAATGAAAAGGAAACGGCAACTAGAGATGTCTCCATAGGAAAGTTGTACGTTGACTAATACGTAATAGTTGCGACGAGTTACAACTAATAGGTAATATGTAGTAACGAGACGAACCTTGATGCAACGAGTAACATAACTGTTTTCTAGCTTTAATGTATTCGTCTAGGCTAATTAGGTTTTTAGTAAATATAGATTGCACATAGACATTTTATGCGATTGTTGAGATTTCGGACAGTATTCTGATACGCTTATTGGCTATGGCAGTTATTTCGGGTGGAGATAGCTCTTACGAAACATACTAAGGATTTCATGGGAGAACCGTATCTCAAACGAACAACTCCATCAGGGAACGGGCCAGGAACCTATAGGCGCGATTATTCAGGGACGTGCCACGCCATTGGTCATACCCTTCGATAAGGCGACAGATCCATAGCAAAACAGGCGATGCAGTTTAACCCGCTAACCCAAGACGGTAGAACAGTGAGTCCTCCGAGAAGTAAATAACGCAGAACAGTAGCTAAGGAGTCCCGTCAGCTGGGGAAGAGTTGGAGAGGGCTGAAACGAAATGTGTGAAACCACACACAGAGTATATATAAATATTGGTACTGTATTGACTATATAGATGATTGTTGAGACCTAAATTGATACATTTCTCTACGTTTTGTTTTGTTTAATCATCAATAAATGTAGAAATGTAGTAATTGTCGAAACTTCGGGTAGTGTTGGTAATATCATTGGTGTGTGTAGAGTGGTCTTTGGGTTGTTAGATGATTGTTGAGAATACACCAATACCCCGGTTTGCGTCGCTAATTGGGGCCAGAAAGTCGCGACGCAAATCGAAATGATGCAAACCAAAACACGATTTTGTTACATTTGTATGAGCATACTTACATACATTACATACATTTGCCTGGGGAAGGGAGCAACAAAAGTCTTTCGAACAGCTGAAACGATCTCTTATCAATCAACCAGTGTTGGCACTCTTTAACCCCCGGGCACAACATGAGTTGCATACAGATGCAAGCAGCAAGCGACTAGCTGGTATATTGATGCAGGGAGAAGGGACAAATATGCATCTAGTGAGCCAGCAAAGGAAACGGATGTCGTGGAAATGAATGTACTCCAAGTTCATATTTCGGACGAGAATTGGATCTATTCTTTGCAATTGCAAGATGAAGAAATAGCCAAAATATCAACCGTCCTAAACAAAAAACCGGAGAATGAAATAGAACAACAAGTTCATACGGACTATGACCTTCAAGAAGGAAGAGTATATCGTAAGGTCAACAATCAGATCAAGCTATTTCTTCCAAAAGGGGTTCGAAATCGAGTTTTAAGGTATAGTCATGATTAACTCGGACATTTCTCGGATCAGAAAACCATAAAACATATTCAGGAAAGATACTGGCTCCCACGAATCACCCAGTTTGTAAGAAAATACATTAAGGTATGTGTGGAGTGCGCCTAGGCAAAGAAAACTACACAACCTAGAGGAGAATTGTATCCTATCGAAAAAAAGAGGTACCATTTGATACATTTGGGCCCGTTTATCAAATCCATTAAGGGTAATGCTTATGTCATCGTACTTGTTGACTCTTTCACCAAGTTTAAACAAATAAAGGCCTTATCGAATAAGCAAACTTAACCAGTAATACATTTTTTGACAGAAACGTTTTTAATGTTCGGAACACCAAGACGTTTATTCACAGACCAGGGAACATCATTTACTTCGAAGGCATTTGATGAGTTTACGAAAAGTAGATCGATAACGCATGTTAAATAAAATTTAAAACGCCACGACGGACAGATCGAGCGATACAACCGAACCATACTCAACGCATTACTCGCAACGATAGAAGACGAGACTTAGTAGGACCAGAAAATTAAAATCGTGCAATGGGGAATAAACAACACATATAATGAAGCCATTGGAAGGACTGCACACTAAATGATGTTGGGATACATTCCAAGAGATCGACTACAAGACGCATTAGCAGCAGGCGTACAGCTTACCCAAAAACGACAATATCTTGACCAGATACGCAGAGAAGGGGCACTTAGAATAACTCAAGCACAACGTAAGCATTAGGAACAACACGACCTAAAGCATCGAAGCGCCAAAAGGTACAACAAAGGAGACCTTGTGCTGATTTTGAATGACAGTCCTAGCAGCACCGTACATATCGTAAATTAGAGCCAAGATATAAGTGTCTTTACATCATAACGACTGTCCTACCTCATGACAGATACCAGTTAACGGATATGCCGTACGCGCCACGAACACAGAAACCTTACTCCGCCATATGGGCAGCCGATCTAATAAATAAGTCTTAATATTTCTTTAATACTAAGTCCTGTTATAATCTACATTGGTGAATACAGGCACGTATGGGGATGTCAGGTTATGTGTAAAGTGGGACATTTGGTTGATTAACGATTGGTGATAATACAGACAGTGAAATGGTATGTTCAGTGATGCTTGGGGAAGGTACGGGTATCTGTGTAGATGTCTTTAGTACTATGTTAAGGCCTCTGGCTATAATTGCAGAAATAACAGACATGGCATGTGCTCTGTGATGTTAGTGGTAGATACAGGCATATCAAAAGAGAAAAGGAAATCGCAGGACAGTTGGAATTTAATGGTATTTTTATTGCAGAGCAACCAGAAGACGACCATCTTAAATCACATTGGGATAAGTTAGTGATATCAACCAAATCATTTCCAGTTAACTATTGGGACAAATTTGTGAAGAAGAAAGTAAGACGAAAGTACAGTGAAACATGATTTTGATTCTATATAAAATTTACTTGGAATACAAAAAAGCGCATTTACAGCTCAAGAAAATCAAGGCGGTGGATTCGTAAAGTATGTCCTTAATATTGTCTGGAGATATCAAGTTGCGAAAGCTGGTGTTACTATAACAGACAACGCCTTGCTATACTCATTATGGTATTTCACATTTTCCATTCTTGGAAACTTCAATAACTTTTTTTTCGCTGCTCATTTATTGGACGTTGCTGTAGGCTTTAAAACGTTGCGTACTATATTACAGTCAGTTACACACAATAGAAAAAAGTTAGTGCTTACAGTGATGATTTTAACTATAATCGATATATATCATTGTAATTGCTTTCAACTATTTCCGCAAATTCTATACTCATGATGAAGAAATTGATAAAAAATGTCACGATATGCTCACATGTTTCGTATTCCATCTATATAAAGGCGCACATGCGGGTGGTGGAATCGGTGATGAAATTGGAGATCCGGACGGAGACGATTATGAAGTTTACCGCATTATATTTGATATTACTTTCTTCTTTTTTGTCATTGTAATACTGCTGGCTATAATTCAAGGCTTAATCATTGATGCTTTTGGAGAGCTTCGAGACCAATTGGAATCGGTCAAAGAAAATATGGAATCTAATTGCTTTATATGCGGTGTTGGAAAAGATTATTTCGATATTGTGCCACATGGCTTTGACACCCATGTTCAAAAAGAACATAATTTAGCGAACTATATGTTCTTTTTGATGCATCTTATAAATAAACCAGATACTGAATACACTGGTCAAGAAACGTATGTCTGGAATATGTACCAGCAAAGGAGCTGGGACTTCTTCCCTGTCGGCGATTGCTTCAGGAAACAATGTGAAGGCGAGTTATCAGGTGGGAGTGGAAACTATTTCGCGTTTAGCGTATCAAGCAATATTTACTTGTACTAGTCCAAACAAACAATGTATTTGAATGAACGAAGAGAACGACACATGTAGCGTTCTAATTTTCTGTATCGATTTTTTATTTGTTAGCTGAAAATGACAATCCTTTCAAACGAAATAAATACGTATGTACATATATTATTTTGAAATTAAAATTATGTTGTCAATTTATCTGAGAAATTTTGTTTCAATTTAAGAATATGACTTCAAAAAATTCTGTTGTTAGAGTATTAGTACACAATGAAAATTTTAGGAGATATTAGGGACATATGTATGTACGTACAATCAGCAAAAGGAATGCGGATGGACAAATGCAATATGCTGTGCAATAGGCTTTATGATGGTGTTATATCAATGAGGTTCTCGATAGATCGAATATATTTTAATCTAAATTCATTCTAAAGCTATTTCGTTTGGTGTACAAGAGCAATACAAATTACAATGCAAATAACAATACAAATTAGCTATAAGAAGAAGCAGTTGAGTCAAGCATATTGCAAAACGATGGAATGGCATATAAGCTAGGTACTATTTTAGATATATCCAATATTTATACTTGCGCATACAAATTGAAAATGAAATGAATTTGAATGAAAACTTCTCCTGTCATGCTCTCAACACGTGCTTTCTCCTTGGAAGATATAATAATTGTATTTTCTATTGCAAATTAGGCCGCACTTCCTAACGACTAACAGTAAGTACATAGTGCTGGAGGTGGTGATCGATGTGTGTATAGCTGAAATGAAAAGGAAACGGCAACTAGAGATGTCTCCATAGGAAAGTTGTACGTTGACTAATACGTAATAGTTGCGACGAGTTACAACTAATAGGTAATATGTAGTAACGAGACGAACCTTGATGCAACGAGTAACATAACTGTTTTCTAGCTTTAATGTATTCGTCTAGGCTAATTAGGTTTTTAGTAAATATAGATTGCACATAGACATTTTATGCGATTGTTGAGATTTCGGACAGTATTCTGATACGCTTATTGGCTATGGCAGTTATTTCGGGTGGAGATAGCTCTTACGAAACATACTAAGGATTTCATGGGAGAACCGTATCTCAAACGAACAACTCCATCAGGGAACGGGCCAGGAACCTATAGGCGCGATTATTCAGGGACGTGCCACGCCATTGGTCATACCCTTCGATAAGGCGACAGATCCATAGCAAAACAGGCGATGCAGTTTAACCCGCTAACCCAAGACGGTAGAACAGTGAGTCCTCCGAGAAGTAAATAACGCAGAACAGTAGCTAAGGAGTCCCGTCAGCTGGGGAAGAGTTGGAGAGGGCTGAAACGAAATGTGAGAAACCACACACAGAGTATATATAAATATTGGTACTGTATTGACTATATAGATGATTGTTGAGACCTAAATTGATACATTTCTCTACGTTTTGTTTTGTTTAATCATCAATAAATGTAGAAATGTAGTAATTGTCGAAACTTCGGGTAGTGTTGGTAATATCATTGGTGTGTGTAGAGTGGTCTTTGGGTTGTTAGATGATTGTTGAGAATACACCAATACCCCGGTTTGCGTCGCTAATTGGGGCCAGAAAGTCGCGACGCAAATCGAAATGATGCAAACCAAAACACGATTTTGTTACATTTGTATGAGCATACTTACATACATTACATACATTTGCCTGGGGAAGGGAGCAACAAAAGTCTTTCGAACAGCTGAAACGATCTCTTATCAATCAACCAGTGTTGGCACTCTTTAACCCCCGGGCACAACATGAGTTGCATACAGATGCAAGCAGCAAGCGACTAGCTGGTATATTGATGCAGGGAGAAGGGACAAATATGCATCTAGTGAGCCAGCAAAGGAAACGGATGTCGTGGAAATGAATGTACTCCAAGTTCATATTTCGGACGAGAATTGGATCTATTCTTTGCAATTGCAAGATGAAGAAATAGCCAAAATATCAACCGTCCTAAACAAAAAACCGGAGAATGAAATAGAACAACAAGTTCATACGGACTATGACCTTCAAGAAGGAAGAGTATATCGTAAGGTCAACAATCAGATCAAGCTATTTCTTCCAAAAGGGGTTCGAAATCGAGTTTTAAGGTATAGTCATGATTAACTCGGACATTTCTCGGATCAGAAAACCATAAAACATATTCAGGAAAGATACTGGCTCCCACGAATCACCCAGTTTGTAAGAAAATACATTAAGGTATGTGTGGAGTGCGCCTAGGCAAAGAAAACTACACAACCTAGAGGAGAATTGTATCCTATCGAAAAAAAGAGGTACCATTTGATACATTTGGGCCCGTTTATCAAATCCATTAAGGGTAATGCTTATGTCATCGTACTTGTTGACTCTTTCACCAAGTTTAAACAAATAAAGGCCTTATCGAATAAGCAAACTTAACCAGTAATACATTTTTTGACAGAAACGTTTTTAATGTTCGGAACACCAAGACGTTTATTCACAGACCAGGGAACATCATTTACTTCGAAGGCATTTGATGAGTTTACGAAAAGTAGATCGATAACGCATGTTAAATAAAATTTAAAACGCCACGACGGACAGATCGAGCGATACAACCGAACCATACTCAACGCATTACTCGCAACGATAGAAGACGAGACTTAGTAGGACCAGAAAATTAAAATCGTGCAATGGGGAATAAACAACACCTATAATGAAGCCATTGGAAGGACTGCACACTAAATGATGTTGGGATACATTCCAAGAGATCGACTACAAGACGCATTAGCAGCAGGCGTACAGCTTACCCAAAAACGACAATATCTTGACCAGATACGCAGAGAAGGGGCACTTAGAATAACTCAAGCACAACGTAAGCATTAGGAACAACACGACCTAAAGCATCGAAGCGCCAAAAGGTACAACAAAGGAGACCTTGTGCTGATTTTGAATGACAGTCCTAGCAGCACCGTACATATCGTAAATTAGAGCCAAGATATAAGTGTCTTTACATCATAACGACTGTCCTACCTCATGACAGATACCAGTTAACGGATATGCCGTACGCGCCACGAACACAGAAACCTTACTCCGCCATATGGGCAGCCGATCTAATAAATAAGTCTTAATATTTCTTTAATACTAAGTCCTGTTATAATCTACATTGGTGAATACAGGCACGTATGGGGATGTCAGGTTATGTGTAAAGTGGGACATTTGGTTGATTAACGATTGGTGATAATACAGACAGTGAAATGGTATGTTCAGTGATGCTTGGGGAAGGTACGGGTATCTGTGTAGATGTCTTTAGTACTATGTTAAGGCCTCTGGCTATAATTGCAGAAATAACAGACATGGCATGTGCTCTGTGATGTTAGTGGTAGATACAGGCATATCAAAAGAGAAAAGGAAATCGCAGGACAGTTGGAATTTAATGGTATTTTTATTGCAGAGCAACCAGAAGACGACCATCTTAAATCACATTGGGATAAGTTAGTGATATCAACCAAATCATTTCCAGTTAACTATTGGGACAAATTTGTGAAGAAGAAAGTAAGACGAAAGTACAGTGAAACATGATTTTGATTCTATATAAAATTTACTTGGAATACAAAAAAGCGCATTTACAGCTCAAGAAAATCAAGGCGGTGGATTCGTAAAGTATGTCCTTAATATTGTCTGGAGATATCAAGTTGCGAAAGCTGGTGTTACTATAACAGACAACGCCTTGCTATACTCATTATGGTATTTCACATTTTCCATTCTTGGAAACTTCAATAACTTTTTTTTCGCTGCTCATTTATTGGACGTTGCTGTAGGCTTTAAAACGTTGCGTACTATATTACAGTCAGTTACACACAATAGAAAAAAGTTAGTGCTTACAGTGATGATTTTAACTATAATCGATATATATCATTGTAATTGCTTTCAACTATTTCCGCAAATTCTATACTCATGATGAAGAAATTGATAAAAAATGTCACGATATGCTCACATGTTTCGTATTCCATCTATATAAAGGCGCACATGCGGGTGGTGGAATCGGTGATGAAATTGGAGATCCGGACGGAGACGATTATGAAGTTTACCGCATTATATTTGATATTACTTTCTTCTTTTTTGTCATTGTAATACTGCTGGCTATAATTCAAGGCTTAATCATTGATGCTTTTGGAGAGCTTCGAGACCAATTGGAATCGGTCAAAGAAAATATGGAATCTAATTGCTTTATATGCGGTGTTGGAAAAGATTATTTCGATATTGTGCCACATGGCTTTGACACCCATGTTCAAAAAGAACATAATTTAGCGAACTATATGTTCTTTTTGATGCATCTTATAAATAAACCAGATACTGAATACACTGGTCAAGAAACGTATGTCTGGAATATGTACCAGCAAAGGAGCTGGGACTTCTTCCCTGTCGGCGATTGCTTCAGGAAACAATGTGAAGGCGAGTTATCAGGTGGGAGTGGAAACTATTTCGCGTTTAGCGTATCAAGCAATATTTACTTGTACTAGTCCAAACAAACAATGTATTTGAATGAACGAAGAGAACGACACATGTAGCGTTCTAATTTTCTGTATCGATTTTTTATTTGTTAGCTGAAAATGACAATCCTTTCAAACGAAATAAATACGTATGTACATATATTATTTTGAAATTAAAATTATGTTGTCAATTTATCTGAGAAATTTTGTTTCAATTTAAGAATATGACTTCAAAAAATTCTGTTGTTAGAGTATTAGTACACAATGAAAATTTTAGGAGATATTAGGGACATATGTATGTACGTACAATCAGCAAAAGGAATGCGGATGGACAAATGCAATATGCTGTGCAATAGGCTTTATGATGGTGTTATATCAATGAGGTTCTCGATAGATCGAATATATTTTAATCTAAATTCATTCTAAAGCTATTTCGTTTGGTGTACAAGAGCAATACAAATTACAATGCAAATAACAATACAAATTAGCTATAAGAAGAAGCAGTTGAGTCAAGCATATTGCAAAACGATGGAATGGCATATAAGCTAGGTACTATTTTAGATATATCCAATATTTATACTTGCGCATACAAATTGAAAATGAAATGAATTTGAATGAAAACTTCTCCTGTCATGCTCTCAACGCGTGCTTTCTCCTTGGAAGATATAATAATTGTATTTTCTATTGCAAATTAGGCCGCACTTCCTAACGACTAACAGTAAGTACATAGTGCTGGAGGTGGTGATCGATGTGTGTATAGCTGAAATGAAAAGGAAACGGCAACTAGAGATGTCTCCATAGGAAAGTTGTACGTTGACTAATACGTAATAGTTGCGACGAGTTACAACTAATAGGTAATATGTAGTAACGAGACGAACCTTGATGCAACGAGTAACATAACTGTTTTCTAGCTTTAATGTATTCGTCTAGGCTAATTAGGTTTTTAGTAAATATAGATTGCACATAGACATTTTATGCGATTGTTGAGATTTCGGACAGTATTCTGATACGCTTATTGGCTATGGCAGTTATTTCGGGTGGAGATAGCTCTTACGAAACATACTAAGGATTTCATGGGAGAACCGTATCTCAAACGAACAACTCCATCAGGGAACGGGCCAGGAACCTATAGGCGCGATTATTCAGGGACGTGGCACGCCATTGGTCATACCCTTCGATAAGGCGACAGATCCATAGCAAAACAGGCGATGCAGTTTAACCCGCTAACCCAAGACGGTAGAACAGTGAGTCCTCCGAGAAGTAAATAACGCAGAACAGTAGCTAAGGAGTCCCGTCAGCTGGGGAAGAGTTGGAGAGGGCTGAAACGAAATGTGAGAAACCACACACAGAGTATATATAAATATTGGTACTGTATTGACTATATAGATGATTGTTGAGACCTAAATTGATACATTTCTCTACGTTTTGTTTTGTTTAATCATCAATAAATGTAGAAATGTAGTAATTGTCGAAACTTCGGGTAGTGTTGGTAATATCATTGGTGTGTGTAGAGTGGTCTTTGGGTTGTTAGATGATTGTTGAGAATACACCAATACCCCGGTTTGCGTCGCTAATTGGGGCCAGAAAGTCGCGACGCAAATCGAAATGATGCAAACCAAAACACGATTTTGTTACATTTGTATGAGCATACTTACATACATTACATACATTTGCCTGGGGAAGGGAGCAACAAAAGTCTTTCGAACAGCTGAAACGATCTCTTATCAATCAACCAGTGTTGGCACTCTTTAACCCCCGGGCACAACATGAGTTGCATACAGATGCAAGCAGCAAGCGACTAGCTGGTATATTGATGCAGGGAGAAGGGACAAATATGCATCTAGTGAGCCCGCAAAGGAAACGGATGTCGTGGAAATGAATGTACTCCAAGTTCATATTTCGGACGAGAATTGGATCTATTCTTTGCAATTGCAAGATGAAGAAATAGCCAAAATATCAACCGTCCTAAACAAAAAACCGGAGAATGAAATAGAACAACAAGTTCATACGGACTATGACCTTCAAGAAGGAAGAGTATATCGTAAGGTCAACAATCAGATCAAGCTATTTCTTCCAAAAGGGGTTCGAAATCGAGTTTTAAGGTATAGTCATGATTAACTCGGACATTTCTCGGATCAGAAAACCATAAAACATATTCAGGAAAGATACTGGCTCCCACGAATCACCCAGTTTGTAAGAAAATACATTAAGGTATGTGTGGAGTGCGCCTAGGCAAAGAAAACTACACAACCTAGAGGAGAATTGTATCCTATCGAAAAAAAGAGGTACCATTTGATACATTTGGGCCCGTTTATCAAATCCATTAAGGGTAATGCTTATGTCATCGTACTTGTTGACTCTTTCACCAAGTTTAAACAAATAAAGGCCTTATCGAATAAGCAAACTTAACCAGTAATACATTTTTTGACAGAAACGTTTTTAATGTTCGGAACACCAAGACGTTTATTCACAGACCAGGGAACATCATTTACTTCGAAGGCATTTGATGAGTTTACGAAAAGTATCGATCTACTTTGTTGTATGTTAAATAAAATTTAAAACGCCACGACGGACAGATCGAGCGATACAACCGAACCATACTCAACGCATTACTCGCAACGATAGAAGACGAGACTTAGTAGGACCAGAAAATTAAAATCGTGCAATGGGGAATAAACAACACCTATAATGAAGCCATTGGAAGGACTGCACACTAAATGATGTTGGGATACATTCCAAGAGATCGACTACAAGACGCATTAGCAGCAGGCGTACAGCTTACCCAAAAACGACAATATCTTGACCAGATACGCAGAGAAGGGGCACTTAGAATAACTCAAGCACAACGTAAGCATTAGGAACAACACGACCTAAAGCATCGAAGCGCCAAAAGGTACAACAAAGGAGACCTTGTGCTGATTTTGAATGACAGTCCTAGCAGCACCGTACATATCGTAAATTAGAGCCAAGATATAAGTGTCTTTACATCATAACGACTGTCCTACCTCATGACAGATACCAGTTAACGGATATGCCGTACGCGCCACGAACACAGAAACCTTACTCCGCCATATGGGCAGCCGATCTAATAAATAAGTCTTAATATTTCTTTAATACTAAGTCCTGTTATAATCTACATTGGTGAATACAGGCACGTATGGGGATGTCAGGTTATGTGTAAAGTGGGACATTTGGTTGATTAACGATTGGTGATAATACAGACAGTGAAATGGTATGTTCAGTGATGCTTGGGGAAGGTACGGGTATCTGTGTAGATGTCTTTAGTACTATGTTAAGGCCTCTGGCTATAATTGCAGAAATAACAGACATGGCATGTGCTCTGTGATGTTAGTGGTAGATACAGGCATATCAAAAGAGAAAAGGAAATCGCAGGACAGTTGGAATTTAATGGTATTTTTATTGCAGAGCAACCAGAAGACGACCATCTTAAATCACATTGGGATAAGTTAGTGATATCAACCAAATCATTTCCAGTTAACTATTGGGACAAATTTGTGAAGAAGAAAGTAAGACGAAAGTACAGTGAAACATGATTTTGATTCTATATAAAATTTACTTGGAATACAAAAAAGCGCATTTACAGCTCAAGAAAATCAAGGCGGTGGATTCGTAAAGTATGTCCTTAATATTGTCTGGAGATATCAAGTTGCGAAAGCTGGTGTTACTATAACAGACAACGCCTTGCTATACTCATTATGGTATTTCACATTTTCCATTCTTGGAAACTTCAATAACTTTTTTTTCGCTGCTCATTTATTGGACGTTGCTGTAGGCTTTAAAACGTTGCGTACTATATTACAGTCAGTTACACACAATAGAAAAAAGTTAGTGCTTACAGTGATGATTTTAACTATAATCGATATATATCATTGTAATTGCTTTCAACTATTTCCGCAAATTCTATACTCATGATGAAGAAATTGATAAAAAATGTCACGATATGCTCACATGTTTCGTATTCCATCTATATAAAGGCGCACATGCGGGTGGTGGAATCGGTGATGAAATTGGAGATCCGGACGGAGACGATTATGAAGTTTACCGCATTATATTTGATATTACTTTCTTCTTTTTTGTCATTGTAATACTGCTGGCTATAATTCAAGGCTTAATCATTGATGCTTTTGGAGAGCTTCGAGACCAATTGGAATCGGTCAAAGAAAATATGGAATCTAATTGCTTTATATGCGGTGTTGGAAAAGATTATTTCGATATTGTGCCACATGGCTTTGACACCCATGTTCAAAAAGAACATAATTTAGCGAACTATATGTTCTTTTTGATGCATCTTATAAATAAACCAGATACTGAATACACTGGTCAAGAAACGTATGTCTGGAATATGTACCAGCAAAGGAGCTGGGACTTCTTCCCTGTCGGCGATTGCTTCAGGAAACAATGTGAAGGCGAGTTATCAGGTGGGAGTGGAAACTATTTCGCGTTTAGCGTATCAAGCAATATTTACTTGTACTAGTCCAAACAAACAATGTATTTGAATGAACGAAGAGAACGACACATGTAGCGTTCTAATTTTCTGTATCGATTTTTTATTTGTTAGCTGAAAATGACAATCCTTTCAAACGAAATAAATACGTATGTACATATATTATTTTGAAATTAAAATTATGTTGTCAATTTATCTGAGAAATTTTGTTTCAATTTAAGAATATGACTTCAAAAAATTCTGTTGTTAGAGTATTAGTACACAATGAAAATTTTAGGAGATATTAGGGACATATGTATGTACGTACAATCAGCAAAAGGAATGCGGATGGACAAATGCAATATGCTGTGCAATAGGCTTTATGATGGTGTTATATCAATGAGGTTCTCGATAGATCGAATATATTTTAATCTAAATTCATTCTAAAGCTATTTCGTTTGGTGTACAAGAGCAATACAAATTACAATGCAAATAACAATACAAATTAGCTATAAGAAGAAGCAGTTGAGTCAAGCATATTGCAAAACGATGGAATGGCATATAAGCTAGGTACTATTTTAGATATATCCAATATTTATACTTGCGCATACAAATTGAAAATGAAATGAATTTGAATGAAAACTTCTCCTGTCATGCTCTCAACGCGTGCTTTCTCCTTGGAAGATATAATAATTGTATTTTCTATTGCAAATTAGGCCGCACTTCCTAACGACTAACAGTAAGTACATAGTGCTGGAGGTGGTGATCGATGTGTGTATAGCTGAAATGAAAAGGAAACGGCAACTAGAGATGTCTCCATAGGAAAGTTGTACGTTGACTAATACGTAATAGTTGCGACGAGTTACAACTAATAGGTAATATGTAGTAACGAGACGAACCTTGATGCAACGAGTAACATAACTGTTTTATAGCTTTAATGTATTCGTCTAGGCTAATTAGGTTTTTAGTAAATATAGATTGCACATAGACATTTTATGCGATTGTTGAGATTTCGGACAGTATTCTGATACGCTTATTGGCTATGGCAGTTATTTCGGGTGGAGATAGCTCTTACGAAACATACTAAGGATTTCATGGGAGAACCGTATCTCAAACGAACAACTCCATCAGGGAACGGGCCAGGAACCTATAGGCGCGATTATTCAGGGACGTGGCACGCCATTGGTCATACCCTTCGATAAGGCGACAGATCCATAGCAAAACAGGCGATGCAGTTTAACCCGCTAACCCAAGACGGTAGAACAGTGAGTCCTCCGAGAAGTAAATAACGCAGAACAGTAGCTAAGGAGTCCCGTCAGCTGGGGAAGAGTTGGAGAGGGCTGAAACGAAATGTGAGAAACCACACACAGAGTATATATAAATATTGGTACTGTATTGACTATATAGATGATTGTTGAGACCTAAATTGATACATTTCTCTACGTTTTGTTTTGTTTAATCATCAATAAATGTAGAAATGTAGTAATTGTCGAAACTTCGGGTAGTGTTGGTAATATCATTGGTGTGTGTAGAGTGGTCTTTGGGTTGTTAGATGATTGTTGAGAATACACCAATACCCCGGTTTGCGTCGCTAATTGGGGCCAGAAAGTCGCGACGCAAATCGAAATGATGCAAACCAAAACACGATTTTGTTACATTTGTATGAGCATACTTACATACATACATATTTATTTTATTTCATTGGGTTTTTATTCAAAGGTTTCATTTAAAAAAAAAATGTAATAATTCATGAAAAATAATAAGATAACAATTAAAAGTAAGAATTCAGACATCCTTCACAACCAAGCAAACGTGGGTGTTGGTGTACACACAATGTCCTGATGAGCTCTGTGATGTTAGTTATCTATTTTCGTATATTTGTGGATGTTATTGGTAAGTCTAGAGTGGTCTTTGGGTTGTAAAATGATCGTTGAGAAGACATAAAATGCACTGCTGTGCTCTGTCATGTTTGAGGTAGATTTTAGTACACGTGGGAATGATGCGATCTATGATGCTGTGGTTGATATTGGTATATTTGGGGATGTCATTAGTAAGACTACACTTTACTCCTATAATGCTTATGGATGATTCGATTATTTCTGGGGATTTGTTAGACAATTGATTAGAATGCAGACAATGTCCTGATGTGCTCTATGATGTGGACTATACATGTATATATTGGGTTTTATTGGTTAGTCTACATTGCTCTGTGATGCTAGCGGTTGATACAGGTATTTATGGGGATGTCTTTAGTACGTATGTAAGGGCATCTGGCTATGATTGCAGAAATAACAGACATGGCATGTGCTCTGTGATGTTAGTGGTAGATACAGGCATATCAAAAGAGAAAAGGAAATCGCAGGACAGTTGGAATTTAATGGTATTTTTATTGCAGAGCAACCAGAAGACGACCATCTTAAATCACATTGGGATAAGTTAGTGATATCAACCAAATCATTTCCAGTTAACTATTGGGACAAATTTGTGAAGAAGAAAGTAAGACGAAAGTACAGTGAAACATGATTTTGATTCTATATAAAATTTACTTGGAATACAAAAAAGCGCATTTACAGCTCAAGAAAATCAAGGCGGTGGATTCGTAAAGTATGTCCTTAATATTGTCTGGAGATATCAAGTTGCGAAAGCTGGTGTTACTATAACAGACAACGCCTTGCTATACTCATTATGGTATTTCACATTTTCCATTCTTGGAAACTTCAATAACTTTTTTTTCGCTGCTCATTTATTGGACGTTGCTGTAGGCTTTAAAACGTTGCGTACTATATTACAGTCAGTTACACACAATAGAAAAAAGTTAGTGCTTACAGTGATGATTTTAACTATAATCGATATATATCATTGTAATTGCTTTCAACTATTTCCGCAAATTCTATACTCATGATGAAGAAATTGATAAAAAATGTCACGATATGCTCACATGTTTCGTATTCCATCTATATAAAGGCGCACATGCGGGTGGTGGAATCGGTGATGAAATTGGAGATCCGGACGGAGACGATTATGAAGTTTACCGCATTATATTTGATATTACTTTCTTCTTTTTTGTCATTGTAATACTGCTGGCTATAATTCAAGGCTTAATCATTGATGCTTTTGGAGAGCTTCGAGACCAATTGGAATCGGTCAAAGAAAATATGGAATCTAATTGCTTTATATGCGGTGTTGGAAAAGATTATTTCGATATTGTGCCACATGGCTTTGACACCCATGTTCAAAAAGAACATAATTTAGCGAACTATATGTTCTTTTTGATGCATCTTATAAATAAACCAGATACTGAATACACTGGTCAAGAAACGTATGTCTGGAATATGTACCAGCAAAGGAGCTGGGACTTCTTCCCTGTCGGCGATTGCTTCAGGAAACAATGTGAAGGCGAGTTATCAGGTGGGAGTGGAAACTATTTCGCGTTTAGCGTATCAAGCAATATTTACTTGTACTAGTCCAAACAAACAATGTATTTGAATGAACGAAGAGAACGACACATGTAGCGTTCTAATTTTCTGTATCGATTTTTTATTTGTTAGCTGAAAATGACAATCCTTTCAAACGAAATAAATACGTATGTACATATATTATTTTGAAATTAAAATTATGTTGTCAATTTATCTGAGAAATTTTGTTTCAATTTAAGAATATGACTTCAAAAAATTCTGTTGTTAGAGTATTAGTACACAATGAAAATTTTAGGAGATATTAGGGACATATGTATGTACGTACAATCAGCAAAAGGAATGCGGATGGACAAATGCAATATGCTGTGCAATAGGCTTTATGATGGTGTTATATCAATGAGGTTCTCGATAGATCGAATATATTTTAATCTAAATTCATTCTAAAGCTATTTCGTTTGGTGTACAAGAGCAATACAAATTACAATGCAAATAACAATACAAATTAGCTATAAGAAGAAGCAGTTGAGTCAAGCATATTGCAAAACGATGGAATGGCATATAAGCTAGGTACTATTTTAGATATATCCAATATTTATACTTGCGCATACAAATTGAAAATGAAATGAATTTGAATGAAAACTTCTCCTGTCATGCTCTCAACGCGTGCTTTCTCCTTGGAAGATATAATAATTGTATTTTCTATTGCAAATTAGGCCGCACTTCCTAACGACTAACAGTAAGTACATAGTGCTGGAGGTGGTGATCGATGTGTGTATAGCTGAAATGAAAAGGAAACGGCAACTAGAGATGTCTCCATAGGAAAGTTGTACGTTGACTAATACGTAATAGTTGCGACGAGTTACAACTAATAGGTAATATGTAGTAACGAGACGAACCTTGATGCAACGAGTAACATAACTGTTTTCTAGCTTTAATGTATTCGTCTAGGCTAATTAGGTTTTTAGTAAATATAGATTGCACATAGACATTTTATGCGATTGTTGAGATTTCGGACAGTATTCTGATACGCTTATTGGCTATGGCAGTTATTTCGGGTGGAGATAGCTCTTACGAAACATACTAAGGATTTCATGGGAGAACCGTATCTCAAACGAACAACTCCATCAGGGAACGGGCCAGGAACCTATAGGCGCGATTATTCAGGGACGTGGCACGCCATTGGTCATACCCTTCGATAAGGCGACAGATCCATAGCAAAACAGGCGATGCAGTTTAACCCGCTAACCCAAGACGGTAGAACAGTGAGTCCTCCGAGAAGTAAATAACGCAGAACAGTAGCTAAGGAGTCCCGTCAGCTGGGGAAGAGTTGGAGAGGGCTGAAACGAAATGTGAGAAACCACACACAGAGTATATATAAATATTGGTACTGTATTGACTATATAGATGATTGTTGAGACCTAAATTGATACATTTCTCTACGTTTTGTTTTGTTTAATCATCAATAAATGTAGAAATGTAGTAATTGTCGAAACTTCGGGTAGTGTTGGTAATATCATTGGTGTGTGTAGAGTGGTCTTTGGGTTGTTAGATGATTGTTGAGAATACACCAATACCCCGGTTTGCGTCGCTAATTGGGGCCAGAAAGTCGCGACGCAAATCGAAATGATGCAAACCAAAACACGATTTTGTTACATTTGTATGAGCATACTTACATACATTACATACATTTGCCTGGGGAAGGGAGCAACAAAAGTCTTTCGAACAGCTGAAACGATCTCTTATCAATCAACCAGTGTTGGCACTCTTTAACCCCCGGGCACAACATGAGTTGCATACAGATGCAAGCAGCAAGCGACTAGCTGGTATATTGATGCAGGGAGAAGGGACAAATATGCATCTAGTGAGCCAGCAAAGGAAACGGATGTCGTGGAAATGAATGTACTCCAAGTTCATATTTCGGACGAGAATTGGATCTATTCTTTGCAATTGCAAGATGAAGAAATAGCCAAAATATCAACCGTCCTAAACAAAAAACCGGAGAATGAAATAGAACAACAAGTTCATACGGACTATGACCTTCAAGAAGGAAGAGTATATCGTAAGGTCAACAATCAGATCAAGCTATTTCTTCCAAAAGGGGTTCGAAATCGAGTTTTAAGGTATAGTCATGATTAACTCGGACATTTCTCGGATCAGAAAACCATAAAACATATTCAGGAAAGATACTGGCTCCCACGAATCACCCAGTTTGTAAGAAAATACATTAAGGTATGTGTGGAGTGCGCCTAGGCAAAGAAAACTACACAACCTAGAGGAGAATTGTATCCTATCGAAAAAAAGAGGTACCATTTGATACATTTGGGCCCGTTTATCAAATCCATTAAGGGTAATGCTTATGTCATCGTACTTGTTGACTCTTTCACCAAGTTTAAACAAATAAAGGCCTTATCGAATAAGCAAACTTAACCAGTAATACATTTTTTGACAGAAACGTTTTTAATGTTCGGAACACCAAGACGTTTATTCACAGACCAGGGAACATCATTTACTTCGAAGGCATTTGATGAGTTTACGAAAAGTAGATCGATAACGCATGTTAAATAAAATTTAAAACGCCACGACGGACAGATCGAGCGATACAACCGAACCATACTCAACGCATTACTCGCAACGATAGAAGACGAGACTTAGTAGGACCAGAAAATTAAAATCGTGCAATGGGGAATAAACAACACCTATAATGAAGCCATTGGAAGGACTGCACACTAAATGATGTTGGGATACATTCCAAGAGATCGACTACAAGACGCATTAGCAGCAGGCGTACAGCTTACCCAAAAACGACAATATCTTGACCAGATACGCAGAGAAGGGGCACTTAGAATAACTCAAGCACAACGTAAGCATTAGGAACAACACGACCTAAAGCATCGAAGCGCCAAAAGGTACAACAAAGGAGACCTTGTGCTGATTTTGAATGACAGTCCTAGCAGCACCGTACATATCGTAAATTAGAGCCAAGATATAAGTGTCTTTACATCATAACGACTGTCCTACCTCATGACAGATACCAGTTAACGGATATGCCGTACGCGCCACGAACACAGAAACCTTACTCCGCCATATGGGCAGCCGATCTAATAAATAAGTCTTAATATTTCTTTAATACTAAGTCCTGTTATAATCTACATTGGTGAATACAGGCACGTATGGGGATGTCAGGTTATGTGTAAAGTGGGACATTTGGTTGATTAACGATTGGTGATAATACAGACAGTGAAATGGTATGTTCAGTGATGCTTGGGGAAGGTACGGGTATCTGTGTAGATGTCTTTAGTACTATGTTAAGGCCTCTGGCTATAATTGCAGAAATAACAGACATGGCATGTGCTCTGTGATGTTAGTGGTAGATACAGGCATATCAAAAGAGAAAAGGAAATCGCAGGACAGTTGGAATTTAATGGTATTTTTATTGCAGAGCAACCAGAAGACGACCATCTTAAATCACATTGGGATAAGTTAGTGATATCAACCAAATCATTTCCAGTTAACTATTGGGACAAATTTGTGAAGAAGAAAGTAAGACGAAAGTACAGTGAAACATGATTTTGATTCTATATAAAATTTACTTGGAATACAAAAAAGCGCATTTACAGCTCAAGAAAATCAAGGCGGTGGATTCGTAAAGTATGTCCTTAATATTGTCTGGAGATATCAAGTTGCGAAAGCTGGTGTTACTATAACAGACAACGCCTTGCTATACTCATTATGGTATTTCACATTTTCCATTCTTGGAAACTTCAATAACTTTTTTTTCGCTGCTCATTTATTGGACGTTGCTGTAGGCTTTAAAACGTTGCGTACTATATTACAGTCAGTTACACACAATAGAAAAAAGTTAGTGCTTACAGTGATGATTTTAACTATAATCGATATATATCATTGTAATTGCTTTCAACTATTTCCGCAAATTCTATACTCATGATGAAGAAATTGATAAAAAATGTCACGATATGCTCACATGTTTCGTATTCCATCTATATAAAGGCGCACATGCGGGTGGTGGAATCGGTGATGAAATTGGAGATCCGGACGGAGACGATTATGAAGTTTACCGCATTATATTTGATATTACTTTCTTCTTTTTTGTCATTGTAATACTGCTGGCTATAATTCAAGGCTTAATCATTGATGCTTTTGGAGAGCTTCGAGACCAATTGGAATCGGTCAAAGAAAATATGGAATCTAATTGCTTTATATGCGGTGTTGGAAAAGATTATTTCGATATTGTGCCACATGGCTTTGACACCCATGTTCAAAAAGAACATAATTTAGCGAACTATATGTTCTTTTTGATGCATCTTATAAATAAACCAGATACTGAATACACTGGTCAAGAAACGTATGTCTGGAATATGTACCAGCAAAGGAGCTGGGACTTCTTCCCTGTCGGCGATTGCTTCAGGAAACAATGTGAAGGCGAGTTATCAGGTGGGAGTGGAAACTATTTCGCGTTTAGCGTATCAAGCAATATTTACTTGTACTAGTCCAAACAAACAATGTATTTGAATGAACGAAGAGAACGACACATGTAGCGTTCTAATTTTCTGTATCGATTTTTTATTTGTTAGCTGAAAATGACAATCCTTTCAAACGAAATAAATACGTATGTACATATATTATTTTGAAATTAAAATTATGTTGTCAATTTATCTGAGAAATTTTGTTTCAATTTAAGAATATGACTTCAAAAAATTCTGTTGTTAGAGTATTAGTACACAATGAAAATTTTAGGAGATATTAGGGACATATGTATGTACGTACAATCAGCAAAAGGAATGCGGATGGACAAATGCAATATGCTGTGCAATAGGCTTTATGATGGTGTTATATCAATGAGGTTCTCGATAGATCGAATATATTTTAATCTAAATTCATTCTAAAGCTATTTCGTTTGGTGTACAAGAGCAATACAAATTACAATGCAAATAACAATACAAATTAGCTATAAGAAGAAGCAGTTGAGTCAAGCATATTGCAAAACGATGGAATGGCATATAAGCTAGGTACTATTTTAGATATATCCAATATTTATACTTGCGCATACAAATTGAAAATGAAATGAATTTGAATGAAAACTTCTCCTGTCATGCTCTCAACGCGTGCTTTCTCCTTGGAAGATATAATAATTGTATTTTCTATTGCAAATTAGGCCGCACTTCCTAACGACTAACAGTAAGTACATAGTGCTGGAGGTGGTGATCGATGTGTGTATAGCTGAAATGAAAAGGAAACGGCAACTAGAGATGTCTCCATAGGAAAGTTGTACGTTGACTAATACGTAATAGTTGCGACGAGTTACAACTAATAGGTAATATGTAGTAACGAGACGAACCTTGATGCAACGAGTAACATAACTGTTTTCTAGCTTTAATGTATTCGTCTAGGCTAATTAGGTTTTTAGTAAATATAGATTGCACATAGACATTTTATGCGATTGTTGAGATTTCGGACAGTATTCTGATACGCTTATTGGCTATGGCAGTTATTTCGGGTGGAGATAGCTCTTACGAAACATACTAAGGATTTCATGGGAGAACCGTATTTCAAACGAACAACTCCATCAGGGAACGGGCCAGGAACCTATAGGCGCGATTATTCAGGGACGTGGCACGCCATTGGTCATACCCTTCGATAAGGCGACAGATCCATAGCAAAACAGGCGATGCAGTTTAACCCGCTAACCCAAGACGGTAGAACAGTGAGTCCTCCGAGAAGTAAATAACGCAGAACAGTAGCTAAGGAGTCCCGTCAGCTGGGGAAGAGTTGGAGAGGGCTGAAACGAAATGTGAGAAACCACACACAGAGTATATATAAATATTGGTACTGTATTGACTATATAGATGATTGTTGAGACCTAAATTGATACATTTCTCTACGTTTTGTTTTGTTTAATCATCAATAAATGTAGAAATGTAGTAATTGTCGAAACTTCGGGTAGTGTTGGTAATATCATTGGTGTGTGTAGAGTGGTCTTTGGGTTGTTAGATGATTGTTGAGAATACACCAATACCCCGGTTTGCGTCGCTAATTGGGGCCAGAAAGTCGCGACGCAAATCGAAATGATGCAAACCAAAACACGATTTTGCTACATTTGTATGAGCATACTTACATACATTACATACATTTGCCTGGGGAAGGGAGCAACAAAAGTCTTTCGAACAGCTGAAACGATCTCTTATCAATCAACCAGTGTTGGCACTCTTTAACCCCCGGGCACAACATGAGTTGCATACAGATGCAAGCAGCAAGCGACTAGCTGGTATATTGATGCAGGGAGAAGGGACAAATATGCATCTAGTGAGCCAGCAAAGGAAACGGATGTCGTGGAAATGAATGTACTCCAAGTTCATATTTCGGACGAGAATTGGATCTATTCTTTGCAATTGCAAGATGAAGAAATAGCCAAAATATCAACCGTCCTAAACAAAAAACCGGAGAATGAAATAGAACAACAAGTTCATACGGACTATGACCTTCAAGAAGGAAGAGTATATCGTAAGGTCAACAATCAGATCAAGCTATTTCTTCCAAAAGGGGTTCGAAATCGAGTTTTAAGGTATAGTCATGATTAACTCGGACATTTCTCGGATCAGAAAACCATAAAACATATTCAGGAAAGATACTGGCTCCCACGAATCACCCAGTTTGTAAGAAAATACATTAAGGTATGTGTGGAGTGCGCCTAGGCAAAGAAAACTACACAACCTAGAGGAGAATTGTATCCTATCGAAAAAAAGAGGTACCATTTGATACATTTGGGCCCGTTTATCAAATCCATTAAGGGTAATGCTTATGTCATCGTACTTGTTGACTCTTTCACCAAGTTTAAACAAATAAAGGCCTTATCGAATAAGCAAACTTAACCAGTAATACATTTTTTGACAGAAACGTTTTTAATGTTCGGAACACCAAGACGTTTATTCACAGACCAGGGAACATCATTTACTTCGAAGGCATTTGATGAGTTTACGAAAAGTAGATCGATAACGCATGTTAAATAAAATTTAAAACGCCACGACGGACAGATCGAGCGATACAACCGAACCATACTCAACGCATTACTCGCAACGATAGAAGACGAGACTTAGTAGGACCAGAAAATTAAAATCGTGCAATGGGGAATAAACAACACCTATAATGAAGCCATTGGAAGGACTGCACACTAAATGATGTTGGGATACATTCCAAGAGATCGACTACAAGACGCATTAGCAGCAGGCGTACAGCTTACCCAAAAACGACAATATCTTGACCAGATACGCAGAGAAGGGGCACTTAGAATAACTCAAGCACAACGTAAGCATTAGGAACAACACGACCTAAAGCATCGAAGCGCCAAAAGGTACAACAAAGGAGACCTTGTGCTGATTTTGAATGACAGTCCTAGCAGCACCGTACATATCGTAAATTAGAGCCAAGATATAAGTGTCTTTACATCATAACGACTGTCCTACCTCATGACAGATACCAGTTAACGGATATGCCGTACGCGCCACGAACACAGAAACCTTACTCCGCCATATGGGCAGCCGATCTAATAAATAAGTCTTAATATTTCTTTAATACTAAGTCCTGTTATAATCTACATTGGTGAATACAGGCACGTATGGGGATGTCAGGTTATGTGTAAAGTGGGACATTTGGTTGATTAACGATTGGTGATAATACAGACAGTGAAATGGTATGTTCAGTGATGCTTGGGGAAGGTACGGGTATCTGTGTAGATGTCTTTAGTACTATGTTAAGGCCTCTGGCTATAATTGCAGAAATAACAGACATGGCATGTGCTCTGTGATGTTAGTGGTAGATACAGGCATATCAAAAGAGAAAAGGAAATCGCAGGACAGTTGGAATTTAATGGTATTTTTATTGCAGAGCAACCAGAAGACGACCATCTTAAATCACATTGGGATAAGTTAGTGATATCAACCAAATCATTTCCAGTTAACTATTGGGACAAATTTGTGAAGAAGAAAGTAAGACGAAAGTACAGTGAAACATGATTTTGATTCTATATAAAATTTACTTGGAATACAAAAAAGCGCATTTACAGCTCAAGAAAATCAAGGCGGTGGATTCGTAAAGTATGTCCTTAATATTGTCTGGAGATATCAAGTTGCGAAAGCTGGTGTTACTATAACAGACAACGCCTTGCTATACTCATTATGGTATTTCACATTTTCCATTCTTGGAAACTTCAATAACTTTTTTTTCGCTGCTCATTTATTGGACGTTGCTGTAGGCTTTAAAACGTTGCGTACTATATTACAGTCAGTTACACACAATCGAAAAAAGTTAGTGCTTACAGTGATGATTTTAACTATAATCGATATATATCATTGTAATTGCTTTCAACTATTTCCGCAAATTCTATACTCATGATGAAGAAATTGATAAAAAATGTCACGATATGCTCACATGTTTCGTATTCCATCTATATAAAGGCGCACATGCGGGTGGTGGAATCGGTGATGAAATTGGAGATCCGGACGGAGACGATTATGAAGTTTACCGCATTATATTTGATATTACTTTCTTCTTTTTTGTCATTGTAATACTGCTGGCTATAATTCAAGGCTTAATCATTGATGCTTTTGGAGAGCTTCGAGACCAATTGGAATCGGTCAAAGAAAATATGGAATCTAATTGCTTTATATGCGGTGTTGGAAAAGATTATTTCGATATTGTGCCACATGGCTTTGACACCCATGTTCAAAAAGAACATAATTTAGCGAACTATATGTTCTTTTTGATGCATCTTATAAATAAACCAGATACTGAATACACTGGTCAAGAAACGTATGTCTGGAATATGTACCAGCAAAGGAGCTGGGACTTCTTCCCTGTCGGCGATTGCTTCAGGAAACAATGTGAAGGCGAGTTATCAGGTGGGAGTGGAAACTATTTCGCGTTTAGCGTATCAAGCAATATTTACTTGTACTAGTCCAAACAAACAATGTATTTGAATGAACGAAGAGAACGACACATGTAGCGTTCTAATTTTCTGTATCGATTTTTTATTTGTTAGCTGAAAATGACAATCCTTTCAAACGAAATAAATACGTATGTACATATATTATTTTGAAATTAAAATTATGTTGTCAATTTATCTGAGAAATTTTGTTTCAATTTAAGAATATGACTTCAAAAAATTCTGTTGTTAGAGTATTAGTACACAATGAAAATTTTAGGAGATATTAGGGACATATGTATGTACGTACAATCAGCAAAAGGAATGCGGATGGACAAATGCAATATGCTGTGCAATAGGCTTTATGATGGTGTTATATCAATGAGGTTCTCGATAGATCGAATATATTTTAATCTAAATTCATTCTAAAGCTATTTCGTTTGGTGTACAAGAGCAATACAAATTACAATGCAAATAACAATACAAATTAGCTATAAGAAGAAGCATTTGAGTCAAGCATATTGCAAAACGATGGAATGGCATATAAGCTAGGTACTATTTTAGATATATCCAATATTTATACTTGCGCATACAAATTGAAAATGAAATGAATTTGAATGAAAACTTCTCCTGTCATGCTCTCAACGCGTGCTTTCTCCTTGGAAGATATAATAATTGTATTTTCTATTGCAAATTAGGCCGCACTTCCTAACGACTAACAGTAAGTACATAGTGCTGGAGGTGGTGATCGATGTGTGTATAGCTGAAATGAAAAGGAAACGGCAACTAGAGATGTCTCCATAGGAAAGTTGTACGTTGACTAATACGTAATAGTTGCGACGAGTTACAACTAATAGGTAATATGTAGTAACGAGACGAACCTTGATGCAACGAGTAACATAACTGTTTTCTAGCTTTAATGTATTCGTCTAGGCTAATTAGGTTTTTAGTAAATATAGATTGCACATAGACATTTTATGCGATTGTTGAGATTTCGGACAGTATTCTGATACGCTTATTGGCTATGGCAGTTATTTCGGGTGGAGATAGCTCTTACGAAACATACTAAGGATTTCATGGGAGAACCGTATCTCAAACGAACAACTCCATCAGGGAACGGGCCAGGAACCTATAGGCGCGATTATTCAGGGACGTGGCACGCCATTGGTCATACCCTTCGATAAGGCGACAGATCCATAGCAAAACAGGCGATGCAGTTTAACCCGCTAACCCAAGACGGTAGAACAGTGAGTCCTCCGAGAAGTAAATAACGCAGAACAGTAGCTAAGGAGTCCCGTCAGCTGGGGAAGAGTTGGAGAGGGCTGAAACGAAATGTGAGAAACCACACACAGAGTATATATAAATATTGGTACTGTATTGACTATATAGATGATTGTTGAGACCTAAATTGATACATTTCTCTACGTTTTGTTTTGTTTAATCATCAATAAATGTAGAAATGTAGTAATTGTCGAAACTTCGGGTAGTGTTGGTAATATCATTGGTGTGTGTAGAGTGGTCTTTGGGTTGTTAGATGATTGTTGAGAATACACCAATACCCCGGTTTGCGTCGCTAATTGGGGCCAGAAAGTCGCGACGCAAATCGAAATGATGCAAACCAAAACACGATTTTGTTACATTTGTATGAGCATACTTACATACATTACATACATTTGCCTGGGGAAGGGAGCAACAAAAGTCTTTCGAACAGCTGAAACGATCTCTTATCAATCAACCAGTGTTGGCACTCTTTAACCCCCGGGCACAACATGAGTTGCATACAGATGCAAGCAGCAAGCGACTAGCTGGTATATTGATGCAGGGAGAAGGGACAAATATGCATCTAGTGAGCCAGCAAAGGAAACGGATGTCGTGGAAATGAATGTACTCCAAGTTCATATTTCGGACGAGAATTGGATCTATTCTTTGCAATTGCAAGATGAAGAAATAGCCAAAATATCAACCGTCCTAAACAAAAAACCGGAGAATGAAATAGAACAACAAGTTCATACGGACTATGACCTTCAAGAAGGAAGAGTATATCGTAAGGTCAACAATCAGATCAAGCTATTTCTTCCAAAAGGGGTTCGAAATCGAGTTTTAAGGTATAGTCATGATTAACTCGGACATTTCTCGGATCAGAAAACCATAAAACATATTCAGGAAAGATACTGGCTCCCACGAATCACCCAGTTTGTAAGAAAATACATTAAGGTATGTGTGGAGTGCGCCTAGGCAAAGAAAACTACACAACCTAGAGGAGAATTGTATCCTATCGAAAAAAAGAGGTACCATTTGATACATTTGGGCCCGTTTATCAAATCCATTAAGGGTAATGCTTATGTCATCGTACTTGTTGACTCTTTCACCAAGTTTAAACAAATAAAGGCCTTATCGAATAAGCAAACTTAACCAGTAATACATTTTTTGACAGAAACGTTTTTAATGTTCGGAACACCAAGACGTTTATTCACAGACCAGGGAACATCATTTACTTCGAAGGCATTTGATGAGTTTACGAAAAGTAGATCGATAACGCATGTTAAATAAAATTTAAAACGCCACGACGGACAGATCGAGCGATACAACCGAACCATACTCAACGCATTACTCGCAACGATAGAAGACGAGACTTAGTAGGACCAGAAAATTAAAATCGTGCAATGGGGAATAAACAACACCTATAATGAAGCCATTGGAAGGACTGCACACTAAATGATGTTGGGATACATTCCAAGAGATCGACTACAAGACGCATTAGCAGCAGGCGTACAGCTTACCCAAAAACGACAATATCTTGACCAGATACGCAGAGAAGGGGCACTTAGAATAACTCAAGCACAACGTAAGCATTAGGAACAACACGACCTAAAGCATCGAAGCGCCAAAAGGTACAACAAAGGAGACCTTGTGCTGATTTTGAATGACAGTCCTAGCAGCACCGTACATATCGTAAATTAGAGCCAAGATATAAGTGTCTTTACATCATAACGACTGTCCTACCTCATGACAGATACCAGTTAACGGATATGCCGTACGCGCCACGAACACAGAAACCTTACTCCGCCATATGGGCAGCCGAT
The DNA here is from genome assembly GCA_905231855.2 of Eristalis tenax. Lineage (NCBI taxonomy): Eukaryota > Metazoa > Arthropoda > Insecta > Diptera > Syrphidae > Eristalis > Eristalis tenax. Next base: position 81,059 of record HG993128.1, on the reverse strand, counting down.
CTAATAAATAAGTCTTAATATTTCTTTAATACTAAGTCCTGTTATAATCTACATTGGTGAATACAGGCACGTATGGGGATGTCAGGTTATGTGTAAAGTGGGACATTTGGTTGATTAACGATTGGTGATAATACAGACAGTGAAATGGTATGTTCAGTGATGCTTGGGGAAGGTACGGGTATCTGTGTAGATGTCTTTAGTACTATGTTAAGGCCTCTGGCTATAATTGCAGAAATAACAGACATGGCATGTGCTCTGTGATGTTAGTGGTAGATACAGGCATATCAAAAGAGAAAAGGAAATCGCAGGACAGTTGGAATTTAATGGTATTTTTATTGCAGAGCAACCAGAAGACGACCATCTTAAATCACATTGGGATAAGTTAGTGATATCAACCAAATCATTTCCAGTTAACTATTGGGACAAATTTGTGAAGAAGAAAGTAAGACGAAAGTACAGTGAAACATGATTTTGATTCTATATAAAATTTACTTGGAATACAAAAAAGCGCATTTACAGCTCAAGAAAATCAAGGCGGTGGATTCGTAAAGTATGTCCTTAATATTGTCTGGAGATATCAAGTTGCGAAAGCTGGTGTTACTATAACAGACAACGCCTTGCTATACTCATTATGGTATTTCACATTTTCCATTCTTGGAAACTTCAATAACTTTTTTTTCGCTGCTCATTTATTGGACGTTGCTGTAGGCTTTAAAACGTTGCGTACTATATTACAGTCAGTTACACACAATAGAAAAAAGTTAGTGCTTACAGTGATGATTTTAACTATAATCGATATATATCATTGTAATTGCTTTCAACTATTTCCGCAAATTCTATACTCATGATGAAGAAATTGATAAAAAATGTCACGATATGCTCACATGTTTCGTATTCCATCTATATAAAGGCGCACATGCGGGTGGTGGAATCGGTGATGAAATTGGAGATCCGGACGGAGACGATTATGAAGTTTACCGCATTATATTTGATATTACTTTCTTCTTTTTTGTCATTGTAATACTGCTGGCTATAATTCAAGGCTTAATCATTGATGCTTTTGGAGAGCTTCGAGACCAATTGGAATCGGTCAAAGAAAATATGGAATCTAATTGCTTTATATGCGGTGTTGGAAAAGATTATTTCGATATTGTGCCACATGGCTTTGACACCCATGTTCAAAAAGAACATAATTTAGCGAACTATATGTTCTTTTTGATGCATCTTATAAATAAACCAGATACTGAATACACTGGTCAAGAAACGTATGTCTGGAATATGTACCAGCAAAGGAGCTGGGACTTCTTCCCTGTCGGCGATTGCTTCAGGAAACAATGTGAAGGCGAGTTATCAGGTGGGAGTGGAAACTATTTCGCGTTTAGCGTATCAAGCAATATTTACTTGTACTAGTCCAAACAAACAATGTATTTGAATGAACGAAGAGAACGACACATGTAGCGTTCTAATTTTCTGTATCGATTTTTTATTTGTTAGCTGAAAATGACAATCCTTTCAAACGAAATAAATACGTATGTACATATATTATTTTGAAATTAAAATTATGTTGTCAATTTATCTGAGAAATTTTGTTTCAATTTAAGAATATGACTTCAAAAAATTCTGTTGTTAGAGTATTAGTACACAATGAAAATTTTAGGAGATATTAGGGACATATGTATGTACGTACAATCAGCAAAAGGAATGCGGATGGACAAATGCAATATGCTGTGCAATAGGCTTTATGATGGTGTTATATCAATGAGGTTCTCGATAGATCGAATATATTTTAATCTAAATTCATTCTAAAGCTATTTCGTTTGGTGTACAAGAGCAATACAAATTACAATGCAAATAACAATACAAATTAGCTATAAGAAGAAGCAGTTGAGTCAAGCATATTGCAAAACGATGGAATGGCATATAAGCTAGGTACTATTTTAGATATATCCAATATTTATACTTGCGCATACAAATTGAAAATGAAATGAATTTGAATGAAAACTTCTCCTGTCATGCTCTCAACGCGTGCTTTCTCCTTGGAAGATATAATAATTGTATTTTCTATTGCAAATTAGGCCGCACTTCCTAACGACTAACAGTAAGTACATAGTGCTGGAGGTGGTGATCGATGTGTGTATAGCTGAAATGAAAAGGAAACGGCAACTAGAGATGTCTCCATAGGAAAGTTGTACGTTGACTAATACGTAATAGTTGCGACGAGTTACAACTAATAGGTAATATGTAGTAACGAGACGAACCTTGATGCAACGAGTAACATAACTGTTTTCTAGCTTTAATGTATTCGTCTAGGCTAATTAGGTTTTTAGTAAATATAGATTGCACATAGACATTTTATGCGATTGTTGAGATTTCGGACAGTATTCTGATACGCTTATTGGCTATGGCAGTTATTTCGGGTGGAGATAGCTCTTACGAAACATACTAAGGATTTCATGGGAGAACCGTATCTCAAACGAACAACTCCATCAGGGAACGGGCCAGGAACCTATAGGCGCGATTATTCAGGGACGTGGCACGCCATTGGTCATACCCTTCGATAAGGCGACAGATCCATAGCAAAACAGGCGATGCAGTTTAACCCGCTAACCCAAGACGGTAGAACAGTGAGTCCTCCGAGAAGTAAATAACGCAGAACAGTAGCTAAGGAGTCCCGTCAGCTGGGGAAGAGTTGGAGAGGGCTGAAACGAAATGTGAGAAACCACACACAGAGTATATATAAATATTGGTACTGTATTGACTATATAGATGATTGTTGAGACCTAAATTGATACATTTCTCTACGTTTTGTTTTGTTTAATCATCAATAAATGTAGAAATGTAGTAATTGTCGAAACTTCGGGTAGTGTTGGTAATATCATTGGTGTGTGTAGAGTGGTCTTTGGGTTGTTAGATGATTGTTGAGAATACACCAATACCCCGGTTTGCGTCGCTAATTGGGGCCAGAAAGTCGCGACGCAAATCGAAATGATGCAAACCAAAACACGATTTTGTTACATTTGTATGAGCATACTTACATACATTACATACATTTGCCTGGGGAAGGGAGCAACAAAAGTCTTTCGAACAGCTGAAACGATCTCTTATCAATCAACCAGTGTTGGCACTCTTTAACCCCCGGGCACAACATGAGTTGCATACAGATGCAAGCAGCAAGCGACTAGCTGGTATATTGATGCAGGGAGAAGGGACAAATATGCATCTAGTGAGCCAGCAAAGGAAACGGATGTCGTGGAAATGAATGTACTCCAAGTTCATATTTCGGACGAGAATTGGATCTATTCTTTGCAATTGCAAGATGAAGAAATAGCCAAAATATCAACCGTCCTAAACAAAAAACCGGAGAATGAAATAGAACAACAAGTTCATACGGACTATGACCTTCAAGAAGGAAGAGTATATCGTAAGGTCAACAATCAGATCAAGCTATTTCTTCCAAAAGGGGTTCGAAATCGAGTTTTAAGGTATAGTCATGATTAACTCGGACATTTCTCGGATCAGAAAACCATAAAACATATTCAGGAAAGATACTGGCTCCCACGAATCACCCAGTTTGTAAGAAAATACATTAAGGTATGTGTGGAGTGCGCCTAGGCAAAGAAAACTACACAACCTAGAGGAGAATTGTATCCTATCGAAAAAAAGAGGTACCATTTGATACATTTGGGCCCGTTTATCAAATCCATTAAGGGTAATGCTTATGTCATCGTACTTGTTGACTCTTTCACCAAGTTTAAACAAATAAAGGCCTTATCGAATAAGCAAACTTAACCAGTAATACATTTTTTGACAGAAACGTTTTTAATGTTCGGAACACCAAGACGTTTATTCACAGACCAGGGAACATCATTTACTTCGAAGGCATTTGATGAGTTTACGAAAAGTAGATCGATAACGCATGTTAAATAAAATTTAAAACGCCACGACGGACAGATCGAGCGATACAACCGAACCATACTCAACGCATTACTCGCAACGATAGAAGACGAGACTTAGTAGGACCAGAAAATTAAAATCGTGCAATGGGGAATAAACAACACCTATAATGAAGCCATTGGAAGGACTGCACACTAAATGATGTTGGGATACATTCCAAGAGATCGACTACAAGACGCATTAGCAGCAGGCGTACAGCTTACCCAAAAACGACAATATCTTGACCAGATACGCAGAGAAGGGGCACTTAGAATAACTCAAGCACAACGTAAGCATTAGGAACAACACGACCTAAAGCATCGAAGCGCCAAAAGGTACAACAAAGGAGACCTTGTGCTGATTTTGAATGACAGTCCTAGCAGCACCGTACATATCGTAAATTAGAGCCAAGATATAAGTGTCTTTACATCATAACGACTGTCCTACCTCATGACAGATACCAGTTAACGGATATGCCGTACGCGCCACGAACACAGAAACCTTACTCCGCCATATGGGCAGCCGATCTAATAAATAAGTCTTAATATTTCTTTAATACTAAGTCCTGTTATAATCTACATTGGTGAATACAGGCACGTATGGGGATGTCAGGTTATGTGTAAAGTGGGACATTTGGTTGATTAACGATTGGTGATAATACAGACAGTGAAATGGTATGTTCAGTGATGCTTGGGGAAGGTACGGGTATCTGTGTAGATGTCTTTAGTACTATGTTAAGGCCTCTGGCTATAATTGCAGAAATAACAGACATGGCATGTGCTCTGTGATGTTAGTGGTAGATACAGGCATATCAAAAGAGAAAAGGAAATCGCAGGACAGTTGGAATTTAATGGTATTTTTATTGCAGAGCAACCAGAAGACGACCATCTTAAATCACATTGGGATAAGTTAGTGATATCAACCAAATCATTTCCAGTTAACTATTGGGACAAATTTGTGAAGAAGAAAGTAAGACGAAAGTACAGTGAAACATGATTTTGATTCTATATAAAATTTACTTGGAATACAAAAAAGCGCATTTACAGCTCAAGAAAATCAAGGCGGTGGATTCGTAAAGTATGTCCTTAATATTGTCTGGAGATATCAAGTTGCGAAAGCTGGTGTTACTATAACAGACAACGCCTTGCTATACTCATTATGGTATTTCACATTTTCCATTCTTGGAAACTTCAATAACTTTTTTTTCGCTGCTCATTTATTGGACGTTGCTGTAGGCTTTAAAACGTTGCGTACTATATTACAGTCAGTTACACACAATAGAAAAAAGTTAGTGCTTACAGTGATGATTTTAACTATAATCGATATATATCATTGTAATTGCTTTCAACTATTTCCGCAAATTCTATACTCATGATGAAGAAATTGATAAAAAATGTCACGATATGCTCACATGTTTCGTATTCCATCTATATAAAGGCGCACATGCGGGTGGTGGAATCGGTGATGAAATTGGAGATCCGGACGGAGACGATTATGAAGTTTACCGCATTATATTTGATATTACTTTCTTCTTTTTTGTCATTGTAATACTGCTGGCTATAATTCAAGGCTTAATCATTGATGCTTTTGGAGAGCTTCGAGACCAATTGGAATCGGTCAAAGAAAATATGGAATCTAATTGCTTTATATGCGGTGTTGGAAAAGATTATTTCGATATTGTGCCACATGGCTTTGACACCCATGTTCAAAAAGAACATAATTTAGCGAACTATATGTTCTTTTTGATGCATCTTATAAATAAACCAGATACTGAATACACTGGTCAAGAAACGTATGTCTGGAATATGTACCAGCAAAGGAGCTGGGACTTCTTCCCTGTCGGCGATTGCTTCAGGAAACAATGTGAAGGCGAGTTATCAGGTGGGAGTGGAAACTATTTCGCGTTTAGCGTATCAAGCAATATTTACTTGTACTAGTCCAAACAAACAATGTATTTGAATGAACGAAGAGAACGACACATGTAGCGTTCTAATTTTCTGTATCGATTTTTTATTTGTTAGCTGAAAATGACAATCCTTTCAAACGAAATAAATACGTATGTACATATATTATTTTGAAATTAAAATTATGTTGTCAATTTATCTGAGAAATTTTGTTTCAATTTAAGAATATGACTTCAAAAAATTCTGTTGTTAGAGTATTAGTACACAATGAAAATTTTAGGAGATATTAGGGACATATGTATGTACGTACAATCAGCAAAAGGAATGCGGATGGACAAATGCAATATGCTGTGCAATAGGCTTTATGATGGTGTTATATCAATGAGGTTCTCGATAGATCGAATATATTTTAATCTAAATTCATTCTAAAGCTATTTCGTTTGGTGTACAAGAGCAATACAAATTACAATGCAAATAACAATACAAATTAGCTATAAGAAGAAGCAGTTGAGTCAAGCATATTGCAAAACGATGGAATGGCATATAAGCTAGGTACTATTTTAGATATATCCAATATTTATACTTGCGCATACAAATTGAAAATGAAATGAATTTGAATGAAAACTTCTCCTGTCATGCTCTCAACGCGTGCTTTCTCCTTGGAAGATATAATAATTGTATTTTCTATTGCAAATTAGGCCGCACTTCCTAACGACTAACAGTAAGTACATAGTGCTGGAGGTGGTGATCGATGTGTGTATAGCTGAAATGAAAAGGAAACGGCAACTAGAGATGTCTCCATAGGAAAGTTGTACGTTGACTAATACGTAATAGTTGCGACGAGTTACAACTAATAGGTAATATGTAGTAACGAGACGAACCTTGATGCAACGAGTAACATAACTGTTTTCTAGCTTTAATGTATTCGTCTAGGCTAATTAGGTTTTTAGTAAATATAGATTGCACATAGACATTTTATGCGATTGTTGAGATTTCGGACAGTATTCTGATACGCTTATTGGCTATGGCAGTTATTTCGGGTGGAGATAGCTCTTACGAAACATACTAAGGATTTCATGGGAGAACCGTATCTCAAACGAACAACTCCATCAGGGAACGGGCCAGGAACCTATAGGCGCGATTATTCAGGGACGTGGCACGCCATTAGTCATACCCTTCGATAAGGCGACAGATCCATAGCAAAACAGGCGATGCAGTTTAACCCGCTAACCCAAGACGGTAGAACAGTGAGTTCTCCGAGAAGTAAATAACGCAGAACAGTAGCTAAGGAGTCCCGTCAGCTGGGGAAGAGTTGGAGAGGGCTGAAACGAAATGTGAGAAACCACACACAGAGTATATATAAATATTGGTACTGTATTGACTATATAGATGATTGTTGAGACCTAAATTGATACATTTCTCTACGTTTTGTTTTGTTTAATCATCAATAAATGTAGAAATGTAGTAATTGTCGAAACTTCGGGTAGTGTTGGTAATATCATTGGTATGTGTAGAGTGGTCTTTGGGTTGTTAGATGATTGTTGAGAATACACCAATACCCCGGTTTGCGTCGCTAATTGGGGCCAGAAAGTCGCGACGCAAATCGAAATGATGCAAACCAAAACACGATTTTGTTACATTTGTATGAGCATACTTACATACATACATATTTATTTTATTTCATTGGGTTTTTATTCAAAGGTTTCATTTAAAAAAAAAATGTAATAATTCATGAAAAATAATAAGATAACAATTAAAATTAAGAATTCAGACATCCTTCACAACCAAGCAAACGTGGGTGTTGGTGTACACACAATGTCCTGATGAGCTCTGTGATGTTAGTTATCTATTTTCGTATATTTGTGGATGTTATTGGTAAGTCTAGAGTGGTCTTTGGGTTGTAAAATGATCGTTGAGAAGACATAAAATGCACTGCTGTGCTCTGTCATGTTTGAGGTAGATTTTAGTACACGTGGGAATGATGCGATCTATGATGCTGTGGTTGATATTGGTATATTTGGGGATGTCATTAGTAAGACTACACTTTACTCCTATAATGCTTATGGATGATTCGATTATTTCTGGGGATTTGTTAGACAATTGATTAGAATGCAGACAATGTCCTGATGTGCTCTATGATGTGGACTATACATGTATATATTGGGTTTTATTGGTTAGTCTACATTGCTCTGTGATGCTAGCGGTTGATACAGGTATTTATGGGGATGTCTTTAGTACGTATGTAAGGGCATCTGGCTATGATTGCAGAAATAACAGACATGGCATGTGCTCTGTGATGTTAGTGGTAGATACAGGCATATCAAAAGAGAAAAGGAAATCGCAGGACAGTTGGAATTTAATGGTATTTTTATTGCAGAGCAACCAGAAGACGACCATCTTAAATCACATTGGGATAAGTTAGTGATATCAACCAAATCATTTCCAGTTAACTATTGGGACAAATTTGTGAAGAAGAAAGTAAGACGAAAGTACAGTGAAACATGATTTTGATTCTATATAAAATTTACTTGGAATACAAAAAAGCGCATTTACAGCTCAAGAAAATCAAGGCGGTGGATTCGTAAAGTATGTCCTTAATATTGTCTGGAGATATCAAGTTGCGAAAGCTGGTGTTACTATAACAGACAACGCCTTGCTATACTCATTATGGTATTTCACATTTTCCATTCTTGGAAACTTCAATAACTTTTTTTTCGCTGCTCATTTATTGGACGTTGCTGTAGGCTTTAAAACGTTGCGTACTATATTACAGTCAGTTACACACAATAGAAAAAAGTTAGTGCTTACAGTGATGATTTTAACTATAATCGATATATATCATTGTAATTGCTTTCAACTATTTCCGCAAATTCTATACTCATGATGAAGAAATTGATAAAAAATGTCACGATATGCTCACATGTTTCGTATTCCATCTATATAAAGGCGCACATGCGGGTGGTGGAATCGGTGATGAAATTGGAGATCCGGACGGAGACGATTATGAAGTTTACCGCATTATATTTGATATTACTTTCTTCTTTTTTGTCATTGTAATACTGCTGGCTATAATTCAAGGCTTAATCATTGATGCTTTTGGAGAGCTTCGAGACCAATTGGAATCGGTCAAAGAAAATATGGAATCTAATTGCTTTATATGCGGTGTTGGAAAAGATTATTTCGATATTGTGCCACATGGCTTTGACACCCATGTTCAAAAAGAACATAATTTAGCGAACTATATGTTCTTTTTGATGCATCTTATAAATAAACCAGATACTGAATACACTGGTCAAGAAACGTATGTCTGGAATATGTACCAGCAAAGGAGCTGGGACTTCTTCCCTGTCGGCGATTGCTTCAGGAAACAATGTGAAGGCGAGTTATCAGGTGGGAGTGGAAACTATTTCGCGTTTAGCGTATCAAGCAATATTTACTTGTACTAGTCCAAACAAACAATGTATTTGAATGAACGAAGAGAACGACACATGTAGCGTTCTAATTTTCTGTATCGATTTTTTATTTGTTAGCTGAAAATGACAATCCTTTCAAACGAAATAAATACGTATGTACATATATTATTTTGAAATTAAAATTATGTTGTCAATTTATCTGAGAAATTTTGTTTCAATTTAAGAATATGACTTCAAAAAATTCTGTTGTTAGAGTATTAGTACACAATGAAAATTTTAGGAGATATTAGGGACATATGTATGTACGTACAATCAGCAAAAGGAATGCGGATGGACAAATGCAATATGCTGTGCAATAGGCTTTATGATGGTGTTATATCAATGAGGTTCTCGATAGATCGAATATATTTTAATCTAAATTCATTCTAAAGCTATTTCGTTTGGTGTACAAGAGCAATACAAATTACAATGCAAATAACAATACAAATTAGCTATAAGAAGAAGCAGTTGAGTCAAGCATATTGCAAAACGATGGAATGGCATATAAGCTAGGTACTATTTTAGATATATCCAATATTTATACTTGCGCATACAAATTGAAAATGAAATGAATTTGAATGAAAACTTCTCCTGTCATGCTCTCAACGCGTGCTTTCTCCTTGGAAGATATAATAATTGTATTTTCTATTGCAAATTAGGCCGCACTTCCTAACGACTAACAGTAAGTACATAGTGCTGGAGGTGGTGATCGATGTGTGTATAGCTGAAATGAAAAGGAAACGGCAACTAGAGATGTCTCCATAGGAAAGTTGTACGTTGACTAATACGTAATAGTTGCGACGAGTTACAACTAATAGGTAATATGTAGTAACGAGACGAACCTTGATGCAACGAGTAACATAACTGTTTTCTAGCTTTAATGTATTCGTCTAGGCTAATTAGGTTTTTAGTAAATATAGATTGCACATAGACATTTTATGCGATTGTTGAGATTTCGGACAGTATTCTGATACGCTTATTGGCTATGGCAGTTATTTCGGGTGGAGATAGCTCTTACGAAACATACTAAGGATTTCATGGGAGAACCGTATCTCAAACGAACAACTCCATCAGGGAACGGGCCAGGAACCTATAGGCGCGATTATTCAGGGACGTGGCACGCCATTAGTCATACCCTTCGATAAGGCGACAGATCCATAGCAAAACAGGCGATGCAGTTTAACCCGCTAACCCAAGACGGTAGAACAGTGAGTTCTCCGAGAAGTAAATAACGCAGAACAGTAGCTAAGGAGTCCCGTCAGCTGGGGAAGAGTTGGAGAGGGCTGAAACGAAATGTGAGAAACCACACACAGAGTATATATAAATATTGGTACTGTATTGACTATATAGATGATTGTTGAGACCTAAATTGATACATTTCTCTACGTTTTGTTTTGTTTAATCATCAATAAATGTAGAAATGTAGTAATTGTCGAAACTTCGGGTAGTGTTGGTAATATCATTGGTATGTGTAGAGTGGTCTTTGGGTTGTTAGATGATTGTTGAGAATACACCAATACCCCGGTTTGCGTCGCTAATTGGGGCCAGAAAGTCGCGACGCAAATCGAAATGATGCAAACCAAAACACGATTTTGTTACATTTGTATGAGCATACTTACATACATACATATTTATTTTATTTCATTGGGTTTTTATTCAAAGGTTTCATTTAAAAAAAAAATGTAATAATTCATGAAAAATAATAAGATAACAATTAAAATTAAGAATTCAGACATCCTTCACAACCAAGCAAACGTGGGTGTTGGTGTACACACAATGTCCTGATGAGCTCTGTGATGTTAGTTATCTATTTTCGTATATTTGTGGATGTTATTGGTAAGTCTAGAGTGGTCTTTGGGTTGTAAAATGATCGTTGAGAAGACATAAAATGCACTGCTGTGCTCTGTCATGTTTGAGGTAGATTTTAGTACACGTGGGAATGATGCGATCTATGATGCTGTGGTTGATATTGGTATATTTGGGGATGTCATTAGTAAGACTACACTTTACTCCTATAATGCTTATGGATGATTCGATTATTTCTGGGGATTTGTTAGACAATTGATTAGAATGCAGACAATGTCCTGATGTGCTCTATGATGTGGACTATACATGTATATATTGGGTTTTATTGGTTAGTCTACATTGCTCTGTGATGCTAGCGGTTGATACAGGTATTTATGGGGATGTCTTTAGTACGTATGTAAGGGCATCTGGCTATGATTGCAGAAATAACAGACATGGCATGTGCTCTGTGATGTTAGTGGTAGATACAGGCATATCAAAAGAGAAAAGGAAATCGCAGGACAGTTGGAATTTAATGGTATTTTTATTGCAGAGCAACCAGAAGACGACCATCTTAAATCACATTGGGATAAGTTAGTGATATCAACCAAATCATTTCCAGTTAACTATTGGGACAAATTTGTGAAGAAGAAAGTAAGACGAAAGTACAGTGAAACATGATTTTGATTCTATATAAAATTTACTTGGAATACAAAAAAGCGCATTTACAGCTCAAGAAAATCAAGGCGGTGGATTCGTAAAGTATGTCCTTAATATTGTCTGGAGATATCAAGTTGCGAAAGCTGGTGTTACTATAACAGACAACGCCTTGCTATACTCATTATGGTATTTCACATTTTCCATTCTTGGAAACTTCAATAACTTTTTTTTCGCTGCTCATTTATTGGACGTTGCTGTAGGCTTTAAAACGTTGCGTACTATATTACAGTCAGTTACACACAATAGAAAAAAGTTAGTGCTTACAGTGATGATTTTAACTATAATCGATATATATCATTGTAATTGCTTTCAACTATTTCCGCAAATTCTATACTCATGATGAAGAAATTGATAAAAAATGTCACGATATGCTCACATGTTTCGTATTCCATCTATATAAAGGCGCACATGCGGGTGGTGGAATCGGTGATGAAATTGGAGATCCGGACGGAGACGATTATGAAGTTTACCGCATTATATTTGATATTACTTTCTTCTTTTTTGTCATTGTAATACTGCTGGCTATAATTCAAGGCTTAATCATTGATGCTTTTGGAGAGCTTCGAGACCAATTGGAATCGGTCAAAGAAAATATGGAATCTAATTGCTTTATATGCGGTGTTGGAAAAGATTATTTCGATATTGTGCCACATGGCTTTGACACCCATGTTCAAAAAGAACATAATTTAGCGAACTATATGTTCTTTTTGATGCATCTTATAAATAAACCAGATACTGAATACACTGGTCAAGAAACGTATGTCTGGAATATGTACCAGCAAAGGAGCTGGGACTTCTTCCCTGTCGGCGATTGCTTCAGGAAACAATGTGAAGGCGAGTTATCAGGTGGGAGTGGAAACTATTTCGCGTTTAGCGTATCAAGCAATATTTACTTGTACTAGTCCAAACAAACAATGTATTTGAATGAACGAAGAGAACGACACATGTAGCGTTCTAATTTTCTGTATCGATTTTTTATTTGTTAGCTGAAAATGACAATCCTTTCAAACGAAATAAATACGTATGTACATATATTATTTTGAAATTAAAATTATGTTGTCAATTTATCTGAGAAATTTTGTTTCAATTTAAGAATATGACTTCAAAAAATTCTGTTGTTAGAGTATTAGTACACAATGAAAATTTTAGGAGATATTAGGGACATATGTATGTACGTACAATCAGCAAAAGGAATGCGGATGGACAAATGCAATATGCTGTGCAATAGGCTTTATGATGGTGTTATATCAATGAGGTTCTCGATAGATCGAATATATTTTAATCTAAATTCATTCTAAAGCTATTTCGTTTGGTGTACAAGAGCAATACAAATTACAATGCAAATAACAATACAAATTAGCTATAAGAAGAAGCAGTTGAGTCAAGCATATTGCAAAACGATGGAATGGCATATAAGCTAGGTACTATTTTAGATATATCCAATATTTATACTTGCGCATACAAATTGAAAATGAAATGAATTTGAATGGAAACTTCTCCTGTCATGCTCTCAACGCGTGCTTTCTCCTTGGAAGATATAATAATTGTATTTTCTATTGCAAATTAGGCCGCACTTCCTAACGACTAACAGTAAGTACATAGTGCTGGAGGTGGTGATCGATGTGTGTATAGCTGAAATGAAAAGGAAACGGCAACTAGAGATGTCTCCATAGGAAAGTTGTACGTTGACTAATACGTAATAGTTGCGACGAGTTACAACTAATAGGTAATATGTAGTAACGAGACGAACCTTGATGCAACGAGTAACATAACTGTTTTCTAGCTTTAATGTATTCGTCTAGGCTAATTAGGTTTTTAGTAAATATAGATTGCACATAGACATTTTATGCGATTGTTGAGATTTCGGACAGTATTCTGATACGCTTATTGGCTATGGCAGTTATTTCGGGTGGAGATAGCTCTTACGAAACATACTAAGGATTTCATGGGAGAACCGTATCTCAAACGAACAACTCCATCAGGGAACGGGCCAGGAACCTATAGGCGCGATTATTCAGGGACGTGCCACGCCATTGGTCATACCCTTCGATAAGGCGACAGATCCATAGCAAAACAGGCGATGCAGTTTAACCCGCTAACCCAAGACGGTAGAACAGTGAGTCCTCCGAGAAGTAAATAACGCAGAACAGTAGCTAAGGAGTCCCGTCAGCTGGGGAAGAGTTGGAGAGGGCTGAAACGAAATGTGTGAAACCACACACAGAGTATATATAAATATTGGTACTGTATTGACTATATAGATGATTGTTGAGACCTAAATTGATACATTTCTCTACGTTTTGTTTTGTTTAATCATCAATAAATGTAGAAATGTAGTAATTGTCGAAACTTCGGGTAGTGTTGGTAATATCATTGGTGTGTGTAGAGTGGTCTTTGGGTTGTTAGATGATTGTTGAGAATACACCAATACCCCGGTTTGCGTCGCTAATTGGGGCCAGAAAGTCGCGACGCAAATCGAAATGATGCAAACCAAAACACGATTTTGTTACATTTGTATGAGCATACTTACATACATTACATACATTTGCCTGGGGAAGGGAGCAACAAAAGTCTTTCGAACAGCTGAAACGATCTCTTATCAATCAACCAGTGTTGGCACTCTTTAACCCCCGGGCACAACATGAGTTGCATACAGATGCAAGCAGCAAGCGACTAGCTGGTATATTGATGCAGGGAGAAGGGACAAATATGCATCTAGTGAGCCAGCAAAGGAAACGGATGTCGTGGAAATGAATGTACTCCAAGTTCATATTTCGGACGAGAATTGGATCTATTCTTTGCAATTGCAAGATGAAGAAATAGCCAAAATATCAACCGTCCTAAACAAAAAACCGGAGAATGAAATAGAACAACAAGTTCATACGGACTATGACCTTCAAGAAGGAAGAGTATATCGTAAGGTCAACAATCAGATCAAGCTATTTCTTCCAAAAGGGGTTCGAAATCGAGTTTTAAGGTATAGTCATGATTAACTCGGACATTTCTCGGATCAGAAAACCATAAAACATATTCAGGAAAGATACTGGCTCCCACGAATCACCCAGTTTGTAAGAAAATACATTAAGGTATGTGTGGAGTGCGCCTAGGCAAAGAAAACTACACAACCTAGAGGAGAATTGTATCCTATCGAAAAAAAGAGGTACCATTTGATACATTTGGGCCCGTTTATCAAATCCATTAAGGGTAATGCTTATGTCATCGTACTTGTTGACTCTTTCACCAAGTTTAAACAAATAAAGGCCTTATCGAATAAGCAAACTTAACCAGTAATACATTTTTTGACAGAAACGTTTTTAATGTTCGGAACACCAAGACGTTTATTCACAGACCAGGGAACATCATTTACTTCGAAGGCATTTGATGAGTTTACGAAAAGTAGATCGATAACGCATGTTAAATAAAATTTAAAACGCCACGACGGACAGATCGAGCGATACAACCGAACCATACTCAACGCATTACTCGCAACGATAGAAGACGAGACTTAGTAGGACCAGAAAATTAAAATCGTGCAATGGGGAATAAACAACACATATAATGAAGCCATTGGAAGGACTGCACACTAAATGATGTTGGGATACATTCCAAGAGATCGACTACAAGACGCATTAGCAGCAGGCGTACAGCTTACCCAAAAACGACAATATCTTGACCAGATACGCAGAGAAGGGGCACTTAGAATAACTCAAGCACAACGTAAGCATTAGGAACAACACGACCTAAAGCATCGAAGCGCCAAAAGGTACAACAAAGGAGACCTTGTGCTGATTTTGAATGACAGTCCTAGCAGCACCGTACATATCGTAAATTAGAGCCAAGATATAAGTGTCTTTACATCATAACGACTGTCCTACCTCATGACAGATACCAGTTAACGGATATGCCGTACGCGCCACGAACACAGAAACCTTACTCCGCCATATGGGCAGCCGATCTAATAAATAAGTCTTAATATTTCTTTAATACTAAGTCCTGTTATAATCTACATTGGTGAATACAGGCACGTATGGGGATGTCAGGTTATGTGTAAAGTGGGACATTTGGTTGATTAACGATTGGTGATAATACAGACAGTGAAATGGTATGTTCAGTGATGCTTGGGGAAGGTACGGGTATCTGTGTAGATGTCTTTAGTACTATGTTAAGGCCTCTGGCTATAATTGCAGAAATAACAGACATGGCATGTGCTCTGTGATGTTAGTGGTAGATACAGGCATATCAAAAGAGAAAAGGAAATCGCAGGACAGTTGGAATTTAATGGTATTTTTATTGCAGAGCAACCAGAAGACGACCATCTTAAATCACATTGGGATAAGTTAGTGATATCAACCAAATCATTTCCAGTTAACTATTGGGACAAATTTGTGAAGAAGAAAGTAAGACGAAAGTACAGTGAAACATGATTTTGATTCTATATAAAATTTACTTGGAATACAAAAAAGCGCATTTACAGCTCAAGAAAATCAAGGCGGTGGATTCGTAAAGTATGTCCTTAATATTGTCTGGAGATATCAAGTTGCGAAAGCTGGTGTTACTATAACAGACAACGCCTTGCTATACTCATTATGGTATTTCACATTTTCCATTCTTGGAAACTTCAATAACTTTTTTTTCGCTGCTCATTTATTGGACGTTGCTGTAGGCTTTAAAACGTTGCGTACTATATTACAGTCAGTTACACACAATAGAAAAAAGTTAGTGCTTACAGTGATGATTTTAACTATAATCGATATATATCATTGTAATTGCTTTCAACTATTTCCGCAAATTCTATACTCATGATGAAGAAATTGATAAAAAATGTCACGATATGCTCACATGTTTCGTATTCCATCTATATAAAGGCGCACATGCGGGTGGTGGAATCGGTGATGAAATTGGAGATCCGGACGGAGACGATTATGAAGTTTACCGCATTATATTTGATATTACTTTCTTCTTTTTTGTCATTGTAATACTGCTGGCTATAATTCAAGGCTTAATCATTGATGCTTTTGGAGAGCTTCGAGACCAATTGGAATCGGTCAAAGAAAATATGGAATCTAATTGCTTTATATGCGGTGTTGGAAAAGATTATTTCGATATTGTGCCACATGGCTTTGACACCCATGTTCAAAAAGAACATAATTTAGCGAACTATATGTTCTTTTTGATGCATCTTATAAATAAACCAGATACTGAATACACTGGTCAAGAAACGTATGTCTGGAATATGTACCAGCAAAGGAGCTGGGACTTCTTCCCTGTCGGCGATTGCTTCAGGAAACAATGTGAAGGCGAGTTATCAGGTGGGAGTGGAAACTATTTCGCGTTTAGCGTATCAAGCAATATTTACTTGTACTAGTCCAAACAAACAATGTATTTGAATGAACGAAGAGAACGACACATGTAGCGTTCTAATTTTCTGTATCGATTTTTTATTTGTTAGCTGAAAATGACAATCCTTTCAAACGAAATAAATACGTATGTACATATATTATTTTGAAATTAAAATTATGTTGTCAATTTATCTGAGAAATTTTGTTTCAATTTAAGAATATGACTTCAAAAAATTCTGTTGTTAGAGTATTAGTACACAATGAAAATTTTAGGAGATATTAGGGACATATGTATGTACGTACAATCAGCAAAAGGAATGCGGATGGACAAATGCAATATGCTGTGCAATAGGCTTTATGATGGTGTTATATCAATGAGGTTCTCGATAGATCGAATATATTTTAATCTAAATTCATTCTAAAGCTATTTCGTTTGGTGTACAAGAGCAATACAAATTACAATGCAAATAACAATACAAATTAGCTATAAGAAGAAGCAGTTGAGTCAAGCATATTGCAAAACGATGGAATGGCATATAAGCTAGGTACTATTTTAGATATATCCAATATTTATACTTGCGCATACAAATTGAAAATGAAATGAATTTGAATGAAAACTTCTCCTGTCATGCTCTCAACACGTGCTTTCTCCTTGGAAGATATAATAATTGTATTTTCTATTGCAAATTAGGCCGCACTTCCTAACGACTAACAGTAAGTACATAGTGCTGGAGGTGGTGATCGATGTGTGTATAGCTGAAATGAAAAGGAAACGGCAACTAGAGATGTCTCCATAGGAAAGTTGTACGTTGACTAATACGTAATAGTTGCGACGAGTTACAACTAATAGGTAATATGTAGTAACGAGACGAACCTTGATGCAACGAGTAACATAACTGTTTTCTAGCTTTAATGTATTCGTCTAGGCTAATTAGGTTTTTAGTAAATATAGATTGCACATAGACATTTTATGCGATTGTTGAGATTTCGGACAGTATTCTGATACGCTTATTGGCTATGGCAGTTATTTCGGGTGGAGATAGCTCTTACGAAACATACTAAGGATTTCATGGGAGAACCGTATCTCAAACGAACAACTCC
The DNA here is from genome assembly GCA_905231855.2 of Eristalis tenax. NCBI lineage: Eukaryota > Metazoa > Arthropoda > Insecta > Diptera > Syrphidae > Eristalis > Eristalis tenax. The sequence goes on along the minus strand of HG993128.1, from coordinate 62,828 downwards.
ATCAGGGAACGGGCCAGGAACCTATAGGCGCGATTATTCAGGGACGTGCCACGCCATTGGTCATACCCTTCGATAAGGCGACAGATCCATAGCAAAACAGGCGATGCAGTTTAACCCGCTAACCCAAGACGGTAGAACAGTGAGTCCTCCGAGAAGTAAATAACGCAGAACAGTAGCTAAGGAGTCCCGTCAGCTGGGGAAGAGTTGGAGAGGGCTGAAACGAAATGTGAGAAACCACACACAGAGTATATATAAATATTGGTACTGTATTGACTATATAGATGATTGTTGAGACCTAAATTGATACATTTCTCTACGTTTTGTTTTGTTTAATCATCAATAAATGTAGAAATGTAGTAATTGTCGAAACTTCGGGTAGTGTTGGTAATATCATTGGTGTGTGTAGAGTGGTCTTTGGGTTGTTAGATGATTGTTGAGAATACACCAATACCCCGGTTTGCGTCGCTAATTGGGGCCAGAAAGTCGCGACGCAAATCGAAATGATGCAAACCAAAACACGATTTTGTTACATTTGTATGAGCATACTTACATACATTACATACATTTGCCTGGGGAAGGGAGCAACAAAAGTCTTTCGAACAGCTGAAACGATCTCTTATCAATCAACCAGTGTTGGCACTCTTTAACCCCCGGGCACAACATGAGTTGCATACAGATGCAAGCAGCAAGCGACTAGCTGGTATATTGATGCAGGGAGAAGGGACAAATATGCATCTAGTGAGCCAGCAAAGGAAACGGATGTCGTGGAAATGAATGTACTCCAAGTTCATATTTCGGACGAGAATTGGATCTATTCTTTGCAATTGCAAGATGAAGAAATAGCCAAAATATCAACCGTCCTAAACAAAAAACCGGAGAATGAAATAGAACAACAAGTTCATACGGACTATGACCTTCAAGAAGGAAGAGTATATCGTAAGGTCAACAATCAGATCAAGCTATTTCTTCCAAAAGGGGTTCGAAATCGAGTTTTAAGGTATAGTCATGATTAACTCGGACATTTCTCGGATCAGAAAACCATAAAACATATTCAGGAAAGATACTGGCTCCCACGAATCACCCAGTTTGTAAGAAAATACATTAAGGTATGTGTGGAGTGCGCCTAGGCAAAGAAAACTACACAACCTAGAGGAGAATTGTATCCTATCGAAAAAAAGAGGTACCATTTGATACATTTGGGCCCGTTTATCAAATCCATTAAGGGTAATGCTTATGTCATCGTACTTGTTGACTCTTTCACCAAGTTTAAACAAATAAAGGCCTTATCGAATAAGCAAACTTAACCAGTAATACATTTTTTGACAGAAACGTTTTTAATGTTCGGAACACCAAGACGTTTATTCACAGACCAGGGAACATCATTTACTTCGAAGGCATTTGATGAGTTTACGAAAAGTAGATCGATAACGCATGTTAAATAAAATTTAAAACGCCACGACGGACAGATCGAGCGATACAACCGAACCATACTCAACGCATTACTCGCAACGATAGAAGACGAGACTTAGTAGGACCAGAAAATTAAAATCGTGCAATGGGGAATAAACAACACCTATAATGAAGCCATTGGAAGGACTGCACACTAAATGATGTTGGGATACATTCCAAGAGATCGACTACAAGACGCATTAGCAGCAGGCGTACAGCTTACCCAAAAACGACAATATCTTGACCAGATACGCAGAGAAGGGGCACTTAGAATAACTCAAGCACAACGTAAGCATTAGGAACAACACGACCTAAAGCATCGAAGCGCCAAAAGGTACAACAAAGGAGACCTTGTGCTGATTTTGAATGACAGTCCTAGCAGCGCCGTACATATCGTAAATTAGAGCCAAGATATAAGTGTCTTTACATCATAACGACTGTCCTACCTCATGACAGATACCAGTTAACGGATATGCCGTACGCGCCACGAACACAGAAACCTTACTCCGCCATATGGGCAGCCGATCTAATAAATAAGTCTTAATATTTCTTTAATACTAAGTCCTGTTATAATCTACATTGGTGAATACAGGCACGTATGGGGATGTCAGGTTATGTGTAAAGTGGGACATTTGGTTGATTAACGATTGGTGATAATACAGACAGTGAAATGGTATGTTCAGTGATGCTTGGGGAAGGTACGGGTATCTGTGTAGATGTCTTTAGTACTATGTTAAGGCCTCTGGCTATAATTGCAGAAATAACAGACATGGCATGTGCTCTGTGATGTTAGTGGTAGATACAGGCATATCAAAAGAGAAAAGGAAATCGCAGGACAGTTGGAATTTAATGGTATTTTTATTGCAGAGCAACCAGAAGACGACCATCTTAAATCACATTGGGATAAGTTAGTGATATCAACCAAATCATTTCCAGTTAACTATTGGGACAAATTTGTGAAGAAGAAAGTAAGACGAAAGTACAGTGAAACATGATTTTGATTCTATATAAAATTTACTTGGAATACAAAAAAGCGCATTTACAGCTCAAGAAAATCAAGGCGGTGGATTCGTAAAGTATGTCCTTAATATTGTCTGGAGATATCAAGTTGCGAAAGCTGGTGTTACTATAACAGACAACGCCTTGCTATACTCATTATGGTATTTCACATTTTCCATTCTTGGAAACTTCAATAACTTTTTTTTCGCTGCTCATTTATTGGACGTTGCTGTAGGCTTTAAAACGTTGCGTACTATATTACAGTCAGTTACACACAATAGAAAAAAGTTAGTGCTTACAGTGATGATTTTAACTATAATCGATATATATCATTGTAATTGCTTTCAACTATTTCCGCAAATTCTATACTCATGATGAAGAAATTGATAAAAAATGTCACGATATGCTCACATGTTTCGTATTCCATCTATATAAAGGCGCACATGCGGGTGGTGGAATCGGTGATGAAATTGGAGATCCGGACGGAGACGATTATGAAGTTTACCGCATTATATTTGATATTACTTTCTTCTTTTTTGTCATTGTAATACTGCTGGCTATAATTCAAGGCTTAATCATTGATGCTTTTGGAGAGCTTCGAGACCAATTGGAATCGGTCAAAGAAAATATGGAATCTAATTGCTTTATATGCGGTGTTGGAAAAGATTATTTCGATATTGTGCCACATGGCTTTGACACCCATGTTCAAAAAGAACATAATTTAGCGAACTATATGTTCTTTTTGATGCATCTTATAAATAAACCAGATACTGAATACACTGGTCAAGAAACGTATGTCTGGAATATGTACCAGCAAAGGAGCTGGGACTTCTTCCCTGTCGGCGATTGCTTCAGGAAACAATGTGAAGGCGAGTTATCAGGTGGGAGTGGAAACTATTTCGCGTTTAGCGTATCAAGCAATATTTACTTGTACTAGTCCAAACAAACAATGTATTTGAATGAACGAAGAGAACGACACATGTAGCGTTCTAATTTTCTGTATCGATTTTTTATTTGTTAGCTGAAAATGACAATCCTTTCAAACGAACTAAATACGTATGTACATATATTATTTTGAAATTAAAATTATGTTGTCAATTTATCTGAGAAATTTTGTTTCAATTTAAGAATATGACTTCAAAAAATTCTGTTGTTAGAGTATTAGTACACAATGAAAATTTTAGGAGATATTAGGGACATATGTATGTACGTACAATCAGCAAAAGGAATGCGGATGGACAAATGCAATATGCTGTGCAATAGGCTTTATGATGGTGTTATATCAATGAGGTTCTCGATAGATCGAATATATTTTAATCTAAATTCATTCTAAAGCTATTTCGTTTGGTGTACAAGAGCAATACAAATTACAATGCAAATAACAATACAAATTAGCTATAAGAAGAAGCAGTTGAGTCAAGCATATTGCAAAACGATGGAATGGCATATAAGCTAGGTACTATTTTAGATATATCCAATATTTATACTTGCGCATACAAATTGAAAATGAAATGAATTTGAATGAAAACTTCTCCTGTCATGCTCTCAACGCGTGCTTTCTCCTTGGAAGATATAATAATTGTATTTTCTATTGCAAATTAGGCCGCACTTCCTAACGACTAACAGTAAGTACATAGTGCTGGAGGTGGTGATCGATGTGTGTATAGCTGAAATGAAAAGGAAACGGCAACTAGAGATGTCTCCATAGGAAAGTTGTACGTTGACTAATACGTAATAGTTGCGACGAGTTACAACTAATAGGTAATATGTAGTAACGAGACGAACCTTGATGCAACGAGTAACATAACTGTTTTCTAGCTTTAATGTATTCGTCTAGGCTAATTAGGTTTTTAGTAAATATAGATTGCACATAGACATTTTATGCGATTGTTGAGATTTCGGACAGTATTCTGATACGCTTATTGGCTATGGCAGTTATTTCGGGTGGAGATAGCTCTTACGAAACATACTAAGGATTTCATGGGAGAACCGTATCTCAAACGAACAACTCCATCAGGGAACGGGCCAGGAACCTATAGGCGCGATTATTCAGGGACGTGGCACGCCATTGGTCATACCCTTCGATAAGGCGACAGATCCATAGCAAAACAGGCGATGCAGTTTAACCCGCTAACCCAAGACGGTAGAACAGTGAGTCCTCCGAGAAGTAAATAACGCAGAACAGTAGCTAAGGAGTCCCGTCAGCTGGGGAAGAGTTGGAGAGGGCTGAAACGAAATGTGAGAAACCACACACAGAGTATATATAAATATTGGTACTGTATTGACTATATAGATGATTGTTGAGACCTAAATTGATACATTTCTCTACGTTTTGTTTTGTTTAATCATCAATAAATGTAGAAATGTAGTAATTGTCGAAACTTCGGGTAGTGTTGGTAATATCATTGGTGTGTGTAGAGTGGTCTTTGGGTTGTTAGATGATTGTTGAGAATACACCAATACCCCGGTTTGCGTCGCTAATTGGGGCCAGAAAGTCGCGACGCAAATCGAAATGATGCAAACCAAAACACGATTTTGTTACATTTGTATGAGCATACTTACATACATTACATACATTTGCCTGGGGAAGGGAGCAACAAAAGTCTTTCGAACAGCTGAAACGATCTCTTATCAATCAACCAGTGTTGGCACTCTTTAACCCCCGGGCACAACATGAGTTGCATACAGATGCAAGCAGCAAGCGACTAGCTGGTATATTGATGCAGGGAGAAGGGACAAATATGCATCTAGTGAGCCAGCAAAGGAAACGGATGTCGTGGAAATGAATGTACTCCAAGTTCATATTTCGGACGAGAATTGGATCTATTCTTTGCAATTGCAAGATGAAGAAATAGCCAAAATATCAACCGTCCTAAACAAAAAACCGGAGAATGAAATAGAACAACAAGTTCATACGGACTATGACCTTCAAGAAGGAAGAGTATATCGTAAGGTCAACAATCAGATCAAGCTATTTCTTCCAAAAGGGGTTCGAAATCGAGTTTTAAGGTATAGTCATGATTAACTCGGACATTTCTCGGATCAGAAAACCATAAAACATATTCAGGAAAGATACTGGCTCCCACGAATCACCCAGTTTGTAAGAAAATACATTAAGGTATGTGTGGAGTGCGCCTAGGCAAAGAAAACTACACAACCTAGAGGAGAATTGTATCCTATCGAAAAAAAGAGGTACCATTTGATACATTTGGGCCCGTTTATCAAATCCATTAAGGGTAATGCTTATGTCATCGTACTTGTTGACTCTTTCACCAAGTTTAAACAAATAAAGGCCTTATCGAATAAGCAAACTTAACCAGTAATACATTTTTTGACAGAAACGTTTTTAATGTTCGGAACACCAAGACGTTTATTCACAGACCAGGGAACATCATTTACTTCGAAGGCATTTGATGAGTTTACGAAAAGTAGATCGATAACGCATGTTAAATAAAATTTAAAACGCCACGACGGACAGATCGAGCGATACAACCGAACCATACTCAACGCATTACTCGCAACGATAGAAGACGAGACTTAGTAGGACCAGAAAATTAAAATCGTGCAATGGGGAATAAACAACACCTATAATGAAGCCATTGGAAGGACTGCACACTAAATGATGTTGGGATACATTCCAAGAGATCGACTACAAGACGCATTAGCAGCAGGCGTACAGCTTACCCAAAAACGACAATATCTTGACCAGATACGCAGAGAAGGGGCACTTAGAATAACTCAAGCACAACGTAAGCATTAGGAACAACACGACCTAAAGCATCGAAGCGCCAAAAGGTACAACAAAGGAGACCTTGTGCTGATTTTGAATGACAGTCCTAGCAGCACCGTACATATCGTAAATTAGAGCCAAGATATAAGTGTCTTTACATCATAACGACTGTCCTACCTCATGACAGATACCAGTTAACGGATATGCCGTACGCGCCACGAACACAGAAACCTTACTCCGCCATATGGGCAGCCGATCTAATAAATAAGTCTTAATATTTCTTTAATACTAAGTCCTGTTATAATCTACATTGGTGAATACAGGCACGTATGGGGATGTCAGGTTATGTGTAAAGTGGGACATTTGGTTGATTAACGATTGGTGATAATACAGACAGTGAAATGGTATGTTCAGTGATGCTTGGGGAAGGTACGGGTATCTGTGTAGATGTCTTTAGTACTATGTTAAGGCCTCTGGCTATAATTGCAGAAATAACAGACATGGCATGTGCTCTGTGATGTTAGTGGTAGATACAGGCATATCAAAAGAGAAAAGGAAATCGCAGGACAGTTGGAATTTAATGGTATTTTTATTGCAGAGCAACCAGAAGACGACCATCTTAAATCACATTGGGATAAGTTAGTGATATCAACCAAATCATTTCCAGTTAACTATTGGGACAAATTTGTGAAGAAGAAAGTAAGACGAAAGTACAGTGAAACATGATTTTGATTCTATATAAAATTTACTTGGAATACAAAAAAGCGCATTTACAGCTCAAGAAAATCAAGGCGGTGGATTCGTAAAGTATGTCCTTAATATTGTCTGGAGATATCAAGTTGCGAAAGCTGGTGTTACTATAACAGACAACGCCTTGCTATACTCATTATGGTATTTCACATTTTCCATTCTTGGAAACTTCAATAACTTTTTTTTCGCTGCTCATTTATTGGACGTTGCTGTAGGCTTTAAAACGTTGCGTACTATATTACAGTCAGTTACACACAATAGAAAAAAGTTAGTGCTTACAGTGATGATTTTAACTATAATCGATATATATCATTGTAATTGCTTTCAACTATTTCCGCAAATTCTATACTCATGATGAAGAAATTGATAAAAAATGTCACGATATGCTCACATGTTTCGTATTCCATCTATATAAAGGCGCACATGCGGGTGGTGGAATCGGTGATGAAATTGGAGATCCGGACGGAGACGATTATGAAGTTTACCGCATTATATTTGATATTACTTTCTTCTTTTTTGTCATTGTAATACTGCTGGCTATAATTCAAGGCTTAATCATTGATGCTTTTGGAGAGCTTCGAGACCAATTGGAATCGGTCAAAGAAAATATGGAATCTAATTGCTTTATATGCGGTGTTGGAAAAGATTATTTCGATATTGTGCCACATGGCTTTGACACCCATGTTCAAAAAGAACATAATTTAGCGAACTATATGTTCTTTTTGATGCATCTTATAAATAAACCAGATACTGAATACACTGGTCAAGAAACGTATGTCTGGAATATGTACCAGCAAAGGAGCTGGGACTTCTTCCCTGTCGGCGATTGCTTCAGGAAACAATGTGAAGGCGAGTTATCAGGTGGGAGTGGAAACTATTTCGCGTTTAGCGTATCAAGCAATATTTACTTGTACTAGTCCAAACAAACAATGTATTTGAATGAACGAAGAGAACGACACATGTAGCGTTCTAATTTTCTGTATCGATTTTTTATTTGTTAGCTGAAAATGACAATCCTTTCAAACGAAATAAATACGTATGTACATATATTATTTTGAAATTAAAATTATGTTGTCAATTTATCTGAGAAATTTTGTATCAATTTAAGAATATGACTTCAAAAAATTCTGTTGTTAGAGTATTAGTACACAATGAAAATTTTAGGAGATATTAGGGACATATGTATGTACGTACAATCAGCAAAAGGAATGCGGATGGACAAATGCAATATGCTGTGCAATAGGCTTTATGATGGTGTTATATCAATGAGGTTCTCGATAGATCGAATATATTTTAATCTAAATTCATTCTAAAGCTATTTCGTTTGGTGTACAAGAGCAATACAAATTACAATGCAAATAACAATACAAATTAGCTATAAGAAGAAGCAGTTGAGTCAAGCATATTGCAAAACGATGGAATGGCATATAAGCTAGGTACTATTTTAGATATATCCAATATTTATACTTGCGCATACAAATTGAAAATGAAATGAATTTGAATGAAAACTTCTCCTGTCATGCTCTCAACGCGTGCTTTCTCCTTGGAAGATATAATAATTGTATTTTCTATTGCAAATTAGGCCGCACTTCCTAACGACTAACAGTAAGTACATAGTGCTGGAGGTGGTGATCGATGTGTGTATAGCTGAAATGAAAAGGAAACGGCAACTAGAGATGTCTCCATAGGAAAGTTGTACGTTGACTAATACGTAATAGTTGCGACGAGTTACAACTAATAGGTAATATGTAGTAACGAGACGAACCTTGATGCAACGAGTAACATAACTGTTTTCTAGCTTTAATGTATTCGTCTAGGCTAATTAGGTTTTTAGTAAATATAGATTGCACATAGACATTTTATGCGATTGTTGAGATTTCGGACAGTATTCTGATACGCTTATTGGCTATGGCAGTTATTTCGGGTGGAGATAGCTCTTACGAAACATACTAAGGATTTCATGGGAGAACCGTATCTCAAACGAACAACTCCATCAGGGAACGGGCCAGGAACCTATAGGCGCGATTATTCAGGGACGTGGCACGCCATTGGTCATACCCTTCGATAAGGCGACAGATCCATAGCAAAACAGGCGATGCAGTTTAACCCGCTAACCCAAGACGGTAGAACAGTGAGTCCTCCGAGAAGTAAATAACGCAGAACAGTAGCTAAGGAGTCCCGTCAGCTGGGGAAGAGTTGGAGAGGGCTGAAACGAAATGTGAGAAACCACACACAGAGTATATATAAATATTGGTACTGTATTGACTATATAGATGATTGTTGAGACCTAAATTGATACATTTCTCTACGTTTTGTTTTGTTTAATCATCAATAAATGTAGAAATGTAGTAATTGTCGAAACTTCGGGTAGTGTTGGTAATATCATTGGTGTGTGTAGAGTGGTCTTTGGGTTGTTAGATGATTGTTGAGAATACACCAATACCCCGGTTTGCGTCGCTAATTGGGGCCAGAAAGTCGCGACGCAAATCGAAATGATGCAAACCAAAACACGATTTTGTTACATTTGTATGAGCATACTTACATACATTACATACATTTGCCTGGGGAAGGGAGCAACAAAAGTCTTTCGAACAGCTGAAACGATCTCTTATCAATCAACCAGTGTTGGCACTCTTTAACCCCCGGGCACAACATGAGTTGCATACAGATGCAAGCAGCAAGCGACTAGCTGGTATATTGATGCAGGGAGAAGGGACAAATATGCATCTAGTGAGCCAGCAAAGGAAACGGATGTCGTGGAAATGAATGTACTCCAAGTTCATATTTCGGACGAGAATTGGATCTATTCTTTGCAATTGCAAGATGAAGAAATAGCCAAAATATCAACCGTCCTAAACAAAAAACCGGAGAATGAAATAGAACAACAAGTTCATACGGACTATGACCTTCAAGAAGGAAGAGTATATCGTAAGGTCAACAATCAGATCAAGCTATTTCTTCCAAAAGGGGTTCGAAATCGAGTTTTAAGGTATAGTCATGATTAACTCGGACATTTCTCGGATCAGAAAACCATAAAACATATTCAGGAAAGATACTGGCTCCCACGAATCACCCAGTTTGTAAGAAAATACATTAAGGTATGTGTGGAGTGCGCCTAGGCAAAGAAAACTACACAACCTAGAGGAGAATTGTATCCTATCGAAAAAAAGAGGTACCATTTGATACATTTGGGCCCGTTTATCAAATCCATTAAGGGTAATGCTTATGTCATCGTACTTGTTGACTCTTTCACCAAGTTTAAACAAATAAAGGCCTTATCGAATAAGCAAACTTAACCAGTAATACATTTTTTGACAGAAACGTTTTTAATGTTCGGAACACCAAGACGTTTATTCACAGACCAGGGAACATCATTTACTTCGAAGGCATTTGATGAGTTTACGAAAAGTAGATCGATAACGCATGTTAAATAAAATTTAAAACGCCACGACGGACAGATCGAGCGATACAACCGAACCATACTCAACGCATTACTCGCAACGATAGAAGACGAGACTTAGTAGGACCAGAAAATTAAAATCGTGCAATGGGGAATAAACAACACCTATAATGAAGCCATTGGAAGGACTGCACACTAAATGATGTTGGGATACATTCCAAGAGATCGACTACAAGACGCATTAGCAGCAGGCGTACAGCTTACCCAAAAACGACAATATCTTGACCAGATACGCAGAGAAGGGGCACTTAGAATAACTCAAGCACAACGTAAGCATTAGGAACAACACGACCTAAAGCATCGAAGCGCCAAAAGGTACAACAAAGGAGACCTTGTGCTGATTTTGAATGACAGTCCTAGCAGCACCGTACATATCGTAAATTAGAGCCAAGATATAAGTGTCTTTACATCATAACGACTGTCCTACCTCATGACAGATACCAGTTAACGGATATGCCGTACGCGCCACGAACACAGAAACCTTACTCCGCCATATGGGCAGCCGATCTAATAAATAAGTCTTAATATTTCTTTAATACTAAGTCCTGTTATAATCTACATTGGTGAATACAGGCACGTATGGGGATGTCAGGTTATGTGTAAAGTGGGACATTTGGTTGATTAACGATTGGTGATAATACAGACAGTGAAATGGTATGTTCAGTGATGCTTGGGGAAGGTACGGGTATCTGTGTAGATGTCTTTAGTACTATGTTAAGGCCTCTGGCTATAATTGCAGAAATAACAGACATGGCATGTGCTCTGTGATGTTAGTGGTAGATACAGGCATATCAAAAGAGAAAAGGAAATCGCAGGACAGTTGGAATTTAATGGTATTTTTATTGCAGAGCAACCAGAAGACGACCATCTTAAATCACATTGGGATAAGTTAGTGATATCAACCAAATCATTTCCAGTTAACTATTGGGACAAATTTGTGAAGAAGAAAGTAAGACGAAAGTACAGTGAAACATGATTTTGATTCTATATAAAATTTACTTGGAATACAAAAAAGCGCATTTACAGCTCAAGAAAATCAAGGCGGTGGATTCGTAAAGTATGTCCTTAATATTGTCTGGAGATATCAAGTTGCGAAAGCTGGTGTTACTATAACAGACAACGCCTTGCTATACTCATTATGGTATTTCACATTTTCCATTCTTGGAAACTTCAATAACTTTTTTTTCGCTGCTCATTTATTGGACGTTGCTGTAGGCTTTAAAACGTTGCGTACTATATTACAGTCAGTTACACACAATAGAAAAAAGTTAGTGCTTACAGTGATGATTTTAACTATAATCGATATATATCATTGTAATTGCTTTCAACTATTTCCGCAAATTCTATACTCATGATGAAGAAATTGATAAAAAATGTCACGATATGCTCACATGTTTCGTATTCCATCTATATAAAGGCGCACATGCGGGTGGTGGAATCGGTGATGAAATTGGAGATCCGGACGGAGACGATTATGAAGTTTACCGCATTATATTTGATATTACTTTCTTCTTTTTTGTCATTGTAATACTGCTGGCTATAATTCAAGGCTTAATCATTGATGCTTTTGGAGAGCTTCGAGACCAATTGGAATCGGTCAAAGAAAATATGGAATCTAATTGCTTTATATGCGGTGTTGGAAAAGATTATTTCGATATTGTGCCACATGGCTTTGACACCCATGTTCAAAAAGAACATAATTTAGCGAACTATATGTTCTTTTTGATGCATCTTATAAATAAACCAGATACTGAATACACTGGTCAAGAAACGTATGTCTGGAATATGTACCAGCAAAGGAGCTGGGACTTCTTCCCTGTCGGCGATTGCTTCAGGAAACAATGTGAAGGCGAGTTATCAGGTGGGAGTGGAAACTATTTCGCGTTTAGCGTATCAAGCAATATTTACTTGTACTAGTCCAAACAAACAATGTATTTGAATGAACGAAGAGAACGACACATGTAGCGTTCTAATTTTCTGTATCGATTTTTTATTTGTTAGCTGAAAATGACAATCCTTTCAAACGAAATAAATACGTATGTACATATATTATTTTGAAATTAAAATTATGTTGTCAATTTATCTGAGAAATTTTGTTTCAATTTAAGAATATGACTTCAAAAAATTCTGTTGTTAGAGTATTAGTACACAATGAAAATTTTAGGAGATATTAGGGACATATGTATGTACGTACAATCAGCAAAAGGAATGCGGATGGACAAATGCAATATGCTGTGCAATAGGCTTTATGATGGTGTTATATCAATGAGGTTCTCGATAGATCGAATATATTTTAATCTAAATTCATTCTAAAGCTATTTCGTTTGGTGTACAAGAGCAATACAAATTACAATGCAAATAACAATACAAATTAGCTATAAGAAGAAGCAGTTGAGTCAAGCATATTGCAAAACGATGGAATGGCATATAAGCTAGGTACTATTTTAGATATATCCAATATTTATACTTGCGCATACAAATTGAAAATGAAATGAATTTGAATGAAAACTTCTCCTGTCATGCTCTCAACGCGTGCTTTCTCCTTGGAAGATATAATAATTGTATTTTCTATTGCAAATTAGGCCGCACTTCCTAACGACTAACAGTAAGTACATAGTGCTGGAGGTGGTGATCGATGTGTGTATAGCTGAAATGAAAAGGAAACGGCAACTAGAGATGTCTCCATAGGAAAGTTGTACGTTGACTAATACGTAATAGTTGCGACGAGTTACAACTAATAGGTAATATGTAGTAACGAGACGAACCTTGATGCAACGAGTAACATAACTGTTTTCTAGCTTTAATGTATTCGTCTAGGCTAATTAGGTTTTTAGTAAATATAGATTGCACATAGACATTTTATGCGATTGTTGAGATTTCGGACAGTATTCTGATACGCTTATTGGCTATGGCAGTTATTTCGGGTGGAGATAGCTCTTACGAAACATACTAAGGATTTCATGGGAGAACCGTATCTCAAACGAACAACTCCATCAGGGAACGGGCCAGGAACCTATAGGCGCGATTATTCAGGGACGTGGCACGCCATTGGTCATACCCTTCGATAAGGCGACAGATCCATAGCAAAACAGGCGATGCAGTTTAACCCGCTAACCCAAGACGGTAGAACAGTGAGTCCTCCGAGAAGTAAATAACGCAGAACAGTAGCTAAGGAGTCCCGTCAGCTGGGGAAGAGTTGGAGAGGGCTGAAACGAAATGTGAGAAACCACACACAGAGTATATATAAATATTGGTACTGTATTGACTATATAGATGATTGTTGAGACCTAAATTGATACATTTCTCTACGTTTTGTTTTGTTTAATCATCAATAAATGTAGAAATGTAGTAATTGTCGAAACTTCGGGTAGTGTTGGTAATATCATTGGTGTGTGTAGAGTGGTCTTTGGGTTGTTAGATGATTGTTGAGAATACACCAATACCCCGGTTTGCGTCGCTAATTGGGGCCAGAAAGTCGCGACGCAAATCGAAATGATGCAAACCAAAACACGATTTTGTTACATTTGTATGAGCATACTTACATACATTACATACATTTGCCTGGGGAAGGGAGCAACAAAAGTCTTTCGAACAGCTGAAACGATCTCTTATCAATCAACCAGTGTTGGCACTCTTTAACCCCCGGGCACAACATGAGTTGCATACAGATGCAAGCAGCAAGCGACTAGCTGGTATATTGATGCAGGGAGAAGGGACAAATATGCATCTAGTGAGCCAGCAAAGGAAACGGATGTCGTGGAAATGAATGTACTCCAAGTTCATATTTCGGACGAGAATTGGATCTATTCTTTGCAATTGCAAGATGAAGAAATAGCCAAAATATCAACCGTCCTAAACAAAAAACCGGAGAATGAAATAGAACAACAAGTTCATACGGACTATGACCTTCAAGAAGGAAGAGTATATCGTAAGGTCAACAATCAGATCAAGCTATTTCTTCCAAAAGGGGTTCGAAATCGAGTTTTAAGGTATAGTCATGATTAACTCGGACATTTCTCGGATCAGAAAACCATAAAACATATTCAGGAAAGATACTGGCTCCCACGAATCACCCAGTTTGTAAGAAAATACATTAAGGTATGTGTGGAGTGCGCCTAGGCAAAGAAAACTACACAACCTAGAGGAGAATTGTATCCTATCGAAAAAAAGAGGTACCATTTGATACATTTGGGCCCGTTTATCAAATCCATTAAGGGTAATGCTTATGTCATCGTACTTGTTGACTCTTTCACCAAGTTTAAACAAATAAAGGCCTTATCGAATAAGCAAACTTAACCAGTAATACATTTTTTGACAGAAACGTTTTTAATGTTCGGAACACCAAGACGTTTATTCACAGACCAGGGAACATCATTTACTTCGAAGGCATTTGATGAGTTTACGAAAAGTAGATCGATAACGCATGTTAAATAAAATTTAAAACGCCACGACGGACAGATCGAGCGATACAACCGAACCATACTCAACGCATTACTCGCAACGATAGAAGACGAGACTTAGTAGGACCAGAAAATTAAAATCGTGCAATGGGGAATAAACAACACCTATAATGAAGCCATTGGAAGGACTGCACACTAAATGATGTTGGGATACATTCCAAGAGATCGACTACAAGACGCATTAGCAGCAGGCGTACAGCTTACCCAAAAACGACAATATCTTGACCAGATACGCAGAGAAGGGGCACTTAGAATAACTCAAGCACAACGTAAGCATTAGGAACAACACGACCTAAAGCATCGAAGCGCCAAAAGGTACAACAAAGGAGACCTTGTGCTGATTTTGAATGACAGTCCTAGCAGCACCGTACATATCGTAAATTAGAGCCAAGATATAAGTGTCTTTACATCATAACGACTGTCCTACCTCATGACAGATACCAGTTAACGGATATGCCGTACGCGCCACGAACACAGAAACCTTACTCCGCCATATGGGCAGCCGATCTAATAAATAAGTCTTAATATTTCTTTAATACTAAGTCCTGTTATAATCTACATTGGTGAATACAGGCACGTATGGGGATGTCAGGTTATGTGTAAAGTGGGACATTTGGTTGATTAACGATTGGTGATAATACAGACAGTGAAATGGTATGTTCAGTGATGCTTGGGGAAGGTACGGGTATCTGTGTAGATGTCTTTAGTACTATGTTAAGGCCTCTGGCTATAATTGCAGAAATAACAGACATGGCATGTGCACTGTGATGTTAGTGGTAGATACAGGCATATCAAAAGAGAAAAGGAAATCGCAGGACAGTTGGAATTTAATGGTATTTTTATTGCAGAGCAACCAGAAGACGACCATCTTAAATCACATTGGGATAAGTTAGTGATATCAACCAAATCATTTCCAGTTAACTATTGGGACAAATTTGTGAAGAAGAAAGTAAGACGAAAGTACAGTGAAACATGATTTTGATTCTATATAAAATTTACTTGGAATACAAAAAAGCGCATTTACAGCTCAAGAAAATCAAGGCGGTGGATTCGTAAAGTATGTCCTTAATATTGTCTGGAGATATCAAGTTGCGAAAGCTGGTGTTACTATAACAGACAACGCCTTGCTATACTCATTATGGTATTTCACATTTTCCATTCTTGGAAACTTCAATAACTTTTTTTTCGCTGCTCATTTATTGGACGTTGCTGTAGGCTTTAAAACGTTGCGTACTATATTACAGTCAGTTACACACAATAGAAAAAAGTTAGTGCTTACAGTGATGATTTTAACTATAATCGATATATATCATTGTAATTGCTTTCAACTATTTCCGCAAATTCTATACTCATGATGAAGAAATTGATAAAAAATGTCACGATATGCTCACATGTTTCGTATTCCATCTATATAAAGGCGCACATGCGGGTGGTGGAATCGGTGATGAAATTGGAGATCCGGACGGAGACGATTATGAAGTTTACCGCATTATATTTGATATTACTTTCTTCTTTTTTGTCATTGTAATACTGCTGGCTATAATTCAAGGCTTAATCATTGATGCTTTTGGAGAGCTTCGAGACCAATTGGAATCGGTCAAAGAAAATATGGAATCTAATTGCTTTATATGCGGTGTTGGAAAAGATTATTTCGATATTGTGCCACATGGCTTTGACACCCATGTTCAAAAAGAACATAATTTAGCGAACTATATGTTCTTTTTGATGCATCTTATAAATAAACCAGATACTGAATACACTGGTCAAGAAACGTATGTCTGGAATATGTACCAGCAAAGGAGCTGGGACTTCTTCCCTGTCGGCGATTGCTTCAGGAAACAATGTGAAGGCGAGTTATCAGGTGGGAGTGGAAACTATTTCGCGTTTAGCGTATCAAGCAATATTTACTTGTACTAGTCCAAACAAACAATGTATTTGAATGAACGAAGAGAACGACACATGTAGCGTTCTAATTTTCTGTATCGATTTTTTATTTGTTAGCTGAAAATGACAATCCTTTCAAACGAAATAAATACGTATGTACATATATTATTTTGAAATTAAAATTATGTTGTCAATTTATCTGAGAAATTTTGTTTCAATTTAAGAATATGACTTCAAAAAATTCTGTTGTTAGAGTATTAGTACACAATGAAAATTTTAGGAGATATTAGGGACATATGTATGTACGTACAATCAGCAAAAGGAATGCGGATGGACAAATGCAATATGCTGTGCAATAGGCTTTATGATGGTGTTATATCAATGAGGTTCTCGATAGATCGAATATATTTTAATCTAAATTCATTCTAAAGCTATTTCGTTTGGTGTACAAGAGCAATACAAATTACAATGCAAATAACAATACAAATTAGCTATAAGAAGAAGCAGTTGAGTCAAGCATATTGCAAAACGATGGAATGGCATATAAGCTAGGTACTATTTTAGATATATCCAATATTTATACTTGCGCATACAAATTGAAAATGAAATGAATTTGAATGGAAACTTCTCCTGTCATGCTCTCAACGCGTGCTTTCTCCTTGGAAGATATAATAATTGTATTTTCTATTGCAAATTAGGCCGCACTTCCTAACGACTAACAGTAAGTACATAGTGCTGGAGGTGGTGATCGATGTGTGTATAGCTGAAATGAAAAGGAAACGGCAACTAGAGATGTCTCCATAGGAAAGTTGTACGTTGACTAATACGTAATAGTTGCGACGAGTTACAACTAATAGGTAATATGTAGTAACGAGACGAACCTTGATGCAACGAGTAACATAACTGTTTTCTAGCTTTAATGTATTCGTCTAGGCTAATTAGGTTTTTAGTAAATATAGATTGCACATAGACATTTTATGCGATTGTTGAGATTTCGGACAGTATTCTGATACGCTTATTGGCTATGGCAGTTATTTCGGGTGGAGATAGCTCTTACGAAACATACTAAGGATTTCATGGGAGAACCGTATCTCAAACGAACAACTCCATCAGGGAACGGGCCAGGAACCTATAGGCGCGATTATTCAGGGACGTGCCACGCCATTGGTCATACCCTTCGATAAGGCGACAGATCCATAGCAAAACAGGCGATGCAGTTTAACCCGCTAACCCAAGACGGTAGAACAGTGAGTCCTCCGAGAAGTAAATAACGCAGAACAGTAGCTAAGGAGTCCCGTCAGCTGGGGAAGAGTTGGAGAGGGCTGAAACGAAATGTGAGAAACCACACACAGAGTATATATAAATATTGGTACTGTATTGACTATATAGATGATTGTTGAGACCTAAATTGATACATTTCTCTACGTTTTGTTTTGTTTAATCATCAATAAATGTAGAAATGTAGTAATTGTCGAAACTTCGGGTAGTGTTGGTAATATCATTGGTGTGTGTAGAGTGGTCTTTGGGTTGTTAGATGATTGTTGAGAATACACCAATACCCCGGTTTGCGTCGCTAATTGGGGCCAGAAAGTCGCGACGCAAATCGAAATGATGCAAACCAAAACACGATTTTGTTACATTTGTATGAGCATACTTACATACATTACATACATTTGCCTGGGGAAGGGAGCAACAAAAGTCTTTCGAACAGCTGAAACGATCTCTTATCAATCAACCAGTGTTGGCACTCTTTAACCCCCGGGCACAACATGAGTTGCATACAGATGCAAGCAGCAAGCGACTAGCTGGTATATTGATGCAGGGAGAAGGGACAAATATGCATCTAGTGAGCCAGCAAAGGAAACGGATGTCGTGGAAATGAATGTACTCCAAGTTCATATTTCGGACGAGAATTGGATCTATTCTTTGCAATTGCAAGATGAAGAAATAGCCAAAATATCAACCGTCCTAAACAAAAAACCGGAGAATGAAATAGAACAACAAGTTCATACGGACTATGACCTTCAAGAAGGAAGAGTATATCGTAAGGTCAACAATCAGATCAAGCTATTTCTTCCAAAAGGGGTTCGAAATCGAGTTTTAAGGTATAGTCATGATTAACTCGGACATTTCTCGGATCAGAAAACCATAAAACATATTCAGGAAAGATACTGGCTCCCACGAATCACCCAGTTTGTAAGAAAATACATTAAGGTATGTGTGGAGTGCGCCTAGGCAAAGAAAACTACACAACCTAGAGGAGAATTGTATCCTATCGAAAAAAAGAGGTACCATTTGATACATTTGGGCCCGTTTATCAAATCCATTAAGGGTAATGCTTATGTCATCGTACTTGTTGACTCTTTCACCAAGTTTAAACAAATAAAGGCCTTATCGAATAAGCAAACTTAACCAGTAATACATTTTTTGACAGAAACGTTTTTAATGTTCGGAACACCAAGACGTTTATTCACAGACCAGGGAACATCATTTACTTCGAAGGCATTTGATGAGTTTACGAAAAGTAGATCGATAACGCATGTTAAATAAAATTTAAAACGCCACGACGGACAGATCGAGCGATACAACCGAACCATACTCAACGCATTACTCGCAACGATAGAAGACGAGACTTAGTAGGACCAGAAAATTAAAATCGTGCAATGGGGAATAAACAACACCTATAATGAAGCCATTGGAAGGACTGCACACTAAATGATGTTGGGATACATTCCAAGAGATCGACTACAAGACGCATTAGCAGCAGGCGTACAGCTTACCCAAAAACGACAATATCTTGACCAGATACGCAGAGAAGGGGCACTTAGAATAACTCAAGCACAACGTAAGCATTAGGAACAACACGACCTAAAGCATCGAAGCGCCAAAAGGTACAACAAAGGAGACCTTGTGCTGATTTTGAATGACAGTCCTAGCAGCACCGTACATATCGTAAATTAGAGCCAAGATATAAGTGTCTTTACATCATAACGACTGTCCTACCTCATGACAGATACCAGTTAACGGATATGCCGTACGCGCCACGAACACAGAAACCTTACTCCGCCATATGGGCAGCCGATCGAATAAATAAGTCTTAATATTTCTTTAATACTAAGTCCTGTTATAATCTACATTGGTGAATACAGGCACGTATGGGGATGTCAGGTTATGTGTAAAGTGGGACATTTGGTTGATTAACGATTGGTGATAATACAGACAGTGAAATGGTATGTTCAGTGATGCTTGGGGAAGGTACGGGTATCTGTGTAGATGTCTTTAGTACTATGTTAAGGCCTCTGGCTATAATTGCAGAAATAACAGACATGGCATGTGCTCTGTGATGTTAGTGGTAGATACAGGCATATCAAAAGAGAAAAGGAAATCGCAGGACAGTTGGAATTTAATGGTATTTTTATTGCAGAGCAACCAGAAGACGACCATCTTAAATCACATTGGGATAAGTTAGTGATATCAACCAAATCATTTCCAGTTAACTATTGGGACAAATTTGTGAAGAAGAAAGTAAGACGAAAGTACAGTGAAACATGATTTTGATTCTATATAAAATTTACTTGGAATACAAAAAAGCGCATTTACAGCTCAAGAAAATCAAGGCGGTGGATTCGTAAAGTATGTCCTTAATATTGTCTGGAGATATCAAGTTGCGAAAGCTGGTGTTACTATAACAGACAACGCCTTGCTATACTCATTATGGTATTTCACATTTTCCATTCTTGGAAACTTCAATAACTTTTTTTTCGCTGCTCATTTATTGGACGTTGCTGTAGGCTTTAAAACGTTGCGTACTATATTACAGTCAGTTACACACAATAGAAAAAAGTTAGTGCTTACAGTGATGATTTTAACTATAATCGATATATATCATTGTAATTGCTTTCAACTATTTCCGCAAATTCTATACTCATGATGAAGAAATTGATAAAAAATGTCACGATATGCTCACATGTTTCGTATTCCATCTATATAAAGGCGCACATGCGGGTGGTGGAATCGGTGATGAAATTGGAGATCCGGACGGAGACGATTATGAAGTTTACCGCATTATATTTGATATTACTTTCTTCTTTTTTGTCATTGTAATACTGCTGGCTATAATTCAAGGCTTAATCATTGATGCTTTTGGAGAGCTTCGAGACCAATTGGAATCGGTCAAAGAAAATATGGAATCTAATTGCTTTATATGCGGTGTTGGAAAAGATTATTTCGATATTGTGCCACATGGCTTTGACACCCATGTTCAAAAAGAACATAATTTAGCGAACTATACGTTCTTTTTGATGCATCTTATAAATAAACCAGATACTGAATACACTGGTCAAGAAACGTATGTCTGGAATATGTACCAGCAAAGGAGCTGGGACTTCTTCCCTGTCGGCGATTGCTTCAGGAAACAATGTGAAGGCGAGTTATCAGGTGGGAGTGGAAACTATTTCGCGTTTAGCGTATCAAGCAATATTTACTTGTACTAGTCCAAACAAACAATGTATTTGAATGAACGAAGAGAACGACACATGTAGCGTTCTAATTTTCTGTATCGATTTTTTATTTGTTAGCTGAAAATGACAATCCTTTCAAACGAAATAAATACGTATGTACATATATTATTTTGAAATTAAAATTATGTTGTCAATTTATCTGAGAAATTTTGTTTCAATTTAAGAATATGACTTCAAAAAATTCTGTTGTTAGAGTATTAGTACACAATGAAAATTTTAGGAGATATTAGGGACATATGTATGTACGTACAATCAGCAAAAGGAATGCGGATGGACAAATGCAATATGCTGTGCAATAGGCTTTATGATGGTGTTATATCAATGAGGTTCTCGATAGATCGAATATATTTTAATCTAAATTCATTCTAAAGCTATTTCGTTTGGTGTACAAGAGCAATACAAATTACAATGCAAATAACAATACAAATTAGCTATAAGAAGAAGCAGTTGAGTCAAGCATATTGCAAAACGATGGAATGGCATATAAGCTAGGTACTATTTTAGATATATCCAATATTTATACTTGCGCATACAAATTGAAAATGAAATGAATTTGAATGGAAACTTCTCCTGTCATGCTCTCAACGCGTGCTTTCTCCTTGGAAGATATAATAATTGTATTTTCTATTGCAAATTAGGCCGCACTTCCTAACGACTAACAGTAAGTACATAGTGCTGGAGGTGGTGATCGATGTGTGTATAGCTGAAATGAAAAGGAAACGGCAACTAGAGATGTCTCCATAGGAAAGTTGTACGTTGACTAATACGTAATAGTTGCGACGAGTTACAACTAATAGGTAATATGTAGTAACGAGACGAACCTTGATGCAACGAGTAACATAACTGTTTTCTAGCTTTAATGTATTCGTCTAGGCTAATTAGGTTTTTAGTAAATATAGATTGCACATAGACATTTTATGCGATTGTTGAGATTTCGGACAGTATTCTGATACGCTTATTGGCTATGGCAGTTATTTCGGGTGGAGATAGCTCTTACGAAACATACTAAGGATTTCATGGGAGAACCGTATCTCAAACGAACAACTCCATCAGGGAACGGGCCAGGAACCTATAGGCGCGATTATTCAGGGACGTGGCACGCCATTGGTCATACCCTTCGATAAGGCGACAGATCCATAGCAAAACAGGCGATGCAGTTTAACCCGCTAACCCAAGACGGTAGAACAGTGAGTCCTCCGAGAAGTAAATAACGCAGAACAGTAGCTAAGGAGTCCCGTCAGCTGGGGAAGAGTTGGAGAGGGCTGAAACGAAATGTGAGAAACCACACACAGAGTATATATAAATATTGGTACTGTATTGACTATATAGATGATTGTTGAGACCTAAATTGATACATTTCTCTACGTTTTGTTTTGTTTAATCATCAATAAATGTAGAAATGTAGTAATTGTCGAAACTTCGGGTAGTGTTGGTAATATCATTGGTGTGTGTAGAGTGGTCTTTGGGTTGTTAGATGATTGTTGAGAATACACCAATACCCCGGTTTGCGTCGCTAATTGGGGCCAGAAAGTCGCGACGCAAATCGAAATGATGCAAACCAAAACACGATTTTGTTACATTTGTATGAGCATACTTACATACATTACATACATTTGCCTGGGGAAGGGAGCAACAAAAGTCTTTCGAACAGCTGAAACGATCTCTTATCAATCAACCAGTGTTGGCACTCTTTAACCCCCGGGCACAACATGAGTTGCATACAGATGCAAGCAGCAAGCGACTAGCTGGTATATTGATGCAGGGAGAAGGGACAAATATGCATCTAGTGAGCCAGCAAAGGAAACGGATGTCGTGGAAATGAATGTACTCCAAGTTCATATTTCGGACGAGAATTGGATCTATTCTTTGCAATTGCAAGATGAAGAAATAGCCAAAATATCAACCGTCCTAAACAAAAAACCGGAGAATGAAATAGAACAACAAGTTCATACGGACTATGACCTTCAAGAAGGAAGAGTATATCGTAAGGTCAACAATCAGATCAAGCTATTTCTTCCAAAAGGGGTTCGAAATCGAGTTTTAAGGTATAGTCATGATTAACTCGGACATTTCTCGGATCAGAAAACCATAAAACATATTCAGGAAAGATACTGGCTCCCACGAATCACCCAGTTTGTAAGAAAATACATTAAGGTATGTGTGGAGTGCGCCTAGGCAAAGAAAACTACACAACCTAGAGGAGAATTGTATCCTATCGAAAAAAAGAGGTACCATTTGATACATTTGGGCCCGTTTATCAAATCCATTAAGGGTAATGCTTATGTCATCGTACTTGTTGACTCTTTCACCAAGTTTAAACAAATAAAGGCCTTATCGAATAAGCAAACTTAACCAGTAATACATTTTTTGACAGAAACGTTTTTAATGTTCGGAACACCAAGACGTTTATTCACAGACCAGGGAACATCATTTACTTCGAAGGCATTTGATGAGTTTACGAAAAGTAGATCGATAACGCATGTTAAATAAAATTTAAAACGCCACGACGGACAGATCGAGCGATACAACCGAACCATACTCAACGCATTACTCGCAACGATAGAAGACGAGACTTAGTAGGACCAGAAAATTAAAATCGTGCAATGGGGAATAAACAAAACATATAATGAAGCCATTGGAAGGACTGCACACTAAATGATGTTGGGATACATTCCAAGAGATCGACTACAAGACGCATTAGCAGCAGGCGTACAGCTTACCCAAAAACGACAATATCTTGACCAGATACGCAGAGAAGGGGCACTTAGAATAACTCAAGCACAACGTAAGCATTAGGAACAACACGACCTAAAGCATCGAAGCGCCAAAAGGTACAACAAAGGAGACCTTGTGCTGATTTTGAATGACAGTCCTAGCAGCACCGTACATATCGTAAATTAGAGCCAAGATATAAGTGTCTTTACATCATAACGACTGTCCTACCTCATGACAGATACCAGTTAACGGATATGCCGTACGCGCCACGAACACAGAAACCTTACTCCGCCATATGGGCAGCCGATCTAATAAATAAGTCTTAATATTTCTTTAATACTAAGTCCTGTTATAATCTACATTGGTGAATACAGGCACGTATGGGGATGTCAGGTTATGTGTAAAGTGGGACATTTGGTTGATTAACGATTGGTGATAATACAGACAGTGAAATGGTATGTTCAGTGATGCTTGGGGAAGGTACGGGTATCTGTGTAGATGTCTTTAGTACTATGTTAAGGCCTCTGGCTATAATTGCAGAAATAACAGACATGGCATGTGCTCTGTGATGTTAGTGGTAGATACAGGCATATCAAAAGAGAAAAGGAAATCGCAGGACAGTTGGAATTTAATGGTATTTTTATTGCAGAGCAACCAGAAGACGACCATCTTAAATCACATTGGGATAAGTTAGTGATATCAACCAAATCATTTCCAGTTAACTATTGGGACAAATTTGTGAAGAAGAAAGTAAGACGAAAGTACAGTGAAACATGATTTTGATTCTATATAAAATTTACTTGGAATACAAAAAAGCGCATTTACAGCTCAAGAAAATCAAGGCGGTGGATTCGTAAAGTATGTCCTTAATATTGTCTGGAGATATCAAGTTGCGAAAGCTGGTGTTACTATAACAGACAACGCCTTGCTATACTCATTATGGTATTTCACATTTTCCATTCTTGGAAACTTCAATAACTTTTTTTTCGCTGCTCATTTATTGGACGTTGCTGTAGGCTTTAAAACGTTGCGTACTATATTACAGTCAGTTACACACAATAGAAAAAAGTTAGTGCTTACAGTGATGATTTTAACTATAATCGATATATATCATTGTAATTGCTTTCAACTATTTCCGCAAATTCTATACTCATGATGAAGAAATTGATAAAAAATGTCACGATATGCTCACATGTTTCGTATTCCATCTATATAAAGGCGCACATGCGGGTGGTGGAATCGGTGATGAAATTGGAGATCCGGACGGAGACGATTATGAAGTTTACCGCATTATATTTGATATTACTTTCTTCTTTTTTGTCATTGTAATACTGCTGGCTATAATTCAAGGCTTAATCATTGATGCTTTTGGAGAGCTTCGAGACCAATTGGAATCGGTCAAAGAAAATATGGAATCTAATTGCTTTATATGCGGTGTTGGAAAAGATTATTTCGATATTGTGCCACATGGCTTTGACACCCATGTTCAAAAAGAACATAATTTAGCGAACTATATGTTCTTTTTGATGCATCTTATAAATAAACCAGATACTGAATACACTGGTCAAGAAACGTATGTCTGGAATATGTACCAGCAAAGGAGCTGGGACTTCTTCCCTGTCGGCGATTGCTTCAGGAAACAATGTGAAGGCGAGTTATCAGGTGGGAGTGGAAACTATTTCGCGTTTAGCGTATCAAGCAATATTTACTTGTACTAGTCCAAACAAACAATGTATTTGAATGAACGAAGAGAACGACACATGTAGCGTTCTAATTTTCTGTATCGATTTTTTATTTGTTAGCTGAAAATGACAATCCTTTCAAACGAAATAAATACGTATGTACATATATTATTTTGAAATTAAAATTATGTTGTCAATTTATCTGAGAAATTTTGTTTCAATTTAAGAATATGACTTCAAAAAATTCTGTTGTTAGAGTATTAGTACACAATGAAAATTTTAGGAGATATTAGGGACATATGTATGTACGTACAATCAGCAAAAGGAATGCGGATGGACAAATGCAATATGCTGTGCAATAGGCTTTATGATGGTGTTATATCAATGAGGTTCTCGATAGATCGAATATATTTTAATCTAAATTCATTCTAAAGCTATTTCGTTTGGTGTACAAGAGCAATACAAATTACAATGCAAATAACAATACAAATTAGCTATAAGAAGAAGCAGTTGAGTCAAGCATATTGCAAAACGATGGAATGGCATATAAGCTAGGTACTATTTTAGATATATCCAATATTTATACTTGCGCATACAAATTGAAAATGAAATGAATTTGAATGAAAACTTCTCCTGTCATGCTCTCAACGCGTGCTTTCTCCTTGGAAGATATAATAATTGTATTTTCTATTGCAAATTAGGCCGCACTTCCTAACGACTAACAGTAAGTACATAGTGCTGGAGGTGGTGATCGATGTGTGTATAGCTGAAATGAAAAGGAAACGGCAACTAGAGATGTCTCCATAGGAAAGTTGTACGTTGACTAATACGTAATAGTTGCGACGAGTTACAACTAATAGGTAATATGTAGTAACGAGACGAACCTTGATGCAACGAGTAACATAACTGTTTTCTAGCTTTAATGTATTCGTCTAGGCTAATTAGGTTTTTAGTAAATATAGATTGCACATAGACATTTTATGCGATTGTTGAGATTTCGGACAGTATTCTGATACGCTTATTGGCTATGGCAGTTATTTCGGGTGGAGATAGCTCTTACGAAACATACTAAGGATTTCATGGGAGAACCGTATCTCAAACGAACAACTCCATCAGGGAACGGGCCAGGAACCTATAGGCGCGATTATTCAGGGACGTGCCACGCCATTGGTCATACCCTTCGATAAGGCGACAGATCCATAGCAAAACAGGCGATGCAGTTTAACCCGCTAACCCAAGACGGTAGAACAGTGAGTCCTCCGAGAAGTAAATAACGCAGAACAGTAGCTAAGGAGTCCCGTCAGCTGGGGAAGAGTTGGAGAGGGCTGAAACGAAATGTGAGAAACCACACACAGAGTATATATACATATTGGTACTGTATTGACTATATAGATGATTGTTGAGACCTAAATTGATACATTTCTCTACGTTTTGTTTTGTTTAATCATCAATAAATGTAGAAATGTAGTAATTGTCGAAACTTCGGGTAGTGTTGGTAATATCATTGGTGTGTGTAGAGTGGTCTTTGGGTTGTTAGATGATTGTTGAGAATACACCAATACCCCGGTTTGCGTCGCTAATTGGGGCCAGAAAGTCGCGACGCAAATCGAAATGATGCAAACCAAAACACGATTTTGTTACATTTGTATGAGCATACTTACATACATTACATACATTTGCCTGGGGAAGGGAGCAACAAAAGTCTTTCGAACAGCTGAAACGATCTCTTATCAATCAACCAGTGTTGGCACTCTTTAACCCCCGGGCACAACATGAGTTGCATACAGATGCAAGCAGCAAGCGACTAGCTGGTATATTGATGCAGGGAGAAGGGACAAATATGCATCTAGTGAGCCAGCAAAGGAAACGGATGTCGTGGAAATGAATGTACTCCAAGTTCATATTTCGGACGAGAATTGGATCTATTCTTTGCAATTGCAAGATGAAGAAATAGCCAAAATATCAACCGTCCTAAACAAAAAACCGGAGAATGAAATAGAACAACAAGTTCATACGGACTATGACCTTCAAGAAGGAAGAGTATATCGTAAGGTCAACAATCAGATCAAGCTATTTCTTCCAAAAGGGGTTCGAAATCGAGTTTTAAGGTATAGTCATGATTAACTCGGACATTTCTCGGATCAGAAAACCATAAAACATATTCAGGAAAGATACTGGCTCCCACGAATCACCCAGTTTGTAAGAAAATACATTAAGGTATGTGTGGAGTGCGCCTAGGCAAAGAAAACTACACAACCTAGAGGAGAATTGTATCCTATCGAAAAAAAGAGGTACCATTTGATACATTTGGGCCCGTTTATCAAATCCATTAAGGGTAATGCTTATGTCATCGTACTTGTTGACTCTTTCACCAAGTTTAAACAAATAAAGGCCTTATCGAATAAGCAAACTTAACCAGTAATACATTTTTTGACAGAAACGTTTTTAATGTTCGGAACACCAAGACGTTTATTCACAGACCAGGGAACATCATTTACTTCGAAGGCATTTGATGAGTTTACGAAAAGTAGATCGATAACGCATGTTAAATAAAATTTAAAACGCCACGACGGACAGATCGAGCGATACAACCGAACCATACTCAACGCATTACTCGCAACGATAGAAGACGAGACTTAGTAGGACCAGAAAATTAAAATCGTGCAATGGGGAATAAACAACACCTATAATGAAGCCATTGGAAGGACTGCACACTAAATGATGTTGGGATACATTCCAAGAGATCGACTACAAGACGCATTAGCAGCAGGCGTACAGCTTACCCAAAAACGACAATATCTTGACCAGATACGCAGAGAAGGGGCACTTAGAATAACTCAAGCACAACGTAAGCATTAGGAACAACACGACCTAAAGCATCGAAGCGCCAAAAGGTACAACAAAGGAGACCTTGTGCTGATTTTGAATGACAGTCCTAGCAGCACCGTACATATCGTAAATTAGAGCCAAGATATAAGTGTCTTTACATCATAACGACTGTCCTACCTCATGACAGATACCAGTTAACGGATATGCCGTACGCGCCACGAACACAGAAACCTTACTCCGCCATATGGGCAGCCGATCTAATAAATAAGTCTTAATATTTCTTTAATACTAAGTCCTGTTATAATCTACATTGGTGAATACAGGCACGTATGGGGATGTCAGGTTATGTGTAAAGTGGGACATTTGGTTGATTAACGATTGGTGATAATACAGACAGTGAAATGGTATGTTCAGTGATGCTTGGGGAAGGTACGGGTATCTGTGTAGATGTCTTTAGTACTATGTTAAGGCCTCTGGCTATAATTGCAGAAATAACAGACATGGCATGTGCTCTGTGATGTTAGTGGTAGATACAGGCATATCAAAAGAGAAAAGGAAATCGCAGGACAGTTGGAATTTAATGGTATTTTTATTGCAGAGCAACCAGAAGACGACCATCTTAAATCACATTGGGATAAGTTAGTGATATCAACCAAATCATTTCCAGTTAACTATTGGGACAAATTTGTGAAGAAGAAAGTAAGACGAAAGTACAGTGAAACATGATTTTGATTCTATATAAAATTTACTTGGAATACAAAAAAGCGCATTTACAGCTCAAGAAAATCAAGGCGGTGGATTCGTAAAGTATGTCCTTAATATTGTCTGGAGATATCAAGTTGCGAAAGCTGGTGTTACTATAACAGACAACGCCTTGCTATACTCATTATGGTATTTCACATTTTCCATTCTTGGAAACTTCAATAACTTTTTTTTCGCTGCTCATTTATTGGACGTTGCTGTAGGCTTTAAAACGTTGCGTACTATATTACAGTCAGTTACACACAATAGAAAAAAGTTAGTGCTTACAGTGATGATTTTAACTATAATCGATATATATCATTGTAATTGCTTTCAACTATTTCCGCAAATTCTATACTCATGATGAAGAAATTGATAAAAAATGTCACGATATGCTCACATGTTTCGTATTCCATCTATATAAAGGCGCACATGCGGGTGGTGGAATCGGTGATGAAATTGGAGATCCGGACGGAGACGATTATGAAGTTTACCGCATTATATTTGATATTACTTTCTTCTTTTTTGTCATTGTAATACTGCTGGCTATAATTCAAGGCTTAATCATTGATGCTT
The DNA here is from genome assembly GCA_905231855.2 of Eristalis tenax. Taxonomy (NCBI): domain Eukaryota; kingdom Metazoa; phylum Arthropoda; class Insecta; order Diptera; family Syrphidae; genus Eristalis; species Eristalis tenax. The sequence goes on along the minus strand of HG993128.1, from coordinate 33,033 downwards.
TTGGAGAGCTTCGAGACCAATTGGAATCGGTCAAAGAAAATATGGAATCTAATTGCTTTATATGCGGTGTTGGAAAAGATTATTTCGATATTGTGCCACATGGCTTTGACACCCATGTTCAAAAAGAACATAATTTAGCGAACTATATGTTCTTTTTGATGCATCTTATAAATAAACCAGATACTGAATACACTGGTCAAGAAACGTATGTCTGGAATATGTACCAGCAAAGGAGCTGGGACTTCTTCCCTGTCGGCGATTGCTTCAGGAAACAATGTGAAGGCGAGTTATCAGGTGGGAGTGGAAACTATTTCGCGTTTAGCGTATCAAGCAATATTTACTTGTACTAGTCCAAACAAACAATGTATTTGAATGAACGAAGAGAACGACACATGTAGCGTTCTAATTTTCTGTATCGATTTTTTATTTGTTAGCTGAAAATGACAATCCTTTCAAACGAAATAAATACGTATGTACATATATTATTTTGAAATTAAAATTATGTTGTCAATTTATCTGAGAAATTTTGTTTCAATTTAAGAATATGACTTCAAAAAATTCTGTTGTTAGAGTATTAGTACACAATGAAAATTTTAGGAGATATTAGGGACATATGTATGTACGTACAATCAGCAAAAGGAATGCGGATGGACAAATGCAATATGCTGTGCAATAGGCTTTATGATGGTGTTATATCAATGAGGTTCTCGATAGATCGAATATATTTTAATCTAAATTCATTCTAAAGCTATTTCGTTTGGTGTACAAGAGCAATACAAATTACAATGCAAATAACAATACAAATTAGCTATAAGAAGAAGCAGTTGAGTCAAGCATATTGCAAAACGATGGAATGGCATATAAGCTAGGTACTATTTTAGATATATCCAATATTTATACTTGCGCATACAAATTGAAAATGAAATGAATTTGAATGAAAACTTCTCCTGTCATGCTCTCAACGCGTGCTTTCTCCTTGGAAGATATAATAATTGTATTTTCTATTGCAAATTAGGCCGCACTTCCTAACGACTAACAGTAAGTACATAGTGCTGGAGGTGGTGATCGATGTGTGTATAGCTGAAATGAAAAGGAAACGGCAACTAGAGATGTCTCCATAGGAAAGTTGTACGTTGACTAATACGTAATAGTTGCGACGAGTTACAACTAATAGGTAATATGTAGTAACGAGACGAACCTTGATGCAACGAGTAACATAACTGTTTTCTAGCTTTAATGTATTCGTCTAGGCTAATTAGGTTTTTAGTAAATATAGATTGCACATAGACATTTTATGCGATTGTTGAGATTTCGGACAGTATTCTGATACGCTTATTGGCTATGGCAGTTATTTCGGGTGGAGATAGCTCTTACGAAACATACTAAGGATTTCATGGGAGAACCGTATCTCAAACGAACAACTCCATCAGGGAACGGGCCAGGAACCTATAGGCGCGATTATTCAGGGACGTGGCACGCCATTGGTCATACCCTTCGATAAGGCGACAGATCCATAGCAAAACAGGCGATGCAGTTTAACCCGCTAACCCAAGACGGTAGAACAGTGAGTCCTCCGAGAAGTAAATAACGCAGAACAGTAGCTAAGGAGTCCCGTCAGCTGGGGAAGAGTTGGAGAGGGCTGAAACGAAATGTGAGAAACCACACACAGAGTATATATAAATATTGGTACTGTATTGACTATATAGATGATTGTTGAGACCTAAATTGATACATTTCTCTACGTTTTGTTTTGTTTAATCATCAATAAATGTAGAAATGTAGTAATTGTCGAAACTTCGGGTAGTGTTGGTAATATCATTGGTGTGTGTAGAGTGGTCTTTGGGTTGTTAGATGATTGTTGAGAATACACCAATACCCCGGTTTGCGTCGCTAATTGGGGCCAGAAAGTCGCGACGCAAATCGAAATGATGCAAACCAAAACACGATTTTGTTACATTTGTATGAGCATACTTACATACATTACATACATTTGCCTGGGGAAGGGAGCAACAAAAGTCTTTCGAACAGCTGAAACGATCTCTTATCAATCAACCAGTGTTGGCACTCTTTAACCCCCGGGCACAACATGAGTTGCATACAGATGCAAGCAGCAAGCGACTAGCTGGTATATTGATGCAGGGAGAAGGGACAAATATGCATCTAGTGAGCCAGCAAAGGAAACGGATGTCGTGGAAATGAATGTACTCCAAGTTCATATTTCGGACGAGAATTGGATCTATTCTTTGCAATTGCAAGATGAAGAAATAGCCAAAATATCAACCGTCCTAAACAAAAAACCGGAGAATGAAATAGAACAACAAGTTCATACGGACTATGACCTTCAAGAAGGAAGAGTATATCGTAAGGTCAACAATCAGATCAAGCTATTTCTTCCAAAAGGGGTTCGAAATCGAGTTTTAAGGTATAGTCATGATTAACTCGGACATTTCTCGGATCAGAAAACCATAAAACATATTCAGGAAAGATACTGGCTCCCACGAATCACCCAGTTTGTAAGAAAATACATTAAGGTATGTGTGGAGTGCGCCTAGGCAAAGAAAACTACACAACCTAGAGGAGAATTGTATCCTATCGAAAAAAAGAGGTACCATTTGATACATTTGGGCCCGTTTATCAAATCCATTAAGGGTAATGCTTATGTCATCGTACTTGTTGACTCTTTCACCAAGTTTAAACAAATAAAGGCCTTATCGAATAAGCAAACTTAACCAGTAATACATTTTTTGACAGAAACGTTTTTAATGTTCGGAACACCAAGACGTTTATTCACAGACCAGGGAACATCATTTACTTCGAAGGCATTTGATGAGTTTACGAAAAGTAGATCGATAACGCATGTTAAATAAAATTTAAAACGCCACGACGGACAGATCGAGCGATACAACCGAACCATACTCAACGCATTACTCGCAACGATAGAAGACGAGACTTAGTAGGACCAGAAAATTAAAATCGTGCAATGGGGAATAAACAACACCTATAATGAAGCCATTGGAAGGACTGCACACTAAATGATGTTGGGATACATTCCAAGAGATCGACTACAAGACGCATTAGCAGCAGGCGTACAGCTTACCCAAAAACGACAATATCTTGACCAGATACGCAGAGAAGGGGCACTTAGAATAACTCAAGCACAACGTAAGCATTAGGAACAACACGACCTAAAGCATCGAAGCGCCAAAAGGTACAACAAAGGAGACCTTGTGCTGATTTTGAATGACAGTCCTAGCAGCACCGTACATATCGTAAATTAGAGCCAAGATATAAGTGTCTTTACATCATAACGACTGTCCTACCTCATGACAGATACCAGTTAACGGATATGCCGTACGCGCCACGAACACAGAAACCTTACTCCGCCATATGGGCAGCCGATCTAATAAATAAGTCTTAATATTTCTTTAATACTAAGTCCTGTTATAATCTACATTGGTGAATACAGGCACGTATGGGGATGTCAGGTTATGTGTAAAGTGGGACATTTGGTTGATTAACGATTGGTGATAATACAGACAGTGAAATGGTATGTTCAGTGATGCTTGGGGAAGGTACGGGTATCTGTGTAGATGTCTTTAGTACTATGTTAAGGCCTCTGGCTATAATTGCAGAAATAACAGACATGGCATGTGCTCTGTGATGTTAGTGGTAGATACAGGCATATCAAAAGAGAAAAGGAAATCGCAGGACAGTTGGAATTTAATGGTATTTTTATTGCAGAGCAACCAGAAGACGACCATCTTAAATCACATTGGGATAAGTTAGTGATATCAACCAAATCATTTCCAGTTAACTATTGGGACAAATTTGTGAAGAAGAAAGTAAGACGAAAGTACAGTGAAACATGATTTTGATTCTATATAAAATTTACTTGGAATACAAAAAAGCGCATTTACAGCTCAAGAAAATCAAGGCGGTGGATTCGTAAAGTATGTCCTTAATATTGTCTGGAGATATCAAGTTGCGAAAGCTGGTGTTACTATAACAGACAACGCCTTGCTATACTCATTATGGTATTTCACATTTTCCATTCTTGGAAACTTCAATAACTTTTTTTTCGCTGCTCATTTATTGGACGTTGCTGTAGGCTTTAAAACGTTGCGTACTATATTACAGTCAGTTACACACAATAGAAAAGAGTTAGTGCTTACAGTGATGATTTTAACTATAATCGATATATATCATTGTAATTGCTTTCAACTATTTCCGCAAATTCTATACTCATGATGAAGAAATTGATAAAAAATGTCACGATATGCTCACATGTTTCGTATTCCATCTATATAAAGGCGCACATGCGGGTGGTGGAATCGGTGATGAAATTGGAGATCCGGACGGAGACGATTATGAAGTTTACCGCATTATATTTGATATTACTTTCTTCTTTTTTGTCATTGTAATACTGCTGGCTATAATTCAAGGCTTAATCATTGATGCTTTTGGAGAGCTTCGAGACCAATTGGAATCGGTCAAAGAAAATATGGAATCTAATTGCTTTATATGCGGTGTTGGAAAAGATTATTTCGATATTGTGCCACATGGCTTTGACACCCATGTTCAAAAAGAACATAATTTAGCGAACTATATGTTCTTTTTGATGCATCTTATAAATAAACCAGATACTGAATACACTGGTCAAGAAACGTATGTCTGGAATATGTACCAGCAAAGGAGCTGGGACTTCTTCCCTGTCGGCGATTGCTTCAGGAAACAATGTGAAGGCGAGTTATCAGGTGGGAGTGGAAACTATTTCGCGTTTAGCGTATCAAGCAATATTTACTTGTACTAGTCCAAACAAACAATGTATTTGAATGAACGAAGAGAACGACACATGTAGCGTTCTAATTTTCTGTGTCGATTTTTTATTTGTTAGCTGAAAATGACAATCCTTTCAAACGAAATAAATACGTATGTACATATATTATTTTGAAATTAAAATTATGTTGTCAATTTATCTGAGAAATTTTGTTTCAATTTAAGAATATGACTTCAAAAAATTCTGTTGTTAGAGTATTAGTACACAATGAAAATTTTAGGAGATATTAGGGACATATGTATGTACGTACAATCAGCAAAAGGAATGCGGATGGACAAATGCAATATGCTGTGCAATAGGCTTTATGATGGTGTTATATCAATGAGGTTCTCGATAGATCGAATATATTTTAATCTAAATTCATTCTAAAGCTATTTCGTTTGGTGTACAAGAGCAATACAAATTACAATGCAAATAACAATACAAATTAGCTATAAGAAGAAGCAGTTGAGTCAAGCATATTGCAAAACGATGGAATGGCATATAAGCTAGGTACTATTTTAGATATATCCAATATTTATACTTGCGCATACAAATTGAAAATGAAATGAATTTGAATGAAAACTTCTCCTGTCATGCTCTCAACGCGTGCTTTCTCCTTGGAAGATATAATAATTGTATTTTCTATTGCAAATTAGGCCGCACTTCCTAACGACTAACAGTAAGTACATAGTGCTGGAGGTGGTGATCGATGTGTGTATAGCTGAAATGAAAAGGAAACGGCAACTAGAGATGTCTCCATAGGAAAGTTGTACGTTGACTAATACGTAATAGTTGCGACGAGTTACAACTAATAGGTAATATGTAGTAACGAGACGAACCTTGATGCAACGAGTAACATAACTGTTTTCTAGCTTTAATGTATTCGTCTAGGCTAATTAGGTTTTTAGTAAATATAGATTGCACATAGACATTTTATGCGATTGTTGAGATTTCGGACAGTATTCTGATACGCTTATTGGCTATGGCAGTTATTTCGGGTGGAGATAGCTCTTACGAAACATACTAAGGATTTCATGGGAGAACCGTATCTCAAACGAACAACTCCATCAGGGAACGGGCCAGGAACCTATAGGCGCGATTATTCAGGGACGTGGCACGCCATTGGTCATACCCTTCGATAAGGCGACAGATCCATAGCAAAACAGGCGATGCAGTTTAACCCGCTAACCCAAGACGGTAGAACAGTGAGTCCTCCGAGAAGTAAATAACGCAGAACAGTAGCTAAGGAGGCCCGTCAGCTGGGGAAGAGTTGGAGAGGGCTGAAACGAAATGTGAGAAACCACACACAGAGTATATATAAATATTGGTACTGTATTGACTATATAGATGATTGTTGAGACCTAAATTGATACATTTCTCTACGTTTTGTTTTGTTTAATCATCAATAAATGTAGAAATGTAGTAATTGTCGAAACTTCGGGTAGTGTTGGTAATATCATTGGTGTGTGTAGAGTGGTCTTTGGGTTGTTAGATGATTGTTGAGAATACACCAATACCCCGGTTTGCGTCGCTAATTGGGGCCAGAAAGTCGCGACGCAAATCGAAATGATGCAAACCAAAACACGATTTTGTTACATTTGTATGAGCATACTTACATACATACATATTTATTTTATTTCATTGGGTTTTTATTCAAAGGTTTCATTTAAAAAAAAATGTAATAATTCATGAAAAATAATAAGATAACAATTAAAATTAAGAATTCAGACATCCTTCACAACCAAGCAAACGTGGGTGTTGGTGTACACACAATGTCCTGATGAGCTCTGTGATGTTAGTTATCTATTTTCGTATATTTGTGGATGTTATTGGTAAGTCTAGAGTGGTCTTTGGGTTGTAAAATGATCGTTGAGAAGACATAAAATGCACTGCTGTGCTCTGTCATGTTTGAGGTAGATTTTAGTACACGTGGGAATGATGCGATCTATGATGCTGTGGTTGATATTGGTATATTTGGGGATGTCATTAGTAAGACTACACTTTACTCCTATAATGCTTTTGGATGATTCGATTATTTCTTTTGGATGATTCGATTATTTCTGGGGATTTGTTAGACAATTGATTAGAATGCAGACAATGTCCTGATGTGCTCTATGATGTGGACTATACATGTATATATTGGGTTTTATTGGTTAGTCTACATTGCTCTGTGATGCTAGCGGTTGATACAGGTATTTATGGGGATGTCTTTAGTACGTATGTAAGGGCATCTGGCTATGATTGCAGAAATAACAGACATGGCATGTGCTCTGTGATGTTAGTGGTAGATACAGGCATATCAAAAGAGAAAAGGAAATCGCAGGACAGTTGGAATTTAATGGTATTTTTATTGCAGAGCAACCAGAAGACGACCATCTTAAATCACATTGGGATAAGTTAGTGATATCAACCAAATCATTTCCAGTTAACTATTGGGACAAATTTGTGAAGAAGAAAGTAAGACGAAAGTACAGTGAAACATGATTTTGATTCTATATAAAATTTACTTGGAATACAAAAAAGCGCATTTACAGCTCAAGAAAATCAAGGCGGTGGCTTCGTAAAGTATGTCCTTAATATTGTCTGGAGATATCAAGTTGCGAAAGCTGGTGTTACTATAACAGACAACGCCTTGCTATACTCATTATGGTATTTCACATTTTCCATTCTTGGAAACTTCAATAACTTTTTTTTCGCTGCTCATTTATTGGACGTTGCTGTAGGCTTTAAAACGTTGCGTACTATATTACAGTCAGTTACACACAATAGAAAAAAGTTAGTGCTTACAGTGATGATTTTAACTATAATCGATATATATCATTGTAATTGCTTTCAACTATTTCCGCAAATTCTATACTCATGATGAAGAAATTGATAAAAAATGTCACGATATGCTCACATGTTTCGTATTCCATCTATATAAAGGCGCACATGCGGGTGGTGGAATCGGTGATGAAATTGGAGATCCGGACGGAGACGATTATGAAGTTTACCGCATTATATTTGATATTACTTTCTTCTTTTTTGTCATTGTAATACTGCTGGCTATAATTCAAGGCTTAATCATTGATGCTTTTGGAGAGCTTCGAGACCAATTGGAATCGGTCAAAGAAAATATGGAATCTAATTGCTTTATATGCGGTGTTGGAAAAGATTATTTCGATATTGTGCCACATGGCTTTGACACCCATGTTCAAAAAGAACATAATTTAGCGAACTATATGTTCTTTTTGATGCATCTTATAAATAAACCAGATACTGAATACACTGGTCAAGAAACGTATGTCTGGAATATGTACCAGCAAAGGAGCTGGGACTTCTTCCCTGTCGGCGATTGCTTCAGGAAACAATGTGAAGGCGAGTTATCAGGTGGGAGTGGAAACTATTTCGCGTTTAGCGTATCAAGCAATATTTACTTGTACTAGTCCAAACAAACAATGTATTTGAATGAACGAAGAGAACGACACATGTAGCGTTCTAATTTTCTGTATCGATTTTTTATTTGTTAGCTGAAAATGACAATCCTTTCAAACGAAATAAATACGTATGTACATATATTATTTTGAAATTAAAATTATGTTGTCAATTTATCTGAGAAATTTTGTTTCAATTTAAGAATATGACTTCAAAAAATTCTGTTGTTAGAGTATTAGTACACAATGAAAATTTTAGGAGATATTAGGGACATATGTATGTACGTACAATCAGCAAAAGGAATGCGGATGGACAAATGCAATATGCTGTGCAATAGGCTTTATGATGGTGTTATATCAATGAGGTTCTCGATAGATCGAATATATTTTAATCTAAATTCATTCTAAAGCTATTTCGTTTGGTGTACAAGAGCAATACAAATTACAATGCAAATAACAATACAAATTAGCTATAAGAAGAAGCAGTTGAGTCAAGCATATTGCAAAACGATGGAATGGCATATAAGCTAGGTACTATTTTAGATATATCCAATATTTATACTTGCGCATACAAATTGAAAATGAAATGAATTTGAATGAAAACTTCTCCTGTCATGCTCTCAACGCGTGCTTTCTCCTTGGAAGATATAATAATTGTATTTTCTATTGCAAATTAGGCCGCACTTCCTAACGACTAACAGTAAGTACATAGTGCTGGAGGTGGTGATCGATGTGTGTATAGCTGAAATGAAAAGGAAACGGCAACTAGAGATGTCTCCATAGGAAAGTTGTACGTTGACTAATACGTAATAGTTGCGACGAGTTACAACTAATAGGTAATATGTAGTAACGAGACGAACCTTGATGCAACGAGTAACATAACTGTTTTCTAGCTTTAATGTATTCGTCTAGGCTAATTAGGTTTTTAGTAAATATAGATTGCACATAGACATTTTATGCGATTGTTGAGATTTCGGACAGTATTCTGATACGCTTATTGGCTATGGCAGTTATTTCGGGTGGAGATAGCTCTTACGAAACATACTAAGGATTTCATGGGAGAACCGTATCTCAAACGAACAACTCCATCAGGGAACGGGCCAGGAACCTATAGGCGCGATTATTCAGGGACGTGGCACGCCATTGGTCATACCCTTCGATAAGGCGACAGATCCATAGCAAAACAGGCGATGCAGTTTAACCCGCTAACCCAAGACGGTAGAACAGTGAGTCCTCCGAGAAGTAAATAACGCAGAACAGTAGCTAAGGAGTCCCGTCAGCTGGGGAAGAGTTGGAGAGGGCTGAAACGAAATGTGAGAAACCACACACAGAGTATATATACATATTGGTACTGTATTGACTATATAGATGATTGTTGAGACCTAAATTGATACATTTCTCTACGTTTTGTTTTGTTTAATCATCAATAAATGTAGAAATGTAGTAATTGTCGAAACTTCGGGTAGTGTTGGTAATATCATTGGTGTGTGTAGAGTGGTCTTTGGGTTGTTAGATGATTGTTGAGAATACACCAATACCCCGGTTTGCGTCGCTAATTGGGGCCAGAAAGTCGCGACGCAAATCGAAATGATGCAAACCAAAACACGATTTTGTTACATTTGTATGAGCATACTTACATACATTACATACATTTGCCTGGGGAAGGGAGCAACAAAAGTCTTTCGAACAGCTGAAACGATCTCTTATCAATCAACCAGTGTTGGCACTCTTTAACCCCCGGGCACAACATGAGTTGCATACAGATGCAAGCAGCAAGCGACTAGCTGGTATATTGATGCAGGGAGAAGGGACAAATATGCATCTAGTGAGCCAGCAAAGGAAACGGATGTCGTGGAAATGAATGTACTCCAAGTTCATATTTCGGACGAGAATTGGATCTATTCTTTGCAATTGCAAGATGAAGAAATAGCCAAAATATCAACCGTCCTAAACAAAAAACCGGAGAATGAAATAGAACAACAAGTTCATACGGACTATGACCTTCAAGAAGGAAGAGTATATCGTAAGGTCAACAATCAGATCAAGCTATTTCTTCCAAAAGGGGTTCGAAATCGAGTTTTAAGGTATAGTCATGATTAACTCGGACATTTCTCGGATCAGAAAACCATAAAACATATTCAGGAAAGATACTGGCTCCCACGAATCACCCAGTTTGTAAGAAAATACATTAAGGTATGTGTGGAGTGCGCCTAGGCAAAGAAAACTACACAACCTAGAGGAGAATTGTATCCTATCGAAAAAAAGAGGTACCATTTGATACATTTGGGCCCGTTTATCAAATCCATTAAGGGTAATGCTTATGTCATCGTACTTGTTGACTCTTTCACCAAGTTTAAACAAATAAAGGCCTTATCGAATAAGCAAACTTAACCAGTAATACATTTTTTGACAGAAACGTTTTTAATGTTCGGAACACCAAGACGTTTATTCACAGACCAGGGAACATCATTTACTTCGAAGGCATTTGATGAGTTTACGAAAAGTAGATCGATAACGCATGTTAAATAAAATTTAAAACGCCACGACGGACAGATCGAGCGATACAACCGAACCATACTCAACGCATTACTCGCAACGATAGAAGACGAGACTTAGTAGGACCAGAAAATTTAAATCGTGCAATGGGGAATAAACAACACCTATAATGAAGCCATTGGAAGGACTGCACACTAAATGATGTTGGGATACATTCCAAGAGATCGACTACAAGACGCATTAGCAGCAGGCGTACAGCTTACCCAAAAACGACAATATCTTGACCAGATACGCAGAGAAGGGGCACTTAGAATAACTCAAGCACAACGTAAGCATTAGGAACAACACGACCTAAAGCATCGAAGCGCCAAAAGGTACAACAAAGGAGACCTTGTGCTGATTTTGAATGACAGTCCTAGCAGCACCGTACATATCGTAAATTAGAGCCAAGATATAAGTGTCTTTACATCATAACGACTGTCCTACCTCATGACAGATACCAGTTAACGGATATGCCGTACGCGCCACGAACACAGAAACCTTACTCCGCCATATGGGCAGCCGATCTAATAAATAAGTCTTAATATTTCTTTAATACTAAGTCCTGTTATAATCTACATTGGTGAATACAGGCACGTATGGGGATGTCAGGTTATGTGTAAAGTGGGACATTTGGTTGATTAACGATTGGTGATAATACAGACAGTGAAATGGTATGTTCAGTGATGCTTGGGGAAGGTACGGGTATCTGTGTAGATGTCTTTAGTACTATGTTAAGGCCTCTGGCTATAATTGCAGAAATAACAGACATGGCATGTGCTCTGTGATGTTAGTGGTAGATACAGGCATATCAAAAGAGAAAAGGAAATCGCAGGACAGTTGGAATTTAATGGTATTTTTATTGCAGAGCAACCAGAAGACGACCATCTTAAATCACATTGGGATAAGTTAGTGATATCAACCAAATCATTTCCAGTTAACTATTGGGACAAATTTGTGAAGAAGAAAGTAAGACGAAAGTACAGTGAAACATGATTTTGATTCTATATAAAATTTACTTGGAATACAAAAAAGCGCATTTACAGCTCAAGAAAATCAAGGCGGTGGATTCGTAAAGTATGTCCTTAATATTGTCTGGAGATATCAAGTTGCGAAAGCTGGTGTTACTATAACAGACAACGCCTTGCTATACTCATTATGGTATTTCACATTTTTCCATTCTTGGAAACTTCAATAACTTTTTTTTCGCTGCTCATTTATTGGACGTTGCTGTAGGCTTTAAAACGTTGCGTACTATATTACAGTCAGTTACACACAATAGAAAAAAGTTAGTGCTTACAGTGATGATTTTAACTATAATCGATATATATCATTGTAATTGCTTTCAACTATTTCCGCAAATTCTATACTCATGATGAAGAAATTGATAAAAAATGTCACGATATGCTCACATGTTTCGTATTCCATCTATATAAAGGCGCACATGCGGGTGGTGGAATCGGTGATGAAATTGGAGATCCGGACGGAGACGATTATGAAGTTTACCGCATTATATTTGATATTACTTTCTTCTTTTTTGTCATTGTAATACTGCTGGCTATAATTCAAGGCTTAATCATTGATGCTTTTGGAGAGCTTCGAGACCAATTGGAATCGGTCAAAGAAAATATGGAATCTAATTGCTTTATATGCGGTGTTGGAAAAGATTATTTCGATATTGTGCCACATGGCTTTGACACCCATGTTCAAAAAGAACATAATTTAGCGAACTATATGTTCTTTTTGATGCATCTTATAAATAAACCAGATACTGAATACACTGGTCAAGAAACGTATGTCTGGAATATGTACCAGCAAAGGAGCTGGGACTTCTTCCCTGTCGGCGATTGCTTCAGGAAACAATGTGAAGGCGAGTTATCAGGTGGGAGTGGAAACTATTTCGCGTTTAGCGTATCAAGCAATATTTACTTCTACTAGTCCAAACAAACAATGTATTTGAATGAACGAAGAGAACGACACATGTAGCGTTCTAATTTTCTGTATCGATTTTTTATTTGTTAGCTGAAAATGACAATCCTTTCAAACGAAATAAATACGTATGTACATATATTATTTTGAAATTAAAATTATGTTGTCAATTTATCTGAGAAATTTTGTTTCAATTTAAGAATATGACTTCAAAAAATTCTGTTGTTAGAGTATTAGTACACAATGAAAATTTTAGGAGATATTAGGGACATATGTATGTACGTACAATCAGCAAAAGGAATGCGGATGGACAAATGCAATATGCTGTGCAATAGGCTTTATGATGGTGTTATATCAATGAGGTTCTCGATAGATCGAATATATTTTAATCTAAATTCATTCTAAAGCTATTTCGTTTGGTGTACAAGAGCAATACAAATTACAATGCAAATAACAATACAAATTAGCTATAAGAAGAAGCAGTTGAGTCAAGCATATTGCAAAACGATGGAATGGCATATAAGCTAGGTACTATTTTAGATATATCCAATATTTATACTTGCGCATACAAATTGAAAATGAAATGAATTTGAATGAAAACTTCTCCTGTCATGCTCTCAACGCGTGCTTTCTCCTTGGAAGATATAATAATTGTATTTTCTATTGCAAATTAGGCCGCACTTCCTAACGACTAACAGTAAGTACATAGTGCTGGAGGTGGTGATCGATGTGTGTATAGCTGAAATGAAAAGGAAACGGCAACTAGAGATGTCTCCATAGGAAAGTTGTACGTTGACTAATACGTAATAGTTGCGACGAGTTACAACTAATAGGTAATATGTAGTAACGAGACGAACCTTGATGCAACGAGTAACATAACTGTTTTCTAGCTTTAATGTATTCGTCTAGGCTAATTAGGTTTTTAGTAAATATAGATTGCACATAGACATTTTATGCGATTGTTGAGATTTCGGACAGTATTCTGATACGCTTATTGGCTATGGCAGTTATTTCGGGTGGAGATAGCTCTTACGAAACATACTAAGGATTTCATGGGAGAACCGTATCTCAAACGAACAACTCCATCAGGGAACGGGCCAGGAACCTATAGGCGCGATTATTCAGGGACGTGGCACGCCATTGGTCATACCCTTCGATAAGGCGACAGATCCATAGCAAAACAGGCGATGCAGTTTAACCCGCTAACCCAAGACGGTAGAACAGTGAGTCCTCCGAGAAGTAAATAACGCAGAACAGTAGCTAAGGAGTCCCGTCAGCTGGGGAAGAGTTGGAGAGGGCTGAAACGAAATGTGAGAAACCACACACAGAGTATATATAAATATTGGTACTGTATTGACTATATAGATGATTGTTGAGACCTAAATTGATACATTTCTCTACGTTTTGTTTTGTTTAATCATCAATAAATGTAGAAATGTAGTAATTGTCGAAACTTCGGGTAGTGTTGGTAATATCATTGGTGTGTGTAGAGTGGTCTTTGGGTTGTTAGATGATTGTTGAGAATACACCAATACCCCGGTTTGCGTCGCTAATTGGGGCCAGAAAGTCGCGACGCAAATCGAAATGATGCAAACCAAAACACGATTTTGTTACATTTGTATGAGCATACTTACATACATTACATACATTTGCCTGGGGAAGGGAGCAACAAAAGTCTTTCGAACAGCTGAAACGATCTCTTATCAATCAACCAGTGTTGGCACTCTTTAACCCCCGGGCACAACATGAGTTGCATACAGATGCAAGCAGCAAGCGACTAGCTGGTATATTGATGCAGGGAGAAGGGACAAATATGCATCTAGTGAGCCAGCAAAGGAAACGGATGTCGTGGAAATGAATGTACTCCAAGTTCATATTTCGGACGAGAATTGGATCTATTCTTTGCAATTGCAAGATGAAGAAATAGCCAAAATATCAACCGTCCTAAACAAAAAACCGGAGAATGAAATAGAACAACAAGTTCATACGGACTATGACCTTCAAGAAGGAAGAGTATATCGTAAGGTCAACAATCAGATCAAGCTATTTCTTCCAAAAGGGGTTCGAAATCGAGTTTTAAGGTATAGTCATGATTAACTCGGACATTTCTCGGATCAGAAAACCATAAAACATATTCAGGAAAGATACTGGCTCCCACGAATCACCCAGTTTGTAAGAAAATACATTAAGGTATGTGTGGAGTGCGCCTAGGCAAAGAAAACTACACAACCTAGAGGAGAATTGTATCCTATCGAAAAAAAGAGGTACCATTTGATACATTTGGGCCCGTTTATCAAATCCATTAAGGGTAATGCTTATGTCATCGTACTTGTTGACTCTTTCACCAAGTTTAAACAAATAAAGGCCTTATCGAATAAGCAAACTTAACCAGTAATACATTTTTTGACAGAAACGTTTTTAATGTTCGGAACACCAAGACGTTTATTCACAGACCAGGGAACATCATTTACTTCGAAGGCATTTGATGAGTTTACGAAAAGTAGATCGATAACGCATGTTAAATAAAATTTAAAACGCCACGACGGACAGATCGAGCGATACAACCGAACCATACTCAACGCATTACTCGCAACGATAGAAGACGAGACTTAGTAGGACCAGAAAATTAAAATCGTGCAATGGGGAATAAACAACACCTATAATGAAGCCATTGGAAGGACTGCACACTAAATGATGTTGGGATACATTCCAAGAGATCGACTACAAGACGCATTAGCAGCAGGCGTACAGCTTACCCAAAAACGACAATATCTTGACCAGATACGCAGAGAAGGGGCACTTAGAATAACTCAAGCACAACGTAAGCATTAGGAACAACACGACCTAAAGCATCGAAGCGCCAAAAGGTACAACAAAGGAGACCTTGTGCTGATTTTGAATGACAGTCCTAGCAGCACCGTACATATCGTAAATTAGAGCCAAGATATAAGTGTCTTTACATCATAACGACTGTCCTACCTCATGACAGATACCAGTTAACGGATATGCCGTACGCGCCACGAACACAGAAACCTTACTCCGCCATATGGGCAGCCGATCTAATAAATAAGTCTTAATATTTCTTTAATACTAAGTCCTGTTATAATCTACATTGGTGAATACAGGCACGTATGGGGATGTCAGGTTATGTGTAAAGTGGGACATTTGGTTGATTAACGATTGGTGATAATACAGACAGTGAAATGGTATGTTCAGTGATGCTTGGGGAAGGTACGGGTATCTGTGTAGATGTCTTTAGTACTATGTTAAGGCCTCTGGCTATAATTGCAGAAATAACAGACATGGCATGTGCTCTGTGATGTTAGTGGTAGATACAGGCATATCAAAAGAGAAAAGGAAATCGCAGGACAGTTGGAATTTAATGGTATTTTTATTGCAGAGCAACCAGAAGACGACCATCTTAAATCACATTGGGATAAGTTAGTGATATCAACCAAATCATTTCCAGTTAACTATTGGGACAAATTTGTGAAGAAGAAAGTAAGACGAAAGTACAGTGAAACATGATTTTGATTCTATATAAAATTTACTTGGAATACAAAAAAGCGCATTTACAGCTCAAGAAAATCAAGGCGGTGGATTCGTAAAGTATGTCCTTAATATTGTCTGGAGATATCAAGTTGCGAAAGCTGGTGTTACTATAACAGACAACGCCTTGCTATACTCATTATGGTATTTCACATTTTCCATTCTTGGAAACTTCAATAACTTTTTTTTCGCTGCTCATTTATTGGACGTTGCTGTAGGCTTTAAAACGTTGCGTACTATATTACAGTCAGTTACACACAATAGAAAAAAGTTAGTGCTTACAGTGATGATTTTAACTATAATCGATATATATCATTGTAATTGCTTTCAACTATTTCCGCAAATTCTATACTCATGATGAAGAAATTGATAAAAAATGTCACGATATGCTCACATGTTTCGTATTCCATCTATATAAAGGCGCACATGCGGGTGGTGGAATCGGTGATGAAATTGGAGATCCGGACGGAGACGATTATGAAGTTTACCGCATTATATTTGATATTACTTTCTTCTTTTTTGTCATTGTAATACTGCTGGCTATAATTCAAGGCTTAATCATTGATGCTTTTGGAGAGCTTCGAGACCAATTGGAATCGGTCAAAGAAAATATGGAATCTAATTGCTTTATATGCGGTGTTGGAAAAGATTATTTCGATATTGTGCCACATGGCTTTGACACCCATGTTCAAAAAGAACATAATTTAGCGAACTATATGTTCTTTTTGATGCATCTTATAAATAAACCAGATACTGAATACACTGGTCAAGAAACGTATGTCTGGAATATGTACCAGCAAAGGAGCTGGGACTTCTTCCCTGTCGGCGATTGCTTCAGGAAACAATGTGAAGGCGAGTTATCAGGTGGGAGTGGAAACTATTTCGCGTTTAGCGTATCAAGCAATATTTACTTGTACTAGTCCAAACAAACAATGTATTTGAATGAACGAAGAGAACGACACATGTAGCGTTCTAATTTTCTGTATCGATTTTTTATTTGTTAGCTGAAAATGACAATCCTTTCAAACGAAATAAATACGTATGTACATATATTATTTTGAAATTAAAATTATGTTGTCAATTTATCTGAGAAATGTTGTTTCAATTTAAGAATATGACTTCAAAAAATTCTGTTGTTAGAGTATTAGTACACAATGAAAATTTTAGGAGATATTAGGGACATATGTATGTACGTACAATCAGCAAAAGGAATGCGGATGGACAAATGCAATATGCTGTGCAATAGGCTTTATGATGGTGTTATATCAATGAGGTTCTCGATAGATCGAATATATTTTAATCTAAATTCATTCTAAAGCTATTTCGTTTGGTGTACAAGAGCAATACAAATTACAATGCAAATAACAATACAAATTAGCTATAAGAAGAAGCAGTTGAGTCAAGCATATTGCAAAACGATGGAATGGCATATAAGCTAGGTACTATTTTAGATATATCCAATATTTATACTTGCGCATACAAATTGAAAATGAAATGAATTTGAATGAAAACTTCTCCTGTCATGCTCTCAACGCGTGCTTTCTCCTTGGAAGATATAATAATTGTATTTTCTATTGCAAATTAGGCCGCACTTCCTAACGACTAACAGTAAGTACATAGTGCTGGAGGTGGTGATCGATGTGTGTATAGCTGAAATGAAAAGGAAACGGCAACTAGAGATGTCTCCATAGGAAAGTTGTACGTTGACTAATACGTAATAGTTGCGACGAGTTACAACTAATAGGTAATATGTAGTAACGAGACGAACCTTGATGCAACGAGTAACATAACTGTTTTCTAGCTTTAATGTATTCGTCTAGGCTAATTAGGTTTTTAGTAAATATAGATTGCACATAGACATTTTATGCGATTGTTGAGATTTCGGACAGTATTCTGATACGCTTATTGGCTATGGCAGTTATTTCGGGTGGAGATAGCTCTTACGAAACATACTAAGGATTTCATGGGAGAACCGTATCTCAAACGAACAACTCCATCAGGGAACGGGCCAGGAACCTATAGGCGCGATTATTCAGGGACGTGGCACGCCATTGGTCATACCCTTCGATAAGGCGACAGATCCATAGCAAAACAGGCGATGCAGTTTAACCCGCTAACCCAAGACGGTAGAACAGTGAGTCCTCCGAGAAGTAAATAACGCAGAACAGTAGCTAAGGAGTCCCGTCAGCTGGGGAAGAGTTGGAGAGGGCTGAAACGAAATGTGAGAAACCACACACAGAGTATATATAAATATTGGTACTGTATTGACTATATAGATGATTGTTGAGACCTAAATTGATACATTTCTCTACGTTTTGTTTTGTTTAATCATCAATAAATGTAGAAATGTAGTAATTGTCGAAACTTCGGGTAGTGTTGGTAATATCATTGGTGTGTGTAGAGTGGTCTTTGGGTTGTTAGATGATTGTTGAGAATACACCAATACCCCGGTTTGCGTCGCTAATTGGGGCCAGAAAGTCGCGACGCAAATCGAAATGATGCAAACCAAAACACGATTTTGTTACATTTGTATGAGCATACTTACATACATTACATACATTTGCCTGGGGAAGGGAGCAACAAAAGTCTTTCGAACAGCTGAAACGATCTCTTATCAATCAACCAGTGTTGGCACTCTTTAACCCCCGGGCACAACATGAGTTGCATACAGATGCAAGCAGCAAGCGACTAGCTGGTATATTGATGCAGGGAGAAGGGACAAATATGCATCTAGTGAGCCAGCAAAGGAAACGGATGTCGTGGAAATGAATGTACTCCAAGTTCATATTTCGGACGAGAATTGGATCTATTCTTTGCAATTGCAAGATGAAGAAATAGCCAAAATATCAACCGTCCTAAACAAAAAACCGGAGAATGAAATAGAACAACAAGTTCATACGGACTATGACCTTCAAGAAGGAAGAGTATATCGTAAGGTCAACAATCAGATCAAGCTATTTCTTCCAAAAGGGGTTCGAAATCGAGTTTTAAGGTATAGTCATGATTAACTCGGACATTTCTCGGATCAGAAAACCATAAAACATATTCAGGAAAGATACTGGCTCCCACGAATCACCCAGTTTGTAAGAAAATACATTAAGGTATGTGTGGAGTGCGCCTAGGCAAAGAAAACTACACAACCTAGAGGAGAATTGTATCCTATCGAAAAAAAGAGGTACCATTTGATACATTTGGGCCCGTTTATCAAATCCATTAAGGGTAATGCTTATGTCATCGTACTTGTTGACTCTTTCACCAAGTTTAAACAAATAAAGGCCTTATCGAATAAGCAAACTTAACCAGTAATACATTTTTTGACAGAAACGTTTTTAATGTTCGGAACACCAAGACGTTTATTCACAGACCAGGGAACATCATTTACTTCGAAGGCATTTGATGAGTTTACGAAAAGTAGATCGATAACGCATGTTAAATAAAATTTAAAACGCCACGACGGACAGATCGAGCGATACAACCGAACCATACTCAACGCATTACTCGCAACGATAGAAGACGAGACTTAGTAGGACCAGAAAATTAAAATCGTGCAATGGGGAATAAACAACACCTATAATGAAGCCATTGGAAGGACTGCACACTAAATGATGTTGGGATACATTCCAAGAGATCGACTACAAGACGCATTAGCAGCAGGCGTACAGCTTACCCAAAAACGACAATATCTTGACCAGATACGCAGAGAAGGGGCACTTAGAATAACTCAAGCACAACGTAAGCATTAGGAACAACACGACCTAAAGCATCGAAGCGCCAAAAGGTACAACAAAGGAGACCTTGTGCTGATTTTGAATGACAGTCCTAGCAGCACCGTACATATCGTAAATTAGAGCCAAGATATAAGTGTCTTTACATCATAACGACTGTCCTACCTCATGACAGATACCAGTTAACGGATATGCCGTACGCGCCACGAACACAGAAACCTTACTCCGCCATATGGGCAGCCGATCTAATAAATAAGTCTTAATATTTCTTTAATACTAAGTCCTGTTATAATCTACATTGGTGAATACAGGCACGTATGGGGATGTCAGGTTATGTGTAAAGTGGGACATTTGGTTGATTAACGATTGGTGATAATACAGACAGTGAAATGGTATGTTCAGTGATGCTTGGGGAAGGTACGGGTATCTGTGTAGATGTCTTTAGTACTATGTTAAGGCCTCTGGCTATAATTGCAGAAATAACAGACATGGCATGTGCTCTGTGATGTTAGTGGTAGATACAGGCATATCAAAAGAGAAAAGGAAATCGCAGGACAGTTGGAATTTAATGGTATTTTTATTGCAGAGCAACCAGAAGACGACCATCTTAAATCACATTGGGATAAGTTAGTGATATCAACCAAATCATTTCCAGTTAACTATTGGGACAAATTTGTGAAGAAGAAAGTAAGACGAAAGTACAGTGAAACATGATTTTGATTCTATATAAAATTTACTTGGAATACAAAAAAGCGCATTTACAGCTCAAGAAAATCAAGGCGGTGGATTCGTAAAGTATGTCCTTAATATTGTCTGGAGATATCAAGTTGCGAAAGCTGGTGTTACTATAACAGACAACGCCTTGCTATACTCATTATGGTATTTCACATTTTCCATTCTTGGAAACTTCAATAACTTTTTTTTCGCTGCTCATTTATTGGACGTTGCTGTAGGCTTTAAAACGTTGCGTACTATATTACAGTCAGTTACACACAATAGAAAAAAGTTAGTGCTTACAGTGATGATTTTAACTATAATCGATATATATCATTGTAATTGCTTTCAACTATTTCCGCAAATTCTATACTCATGATGAAGAAATTGATAAAAAATGTCACGATATGCTCACATGTTTCGTATTCCATCTATATAAAGGCGCACATGCGGGTGGTGGAATCGGTGATGAAATTGGAGATCCGGACGGAGACGATTATGAAGTTTACCGCATTATATTTGATATTACTTTCTTCTTTTTTGTCATTGTAATACTGCTGGCTATAATTCAAGGCTTAATCATTGATGCTTTTGGAGAGCTTCGAGACCAATTGGAATCGGTCAAAGAAAATATGGAATCTAATTGCTTTATATGCGGTGTTGGAAAAGATTATTTCGATATTGTGCCACATGGCTTTGACACCCATGTTCAAAAAGAACATAATTTAGCGAACTATATGTTCTTTTTGATGCATCTTATAAATAAACCAGATACTGAATACACTGGTCAAGAAACGTATGTCTGGAATATGTACCAGCAAAGGAGCTGGGACTTCTTCCCTGTCGGCGATTGCTTCAGGAAACAATGTGAAGGCGAGTTATCAGGTGGGAGTGGAAACTATTTCGCGTTTAGCGTATCAAGCAATATTTACTTGTACTAGTCCAAACAAACAATGTATTTGAATGAACGAAGAGAACGACACATGTAGCGTTCTAATTTTCTGTATCGATTTTTTATTTGTTAGCTGAAAATGACAATCCTTTCAAACGAAATAAATACGTATGTACATATATTATTTTGAAATTAAAATTATGTTGTCAATTTATCTGAGAAATTTTGTATCAATTTAAGAATATGACTTCAAAAAATTCTGTTGTTAGAGTATTAGTACACAATGAAAATTTTAGGAGATATTAGGGACATATGTATGTACGTACAATCAGCAAAAGGAATGCGGATGGACAAATGCAATATGCTGTGCAATAGGCTTTATGATGGTGTTATATCAATGAGGTTCTCGATAGATCGAATATATTTTAATCTAAATTCATTCTAAAGCTATTTCGTTTGGTGTACAAGAGCAATACAAATTACAATGCAAATAACAATACAAATTAGCTATAAGAAGAAGCAGTTGAGTCAAGCATATTGCAAAACGATGGAATGGCATATAAGCTAGGTACTATTTTAGATATATCCAATATTTATACTTGCGCATACAAATTGAAAATGAAATGAATTTGAATGAAAACTTCTCCTGTCATGCTCTCAACGCGTGCTTTCTCCTTGGAAGATATAATAATTGTATTTTCTATTGCAAATTAGGCCGCACTTCCTAACGACTAACAGTAAGTACATAGTGCTGGAGGTGGTGATCGATGTGTGTATAGCTGAAATGAAAAGGAAACGGCAACTAGAGATGTCTCCATAGGAAAGTTGTACGTTGACTAATACGTAATAGTTGCGACGAGTTACAACTAATAGGTAATATGTAGTAACGAGACGAACCTTGATGCAACGAGTAACATAACTGTTTTCTAGCTTTAATGTATTCGTCTAGGCTAATTAGGTTTTTAGTAAATATAGATTGCACATAGACATTTTATGCGATTGTTGAGATTTCGGACAGTATTCTGATACGCTTATTGGCTATGGCAGTTATTTCGGGTGGAGATAGCTCTTACGAAACATACTAAGGATTTCATGGGAGAACCGTATCTCAAACGAACAACTCCATCAGGGAACGGGCCAGGAACCTATAGGCGCGATTATTCAGGGACGTGGCACGCCATTGGTCATACCCTTCGATAAGGCGACAGATCCATAGCAAAACAGGCGATGCAGTTTAACCCGCTAACCCAAGACGGTAGAACAGTGAGTCCTCCGAGAAGTAAATAACGCAGAACAGTAGCTAAGGAGTCCCGTCAGCTGGGGAAGAGTTGGAGAGGGCTGAAACGAAATGTGAGAAACCACACACAGAGTATATATAAATATTGGTACTGTATTGACTATATAGATGATTGTTGAGACCTAAATTGATACATTTCTCTACGTTTTGTTTTGTTTAATCATCAATAAATGTAGAAATGTAGTAATTGTCGAAACTTCGGGTAGTGTTGGTAATATCATTGGTGTGTGTAGAGTGGTCTTTGGGTTGTTAGATGATTGTTGAGAATACACCAATACCCCGGTTTGCGTCGCTAATTGGGGCCAGAAAGTCGCGACGCAAATCGAAATGATGCAAACCAAAACACGATTTTGTTACATTTGTATGAGCATACTTACATACATTACATACATTTGCCTGGGGAAGGGAGCAACAAAAGTCTTTCGAACAGCTGAAACGATCTCTTATCAATCAACCAGTGTTGGCACTCTTTAACCCCCGGGCACAACATGAGTTGCATACAGATGCAAGCAGCAAGCGACTAGCTGGTATATTGATGCAGGGAGAAGGGACAAATATGCATCTAGTGAGCCAGCAAAGGAAACGGATGTCGTGGAAATGAATGTACTCCAAGTTCATATTTCGGACGAGAATTGGATCTATTCTTTGCAATTGCAAGATGAAGAAATAGCCAAAATATCAACCGTCCTAAACAAAAAACCGGAGAATGAAATAGAACAACAAGTTCATACGGACTATGACCTTCAAGAAGGAAGAGTATATCGTAAGGTCAACAATCAGATCAAGCTATTTCTTCCAAAAGGGGTTCGAAATCGAGTTTTAAGGTATAGTCATGATTAACTCGGACATTTCTCGGATCAGAAAACCATAAAACATATTCAGGAAAGATACTGGCTCCCACGAATCACCCAGTTTGTAAGAAAATACATTAAGGTATGTGTGGAGTGCGCCTAGGCAAAGAAAACTACACAACCTAGAGGAGAATTGTATCCTATCGAAAAAAAGAGGTACCATTTGATACATTTGGGCCCGTTTATCAAATCCATTAAGGGTAATGCTTATGTCATCGTACTTGTTGACTCTTTCACCAAGTTTAAACAAATAAAGGCCTTATCGAATAAGCAAACTTAACCAGTAATACATTTTTTGACAGAAACGTTTTTAATGTTCGGAACACCAAGACGTTTATTCACAGACCAGGGAACATCATTTACTTCGAAGGCATTTGATGAGTTTACGAAAAGTAGATCGATAACGCATGTTAAATAAAATTTAAAACGCCACGACGGACAGATCGAGCGATACAACCGAACCATACTCAACGCATTACTCGCAACGATAGAAGACGAGACTTAGTAGGACCAGAAAATTAAAATCGTGCAATGGGGAATAAACAACACCTATAATGAAGCCATTGGAAGGACTGCACACTAAATGATGTTGGGATACATTCCAAGAGATCGACTACAAGACGCATTAGCAGCAGGCGTACAGCTTACCCAAAAACGACAATATCTTGACCAGATACGCAGAGAAGGGGCACTTAGAATAACTCAAGCACAACGTAAGCATTAGGAACAACACGACCTAAAGCATCGAAGCGCCAAAAGGTACAACAAAGGAGACCTTGTGCTGATTTTGAATGACAGTCCTAGCAGCACCGTACATATCGTAAATTAGAGCCAAGATATAAGTGTCTTTACATCATAACGACTGTCCTACCTCATGACAGATACCAGTTAACGGATATGCCGTACGCGCCACGAACACAGAAACCTTACTCCGCCATATGGGCAGCCGATCTAATAAATAAGTCTTAATATTTCTTTAATACTAAGTCCTGTTATAATCTACATTGGTGAATACAGGCACGTATGGGGATGTCAGGTTATGTGTAAAGTGGGACATTTGGTTGATTAACGATTGGTGATAATACAGACAGTGAAATGGTATGTTCAGTGATGCTTGGGGAAGGTACGGGTATCTGTGTAGATGTCTTTAGTACTATGTTAAGGCCTCTGGCTATAATTGCAGAAATAACAGACATGGCATGTGCTCTGTGATGTTAGTGGTAGATACAGGCATATCAAAAGAGAAAAGGAAATCGCAGGACAGTTGGAATTTAATGGTATTTTTATTGCAGAGCAACCAGAAGACGACCATCTTAAATCACATTGGGATAAGTTAGTGATATCAACCAAATCATTTCCAGTTAACTATTGGGACAAATTTGTGAAGAAGAAAGTAAGACGAAAGTACAGTGAAACATGATTTTGATTCTATATAAAATTTACTTGGAATACAAAAAAGCGCATTTACAGCTCAAGAAAATCAAGGCGGTGGATTCGTAAAGTATGTCCTTAATATTGTCTGGAGATATCAAGTTGCGAAAGCTGGTGTTACTATAACAGACAACGCCTTGCTATACTCATTATGGTATTTCACATTTTCCATTCTTGGAAACTTCAATAACTTTTTTTTCGCTGCTCATTTATTGGACGTTGCTGTAGGCTTTAAAACGTTGCGTACTATATTACAGTCAGTTACACACAATAGAAAAAAGTTAGTGCTTACAGTGATGATTTTAACTATAATCGATATATATCATTGTAATTGCTTTCAACTATTTCCGCAAATTCTATACTCATGATGAAGAAATTGATAAAAAATGTCACGATATGCTCACATGTTTCGTATTCCATCTATATAAAGGCGCACATGCGGGTGGTGGAATCGGTGATGAAATTGGAGATCCGGACGGAGACGATTATGAAGTTTACCGCATTATATTTGATATTACTTTCTTCTTTTTTGTCATTGTAATACTGCTGGCTATAATTCAAGGCTTAATCATTGATGCTTTTGGAGAGCTTCGAGACCAATTGGAATCGGTCAAAGAAAATATGGAATCTAATTGCTTTATATGCGGTGTTGGAAAAGATTATTTCGATATTGTGCCACATGGCTTTGACACCCATGTTCAAAAAGAACATAATTTAGCGAACTATATGTTCTTTTTGATGCATCTTATAAATAAACCAGATACTGAATACACTGGTCAAGAAACGTATGTCTGGAATATGTACCAGCAAAGGAGCTGGGACTTCTTCCCTGTCGGCGATTGCTTCAGGAAACAATGTGAAGGCGAGTTATCAGGTGGGAGTGGAAACTATTTCGCGTTTAGCGTATCAAGCAATATTTACTTGTACTAGTCCAAACAAACAATGTATTTGAATGAACGAAGAGAACGACACATGTAGCGTTCTAATTTTCTGTATCGATTTTTTATTTGTTAGCTGAAAATGACAATCCTTTCAAACGAAATAAATACGTATGTACATATATTATTTTGAAATTAAAATTATGTTGTCAATTTATCTGAGAAATTTTGTTTCAATTTAAGAATATGACTTCAAAAAATTCTGTTGTTAGAGTATTAGTACACAATGAAAATTTTAGGAGATATTAGGGACATATGTATGTACGTACAATCAGCAAAAGGAATGCGGATGGACAAATGCAATATGCTGTGCAATAGGCTTTATGATGGTGTTATATCAATGAGGTTCTCGATAGATCGAATATATTTTAATCTAAATTCATTCTAAAGCTATTTCGTTTGGTGTACAAGAGCAATACAAATTACAATGCAAATAACAATACAAATTAGCTATAAGAAGAAGCAGTTGAGTCAAGCATATTGCAAAACGATGGAATGGCATATAAGCTAGGTACTATTTTAGATATATCCAATATTTATACTTGCGCATACAAATTGAAAATGAAATGAATTTGAATGAAAACTTCTCCTGTCATGCTCTCAACGCGTGCTTTCTCCTTGGAAGATATAATAATTGTATTTTCTATTGCAAATTAGGCCGCACTTCCTAACGACTAACAGTAAGTACATAGTGCTGGAGGTGGTGATCGATGTGTGTATAGCTGAAATGAAAAGGAAACGGCAACTAGAGATGTCTCCATAGGAAAGTTGTACGTTGACTAATACGTAATAGTTGCGACGAGTTACAACTAATAGGTAATATGTAGTAACGAGACGAACCTTGATGCAACGAGTAACATAACTGTTTTCTAGCTTTAATGTATTCGTCTAGGCTAATTAGGTTTTTAGTAAATATAGATTGCACATAGACATTTTATGCGATTGTTGAGATTTCGGACAGTATTCTGATACGCTTATTGGCTATGGCAGTTATTTCGGGTGGAGATAGCTCTTACGAAACATACTAAGGATTTCATGGGAGAACCGTATCTCAAACGAACAACTCCATCAGGGAACGGGCCAGGAACCTATAGGCGCGATTATTCAGGGACGTGGCACGCCATTGGTCATACCCTTCGATAAGGCGACAGATCCATAGCAAAACAGGCGATGCAGTTTAACCCGCTAACCCAAGACGGTAGAACAGTGAGTCCTCCGAGAAGTAAATAACGCAGAACAGTAGCTAAGGAGTCCCGTCAGCTGGGGAAGAGTTGGAGAGGGCTGAAACGAAATGTGAGAAACCACACACAGAGTATATATAAATATTGGTACTGTATTGACTATATAGATGATTGTTGAGACCTAAATTGATACATTTCTCTACGTTTTGTTTTGTTTAATCATCAATAAATGTAGAAATGTAGTAATTGTCGAAACTTCGGGTAGTGTTGGTAATATCATTGGTGTGTGTAGAGTGGTCTTTGGGTTGTTAGATGATTGTTGAGAATACACCAATACCCCGGTTTGCGTCGCTAATTGGGGCCAGAAAGTCGCGACGCAAATCGAAATGATGCAAACCAAAACACGATTTTGTTACATTTGTATGAGCATACTTACATACATTACATACATTTGCCTGGGGAAGGGAGCAACAAAAGTCTTTCGAACAGCTGAAACGATCTCTTATCAATCAACCAGTGTTGGCACTCTTTAACCCCCGGGCACAACATGAGTTGCATACAGATGCAAGCAGCAAGCGACTAGCTGGTATATTGATGCAGGGAGAAGGGACAAATATGCATCTAGTGAGCCAGCAAAGGAAACGGATGTCGTGGAAATGAATGTACTCCAAGTTCATATTTCGGACGAGAATTGGATCTATTCTTTGCAATTGCAAGATGAAGAAATAGCCAAAATATCAACCGTCCTAAACAAAAAACCGGAGAATGAAATAGAACAACAAGTTCATACGGACTATGACCTTCAAGAAGGAAGAGTATATCGTAAGGTCAACAATCAGATCAAGCTATTTCTTCCAAAAGGGGTTCGAAATCGAGTTTTAAGGTATAGTCATGATTAACTCGGACATTTCTCGGATCAGAAAACCATAAAACATATTCAGGAAAGATACTGGCTCCCACGAATCACCCAGTTTGTAAGAAAATACATTAAGGTATGTGTGGAGTGCGCCTAGGCAAAGAAAACTACACAACCTAGAGGAGAATTGTATCCTATCGAAAAAAAGAGGTACCATTTGATACATTTGGGCCCGTTTATCAAATCCATTAAGGGTAATGCTTATGTCATCGTACTTGTTGACTCTTTCACCAAGTTTAAACAAATAAAGGCCTTATCGAATAAGCAAACTTAACCAGTAATACATTTTTTGACAGAAACGTTTTTAATGTTCGGAACACCAAGACGTTTATTCACAGACCAGGGAACATCATTTACTTCGAAGGCATTTGATGAGTTTACGAAAAGTAGATCGATAACGCATGTTAAATAAAATTTAAAACGCCACGACGGACAGATCGAGCGATACAACCGAACCATACTCAACGCATTACTCGCAACGATAGAAGACGAGACTTAGTAGGACCAGAAAATTAAAATCGTGCAATGGGGAATAAACAACACCTATAATGAAGCCATTGGAAGGACTGCACACTAAATGATGTTGGGATACATTCCAAGAGATCGACTACAAGACGCATTAGCAGCAGGCGTACAGCTTACCCAAAAACGACAATATCTTGACCAGATACGCAGAGAAGGGGCACTTAGAATAACTCAAGCACAACGTAAGCATTAGGAACAACACGACCTAAAGCATCGAAGCGCCAAAAGGTACAACAAAGGAGACCTTGTGCTGATTTTGAATGACAGTCCTAGCAGCACCGTACATATCGTAAATTAGAGCCAAGATATAAGTGTCTTTACATCATAACGACTGTCCTACCTCATGACAGATACCAGTTAACGGATATGCCGTACGCGCCACGAACACAGAAACCTTACTCCGCCATATGGGCAGCCGATCTAATAAATAAGTCTTAATATTTCTTTAATACTAAGTCCTGTTATAATCTACATTGGTGAATACAGGCACGTATGGGGATGTCAGGTTATGTGTAAAGTGGGACATTTGGTTGATTAACGATTGGTGATAATACAGACAGTGAAATGGTATGTTCAGTGATGCTTGGGGAAGGTACGGGTATCTGTGTAGATGTCTTTAGTACTATGTTAAGGCCTCTGGCTATAATTGCAGAAATAACAGACATGGCATGTGCACTGTGATGTTAGTGGTAGATACAGGCATATCAAAAGAGAAAAGGAAATCGCAGGACAGTTGGAATTTAATGGTATTTTTATTGCAGAGCAACCAGAAGACGACCATCTTAAATCACATTGGGATAAGTTAGTGATATCAACCAAATCATTTCCAGTTAACTATTGGGACAAATTTGTGAAGAAGAAAGTAAGACGAAAGTACAGTGAAACATGATTTTGATTCTATATAAAATTTACTTGGAATACAAAAAAGCGCATTTACAGCTCAAGAAAATCAAGGCGGTGGATTCGTAAAGTATGTCCTTAATATTGTCTGGAGATATCAAGTTGCGAAAGCTGGTGTTACTATAACAGACAACGCCTTGCTATACTCATTATGGTATTTCACATTTTCCATTCTTGGAAACTTCAATAACTTTTTTTTCGCTGCTCATTTATTGGACGTTGCTGTAGGCTTTAAAACGTTGCGTACTATATTACAGTCAGTTACACACAATAGAAAAAAGTTAGTGCTTACAGTGATGATTTTAACTATAATCGATATATATCATTGTAATTGCTTTCAACTATTTCCGCAAATTCTATACTCATGATGAAGAAATTGATAAAAAATGTCACGATATGCTCACATGTTTCGTATTCCATCTATATAAAGGCGCACATGCGGGTGGTGGAATCGGTGATGAAATTGGAGATCCGGACGGAGACGATTATGAAGTTTACCGCATTATATTTGATATTACTTTCTTCTTTTTTGTCATTGTAATACTGCTGGCTATAATTCAAGGCTTAATCATTGATGCTTTTGGAGAGCTTCGAGACCAATTGGAATCGGTCAAAGAAAATATGGAATCTAATTGCTTTATATGCGGTGTTGGAAAAGATTATTTCGATATTGTGCCACATGGCTTTGACACCCATGTTCAAAAAGAACATAATTTAGCGAACTATATGTTCTTTTTGATGCATCTTATAAATAAACCAGATACTGAATACACTGGTCAAGAAACGTATGTCTGGAATATGTACCAGCAAAGGAGCTGGGACTTCTTCCCTGTCGGCGATTGCTTCAGGAAACAATGTGAAGGCGAGTTATCAGGTGGGAGTGGAAACTATTTCGCGTTTAGCGTATCAAGCAATATTTACTTGTACTAGTCCAAACAAACAATGTATTTGAATGAACGAAGAGAACGACACATGTAGCGTTCTAATTTTCTGTATCGATTTTTTATTTGTTAGCTGAAAATGACAATCCTTTCAAACGAAATAAATACGTATGTACATATATTATTTTGAAATTAAAATTATGTTGTCAATTTATCTGAGAAATTTTGTTTCAATTTAAGAATATGACTTCAAAAAATTCTGTTGTTAGAGTATTAGTACACAATGAAAATTTTAGGAGATATTAGGGACATATGTATGTACGTACAATCAGCAAAAGGAATGCGGATGGACAAATGCAATATGCTGTGCAATAGGCTTTATGATGGTGTTATATCAATGAGGTTCTCGATAGATCGAATATATTTTAATCTAAATTCATTCTAAAGCTATTTCGTTTGGTGTACAAGAGCAATACAAATTACAATGCAAATAACAATACAAATTAGCTATAAGAAGAAGCAGTTGAGTCAAGCATATTGCAAAACGATGGAATGGCATATAAGCTAGGTACTATTTTAGATATATCCAATATTTATACTTGCGCATACAAATTGAAAATGAAATGAATTTGAATGGAAACTTCTCCTGTCATGCTCTCAACGCGTGCTTTCTCCTTGGAAGATATAATAATTGTATTTTCTATTGCAAATTAGGCCGCACTTCCTAACGACTAACAGTAAGTACATAGTGCTGGAGGTGGTGATCGATGTGTGTATAGCTGAAATGAAAAGGAAACGGCAACTAGAGATGTCTCCATAGGAAAGTTGTACGTTGACTAATACGTAATAGTTGCGACGAGTTACAACTAATAGGTAATATGTAGTAACGAGACGAACCTTGATGCAACGAGTAACATAACTGTTTTCTAGCTTTAATGTATTCGTCTAGGCTAATTAGGTTTTAAGTAAATATAGATTGCACATAGACATTTTATGCGATTGTTGAGATTTCGGACAGTATTCTGATACGCTTATTGGCTATGGCAGTTATTTCGGGTGGAGATAGCTCTTACGAAACATACTAAGGATTTCATGGGAGAACCGTATCTCAAACGAACAACTCCATCAGGGAACGGGCCAGGAACCTATAGGCGCGATTATTCAGGGACGTGCCACGCCATTGGTCATACCCTTCGATAAGGCGACAGATCCATAGCAAAACAGGCGATGCAGTTTAACCCGCTAACCCAAGACGGTAGAACAGTGAGTCCTCCGAGAAGTAAATAACGCAGAACAGTAGCTAAGGAGTCCCGTCAGCTGGGGAAGAGTTGGAGAGGGCTGAAACGAAATGTGAGAAACCACACACAGAGTATATATAAATATTGGTACTGTATTGACTATATAGATGATTGTTGAGACCTAAATTGATACATTTCTCTACGTTTTGTTTTGTTTAATCATCAATAAATGTAGAAATGTAGTAATTGTCGAAACTTCGGGTAGTGTTGGTAATATCATTGGTGTGTGTAGAGTGGTCTTTGGGTTGTTAGATGATTGTTGAGAATACACCAATACCCCGGTTTGCGTCGCTAATTGGGGCCAGAAAGTCGCGACGCAAATCGAAATGATGCAAACCAAAACACGATTTTGTTACATTTGTATGAGCATACTTACATACATTACATACATTTGCCTGGGGAAGGGAGCAACAAAAGTCTTTCGAACAGCTGAAACGATCTCTTATCAATCAACCAGTGTTGGCACTCTTTAACCCCCGGGCACAACATGAGTTGCATACAGATGCAAGCAGCAAGCGACTAGCTGGTATATTGATGCAGGGAGAAGGGACAAATATGCATCTAGTGAGCCAGCAAAGGAAACGGATGTCGTGGAAATGAATGTACTCCAAGTTCATATTTCGGACGAGAATTGGATCTATTCTTTGCAATTGCAAGATGAAGAAATAGCCAAAATATCAACCGTCCTAAACAAAAAACCGGAGAATGAAATAGAACAACAAGTTCATACGGACTATGACCTTCAAGAAGGAAGAGTATATCGTAAGGTCAACAATCAGATCAAGCTATTTCTTCCAAAAGGGGTTCGAAATCGAGTTTTAAGGTATAGTCATGATTAACTCGGACATTTCTCGGATCAGAAAACCATAAAACATATTCAGGAAAGATACTGGCTCCCACGAATCACCCAGTTTGTAAGAAAATACATTAAGGTATGTGTGGAGTGCGCCTAGGCAAAGAAAACTACACAACCTAGAGGAGAATTGTATCCTATCGAAAAAAAGAGGTACCATTTGATACATTTGGGCCCGTTTATCAAGTCCATTAAGGGTAATGCTTATGTCATCGTACTTGTTGACTCTTTCACCAAGTTTAAACAAATAAAGGCCTTATCGAATAAGCAAACTTAACCAGTAATACATTTTTTGACAGAAACGTTTTTAATGTTCGGAACACCAAGACGTTTATTCACAGACCAGGGAACATCATTTACTTCGAAGGCATTTGATGAGTTTACGA